>CM052886.1:128541128-128581669 GCA_028534135.1 Potos flavus | reverse complement strand
CCCGCGGAGGTTGGGGACGCCCGCGGAGGTTGGGGACGCCCGCGGAGGTTGGGGACGTCCGCGGAGGTGGGGGGCCCTGCGGAGGTGGGGGGGACTCGAGGAGGTGCGGGGACCTGCGAGCTTGCGGACGCCCGCGGCGGTGGGGGCGGTCCCAGCGGCGGTGGGGGGTCCCGGCGGCGGTGGGGGATCCCGCGGGTGTAAGGCGGTCCCGCGGAGGTAGGGGGCCGGGCGGCGGTGGTAGGTCCCGCGGGGTTGCGGAGTCCCGCGGAGGTGGGGGGCCGGGCGGTGCGTGCCGCGTGCAGAGCTCGCCCGAAGCGCGCGCGCGCGCGAGCTGCAGAGCGCGGTCAGCTGGGCGGGCTCCCCTCGCCGCGCGCCAAGCCCCGCCCATTACTAAGTGCCCTCACCTGCCGGTAGGGACATAGGTGAGGACTGGGGACACGCACTCCTGTGCACGCTCATTCAGAAGTGCTCCCCAGGGGGCGCCTGGGTGGCTCAGCGGGTTAAAGCCTCTGCCTTCAGCTCAGGTCATGATCTCAGGGTCCTGGGATCGAGCTCCGCATCGGGCCCTCTGCTCAGCGGGGAGCCTGCTTTCCTCTGTCTCTCTGCCTGCCTCTCTGCCTACTTGTGATCTCTCTCCCTCTGTCAAATAAATAAATAAAATCTTTAAAAGAAAAAAAAAAAAGAAAAAAAAGAAGTGCTCCCCAGTCTAAATGCCCCACTTGTTGACCTCGCTGTTTAATTGACCCAGACCTTCCTGGACGGTCTCCCCCTGTCCTAAACCCTAACACTTGGCACAGACTCTAGAACGGGGTGGTTGACTTATAAATATTTACTAAATTTAAGCCATTCCCCAGTGTCTCTTTCCCACAAAGGACTGATGTTTCGGAAATCTCAAATTTCGTGGACCAGCCTCAGCCCACCTCCTCCAGGACGCCTCCCGCAGGCAGGCTTCCTGGCCTTTCCTGTAGGAAGGTGCGCACTCCCGAAGACATTGCGGGGTGTCAGCACCCACCGCACTGACCTCAGTAGGGCTGTGAGCAGCCCGAGGCAGAAGCAGGATTTTACTCCTGTGGTTCGCCTCCCACCCTCCTCCAGAGCTCTTGGCTGAGTGGGGGGATTTCAGTCTGGGGAGGGAGGGATCTTTCACCCGGCCCACAACCTGGAGCTCTGACCACTCCCTCCTCCATCCCTGAACCCGGGGCGCACTAGGTTGCTTTTCGGAAGCTGAGGGAGCTGAAGAGGGTCCCGGCCGCTCTGCAGAGTATGGCCGAGATGTCAGCTGGTCCCTGAGACCAAGGCCCAGATGTCCCTCCTCGGTCCAGGGTAGTTCTGCTAAGAACCTGTTGACAGACCTCAACCCTCTCCTACACTGTTTCCTCCTCAATTCCGACATTCCAGGTAGGACACTGATGCCGTCTTGAAGACAGGAGATCCCCAAAGGCAGAATGGCTATAAGAAACAGTCCCTTCTTCCACGGCTGCGTCCATCTTGATCCCCCGGATGCCGCATTCGGGGAGAAACGCACGTCTCAAGCCCCGGAGCTCCACGCCCCCTCCGGAGGGCCAGGCAGGGACCCTTCCTCGCGTTCTCGAGTTCCTGGCGCTTGCCGGAAGCTCCGGGGGCTCCCCGCCGTGTGGTGCGCGGGGCGACCTACACCTGCATCTTCAGAGGGCCTGCTCCTGTGTCCGTGTGTCGGAGTTGTCTTCTTACTCAGCCCCCAGCGGCTCTGCACGTGTGTCCAGTCCACCCGAACCCTTACTCCGGAAGCCCCTCCTGCCAAACGGCAGCACAGTCTGAGGCGCCGGCCATCAGGAGCTCAACACATCTTCCCAGCACACACAATCCCACCCGTAACTCCACCTGCCACCCTCCAGAAAGTGTCCTATGAACAGGAAGGAGATGATGGCCTTGGAAAGAGGGCCAAGGCCAAGATTTGTGGGAGGCTGACGTGAGGGACAGAGGATGCCTTTTCCAGGAAGAGCCAGGGTTGGACGCCCGGATGGGGGCACTGGAGGGAGGACAGGCATGGTCTTCCAATGCTGGAAGAGGAAGCAGCGCCCTGGGGGACCACGCAGCACCAGGGGCCCCAAGAGCCCCTCCCCAGGGAGGGAGGGAGAGTGAGCAAGAGCTCCCCACGCTTGGGGAAGCCCCAGACAGGCTGGGGTAAATGTGGGGGAGGGACCCAAGTGCTGAACCCCCTTCCCCACCATCCAGGGGGGAGGGGCAGGGGGGTGATGGGGTGACAAAGCATGTTCCTGATGGCGGTTCAGGTTCATCTGGCCCTCTTGTGCCCTGCACCCCACCGGATCTGTGCCATTGCACCGCCCTGTCTTGGTGGTGTCCTGGGGCCCCAAGCTGGGAGGTGGGTGCCTGCCCCAGGGCTCCACACCGCCCCCCACCCTCTAGACGACTGGCCTGGCCACCATCCTGTCACTGCCCGCAGCGGGCCCTCCGCCCTCATCTGCGTCAGCCTCATCCCCAGGCCCAATCCCTCCTCCGTGACTGAAGCCGAGGTCACTGTCCCCCACATCTTCCTCTGACAATCCCAGAGAGTTCAAAGGGTTTTCCAGTGGCCGCACACAGACCCATCACCATTGGACTAGAACTGCCTTATCAGATGTTCCCACCGGTCCTTCCACGTCTCCATCCATGCGTCCATCTTGTGATTTTACGCATTCTAAAGTAAGTTGCAGACAAACGCTTTTTTAAACTTTTTTATTTTTATTTTTTAAGATTTTATTTATTTGACAGAAAGAGAGAGAGCACAAGCAGGGGAGGGCAGAGGGAGAGGGAGAAGCAGGCTCCCGCTAAGCAGGGAGCCCGATGCAGGGCTCAATCCCAAGACCCTGAGATCATGACCTGAGCTGAAGGCAGTTTTCCAACTGACTGAGCCAACCAGGTGCCCCTAAACTTTTTTAAATTATTATTTTTTTTTTTTTTAAGAGAGAGAGCAGGTGGGGAGGGGCAGAGGGAGAGGGAGAGAGTCTTCAGCAGGCTCCACGCCGAGCACAGAGTCGAGGCCGAGGCCGGGCTCCATCTGAGGACCCTGAGCTGAAATCAAGTCAGATGCTTAACCCATGGAACCACCCAGGCGCCTCTCAAATGATCTTTTAAAAGATAATCTGCACCGCATCAAAAACTAATGATGTACTGTATGTTGGCTAATTGAACATAATAAAAAAATTTAAAAAATAAAATGTTTGCGTTTTTTCCAATAAACAGCAAATCTTGTCAACAACAGCAAGAACCAAAAACAAAAGGATAATCCACCGGCGTGTTTGAAGGGACATCTGACTCCCTTATGCTGAAGTGTAAAGCCAGACTCCGCGGACCTGCAGGTGCCCCAGCCTTGCCCCTCCCCCAGCCGACTTCCTGTTTTCTCTACAGGAAGATCCCTGGCTTCGAGCGGCCCCTCTTCCCAGGCTGTGAGCTCTCCCTGGCTAGCTCCTGTCCCTTCTCATGGGCCTGTCCCCAGGAAGCCGTTCCTGACATCCCACTAGTGTCCCTGAGCATCCTCCCTGGGCTGCCTCCAGGTCAGACTTAACCACCACGTACGTCCATGACTCCTGACCACCCTGACCACCACTCCGGCCCCCCGCGGAGAGCTTCCCCCAAAGTCAGGGATCCCACTTCATCTGCCTATTGTCCTTGGCACCTACGACAGGCTGGCGTGCGTGGGTGACCAATAAATATTTGTTGGGTGAATACATCACTGGTTCCATGCCTCGTGACGGCTCCCCTGGCCTCGGTGCGGTCTGCGCCACACGGCCTGGGTCCAGGGCCTCAGCGTGGGTCCCCGAGGTTCGGAAGGAAGGCAAGAACACTGCACACTACCAACCAGTGTCCTCTAGCCACAGATGCCCAGCAGCGATACTCTCTGCAGCAAGAGCGAGTGGGCACCACGGGAACGGTGTACGTGACAGCTGCCGGAAAACAGGTCGGGGCCAAGGCCGGGCCGCCCCAAGACGGGGCGCTTTATTTTGAGTTAAAAGTAATCAAAATGTAGCAGATGCAGGAAAAACCGTCTTCCTGGTCCTCACCTACCTAAATTTACATTGGAAAGGAGAGGCCCTGCCAGGAAGAGAGCAGGTAACAGAGATTCCCCCCCCTTGACCTAAAAACTTATCTGCTTAATGGGCCACCCTTGTTTTCAAAACACCTCCTCTTCCCTTCCTGCCAATGGCCCTCCTTCCCTTTGTAGCCTCAGACCCTCCCCTCGCCATGGCTCCTCCAGCCACCTGTTGCCTCATTGTCTGGAATTTCCAGGTCTGCACGGAGCCCCGAGCCTAAGCTATTACATTTGGTTTTCTCCTGTTAATCTGTCTCATGCCAATTCGGTTCTTAGTCCAGCCGGTGGGAGCTTGAAGGGCAGAGGAAGGTCCCCGGCAGAGTTACAGGATCTGGGCTTGGCTGGGATTTGTCAGGCCAGCTTCTGATTGTCAGACGCTGCTTCTGTTCTCCTGGGGGGGGCGGGGGGAGGACTGGGAAAAGGATGAATAGGGGGTTGGGGCGTGTGTGTCTGTGTAGAATCCACTTCAATGTAAAAGCCTTTTCCAATAGAGCAAGTCTCAAGTTAATCTCCCAAGTGTCAGCCCGGCCATAAAATCCCGGGCCTCCCTCGCACTTTCAGCCCTCGTGGTCTCACCGCCACGGTCATGGCAGGGCCGGTGACCCTGGGCACTGGGGAAGCTGCCTTGGGTGGCCTTTGGCTGCAAGCCCCTCCCTCCCGGCTTCCGCTCCACAGACAGCGCCCATCCTCCCAGGGCAGAAACTCTGCAGCCTGTGGTCCTGGCCCAGCTGTTTTTGTTTGTCACCCTCCCCGGTATCACAGCCTCCCAGGGACTCTGGAGCTGCTCATTTGAGCCCCGAGGAAAACCTATTAGATATGAATTCTTTGTTGGCTTTGTGACAGTGGCCTCTGACCAGACAGGTTCAGCTCCCTGGACCCCAAGGGCCTTGTTGTCTCTGCTCCCTGCCTTTTGGGGTGATGACCTCACCCCTGCCATCAGTTTCTGGGATCCAGTGACTCACGGCAGATGCCTGGCACCTGAGTTCCCCGGGGATGCTCTCGAAGGACAGGGGGCCGTGACCTTTCCTCCCGAGCCCAGGGCTTCTGTCTGTCCGTGATTCCCCTTCTGCACCCACGGAGCCCCTACCCCTGCCTCCAAATCCGTCCTCCCGCCCTCGGCCAGCGCCGCCCCCCTCGGCCAGAGGCGGCTTCCCCTAGCGGGGTTCCTCGCTCCGACCCCACCCCCAACGCCGGCCGTCCCGCCCCAGAACGCGTCCCTCCTCTTCCTGACGGTCCGTCTGGGTTCTGCCAGTTGGGCTTGCTTGCAGACCTCGGGCAAGTCGCTTGCGTCTCTGGGCTTCAGTCTGGGCATCTGTCAACCGTGGGTAATGGGCATTACCTTTCACTGTGGTCCTGCGGATTAGTTCTCTGTTTTTGTTTGTTTGCTGCCCAAGTAATTACTACATCCATTCCTGGTAAAGACTGTAAAGCAGACAGGTGGAATGAACGTGCCCCCACCCAACCCTAATCTGATGAGGCCCCTCAGGACATCTGTGCGCATTCACACGGCTGTTTATGTACACATGCAGATATGCGCGTGCGAACACGTGTGTGTATGTGTTCACAAAACAGCTGGGAAATGAGGGCGGTGGGGCTGGTGAGGAGGTCTGTTCGTGGACTGCGAGGCTGGCGGCTACCAAACAAAGCTGTAGTTTTGATTAAAGCCAGCCAACCGGCCGTGCCCACGGCTGCGAGGGCGCACAGTAATGATAAAACCCTGCCGCTCCCGGCGAGGGTGGTATTGAGGGAGGCAAACACCACCCAGCGGATGGGCGAAGGAAGAGGGGGCCACCAGGCCGGAGCTGCCAGTTTCTGCATTAACCTGCCTCATTGCCGGTCCACCAGCGTGAAGAACTGATTCCGATCCTGAAAAATAACCTGGGCTCTGAGTGCCCTTCTTTCCCGTCAGCCGCCCACTCCCTGCGCAGACCAGTTTCCCGCACGGCCCCCTCCTCCTCTCCTTTCCCACGGCCACGGCCACGGGCTCCCTCTGCCTCCAGTCCCTTCCGCTCCTGCAGCCAGGACCACCTCGGGAACAAGGTCAATCAGAGTGTGTTCCTTCCCACTTACAAACTCTCTCAGCCTCGCTGCCTCCCAGAGCAGGGTTGGTGTGAAGTCCTAGGAATGGCCAGCCCTAGGGAGGACGACCCAGTCCCCAGCACACCCGGGATCCCCCCAGCTCCAGCCCCAGGCAGGACCCCGCCACCCCTGGCCCGCCGAGTTCCCCAGGCTGCCCAGCAGCCTGATACTCTGCAGACACACCTTGCTCCCTTTTTCCTCTAACGAAACCCTGCCTGTGTGTGGGTTTCTTTAATGCGGATCAGAACTCACAGCACAAAATAATTCTGCACTTGCCTTTTCTTTTAAACATGGGTCTCAGAGATTTTCTCATGTGAACCCAAGTAGATCTTCTTCGTTCTCTTTTTTAAACTGCTACGGGAACTAAATTTGAGACTGGCTGCGAGAGCGTGTGCCTGGCACCCGGCAGGTGGGGATACTGGACGTTGGTGCGCTTCGCTTCAGTTCCTCTCACTCCAGGATGATGGAGAGACACGCACACCTCTCACAGAGGACACGCCCGGTGTCCCCGTCCCCTCTCCCACATAGGTGACACGCTCAGTGTCCCCATCCCCCGTCCAGCGGTAGAGGACACTCCTGGTGTCCCTGTCCCCCATCCAGCAGACCTCTCCCATGCTCCCCAAAGCCCTGCCATGCACGGGGGAAGTAGTTCCTTCCTCCAAAAGCAGACCAGTCACATCCCGCATGACGGCTGCCCTCCCACAGAACGGAGCCCTCCACTCTCTGGGCCCCCTCCCTGTGCCGTCCCTGTGCTCACGTCACCCCCCTGTCAGGAGCTCAGCCTGTCCTAACGCGGTCAGTGCTCGGCACACTGCGAACAGCAACACTGCCCCATGCACGTCTGTCGGATAAACCCCCAACTGCCTACAGATGGACCCTCCCTTCCACCTCACGTGTTACCTACAGAAGCAGCTGCAGGTGTGGTACGTTCATGCTCCGGGGCACGTCCCCCCACCTCTCTGAGCCTCAGTTTCTTACTCCGTAAAATGGGGGACAGATATCTACTTCATAGGAGTGAAAGAAATTAAAATGTACAAAGATGCTCAAAGAAATGTAACAAGTATCGCGGGTGCCTGGGGGGCTCAGGTCATCATCCCAGGACCCCGTGGGCGCCCTGCTCAGCGCGGAGTCTGCTTCTCCCTCTGCCCCTCCCCCCCTCTTGCTCCTGCACTCTCTCTCAAATAAATAAATATAATCTTTTCGAAGCCTGTGGCAAGTATTCCTAGCCCGTCTGCCAACCCTCTCTGACACCATCTTTTCCCAAGCCCTTGCACAGCGCGAGGCCTCACTGTCCTCCCAGGGCGTTCCCAGCCGTCCGGGGGCGGGTGTGCCAGCGCCCCTCCATCCAGCGCGGTGGGCCCTGTTTCCCTGCGTCCTCGTCCGTGTCCGCTTCTCTGCACCCCCTCCCCCCCACTTCTCAGGGCGGCACAGCAGCCCGGGGCGCGGGTGCGATCTGGGTGCCTCTCCAGGGCCCTGGTTTCAAGGACGCGCGCGCGCGGGTGCCCGGAGCCAGCCGACGGGAGGCGCGGGGCCGCGCTGCGCCCGGGGCCGGACTGGGGAGGCAGCGGCAGAGGCGCGGGGGGGTGGGATGGGGCGCAGGGTCGCGGGGGTGCCGCCGAGGCTCGAGGCTCGGGAGGAAGTCGGAGGGAGGGGCTCCCCAGCTAATTGTCGGACCGGATGCCAGCAGCATGCCAGTGATGTTTGGGCGACAGGTCACCGACGAAGGGGAAGGGAGGGAGGAAGGACCGGCTGAGAAGCTCGTAGGGCTCCTCTCAGCTCACTTCCAGTTCACCAGGCTTTTCTAGGTCAGTCTCTGCTGTGCCTCCCTCACTGTCTCCCTGCTCTGCCCAGCTTCCTTTCATGTTCCTGCCTCGGTTTCTCTGACTCACAGTCCCTGCCCCCGACTGTCTTATGTGCCTCGGTGGCCCTGACGGGAGTGGGTGGGGGGGAGGCACAAAGCGGTGTCGTCCTGGCCCGACTCTGCCCCTGCAGCCTTTGACCCGGACAAGCAGGCCAGGCCAGCCTCTTCCCCGTCCCGGGCTGTGCAGAAGATACACGCCGGGGCTCTGACCATGGTCGGCTGCTACACACACGGGGACAGTGCTTGCTGGTGGCCCCCGGCTCCCCTGGGGCTGCACAGTTCCCAGGGCTGCAGGGTACTGACAGGCCCTCCCTCCCCCCCAGACCTGCCCCTCGCCTGGCCCTCCGTCCCTGGGGCTCCTGCTCTTCTCACATCCCAGGCCAGCCCGGCGGGCAGCACACCTTAGCTCTTCATGGCCCTGAGCCCACAGCCCACCTCTCCTTGCCGCCCACGGCAGGCCCGATGCCCCGGGGGGAACCAGAGCCCTCGGGTCCCTACAGACCCCTCCCACTCCGCTGTCTGCGGCTGCCGAGGCCAGGCCTTTGGGTCAGTCGGACCATGGCTCCCTTCGTCTTCTTCACGTCCTGGCTCAGGTGTCACCTGCTGACACTGCCACCCTGACTGGCCTACCCAGCGCTCCAGCTTCGGGATGCCCACGGCACCTGCCATCTGCTTCCCATTTTACGTCTCTGTCCCCCCCTTGGGATCCCCATGAGGACAGATTCCTGTCTGCTTCCTCCTCTTCAGAGTCCCCAGCTCCCAACAGAGTATCTGGCAGAGCGGGGGCCTCGTACATATCTGCTGAACAAATGCATATAAACGATCTCCTTTGGGCATTAAAACAAGTCTTTGACGTAAGTATACATGTTCTCACTCTGTAGTCACAAAACCAACGAGACCCGGGTCAGATCTTGGAAATCCCGCTGCTTCTGAGTAGGTGTGTATTCCTTCATTCTGGGCAGGCTCTTAACCGGTTTAGTCGCGCGGGGCAAGGATGCACAGTGAGGTTCCCACCTGCTGCTCCCTCCTCCACCCTCAGCCCTCCCTGGGACCAGGAGGGGACTGACGGCTTACCGGGTCCCCTGGGAGACTGCAGACCACACCACCATGTCCCCTGCACTGGCCGAGGTTTCGGCTACAGAAAATGGGACGAGGACAGAGCCACGGGAGGGCGAGCCTGGCAGAGATGCAGCCGAGGAGGCAGGGAGAGAAGGAGTCAGCAGGTGAGTGCAGGGCCGAGGGTGGCCCCCAGAGAGGCAGAGACTGCTGTCCCGCTGAGGGGGGTGTCACTTTGTCCCTACCTCCTCCCCCGTGGTCCCAGCCCAACACCCAGTGTTCCTCAAGGGCTTTGCAGGAGCCCAGTCCAGTCCAGGAGCTCAGACTCACCCTGCATGTCCGCCTCCCCCTAGGAACACCGTGCGGGCCTTCCTCAAGGCCCCCATCTGCACTAGAGCCCTGCGCCGGATCCTTGTGGAACGGTCAGTCTCAGCAAACAAAAACACAAGACAGCTACTTAAATCTGAACTCCAGACGAAGAATGAATCCTCTTTTAGCACGAGTATTCCCCATGCGATACTTGGGAGATACTCATATTTACTGTTTATCCGAACTTAGTGTTTGAATGCCCTGTATTTTATCTGGGGAGCCTAGATATGTGGGTTGACGTCATTCCCCTCCTAGCTGGGGAGGTTGGAGAGAAAGGGAACCTCTCCTTCTCAGCTAGGGTTCTATCCGGTAGGAGAATTTGAATGAGATCCGAGAGGCAGAAGTGAGGCAAGGCGGTCTTCCCACAGCGGCGGGCTGGAGGGGGTCCGCGGGGGCGCGCAGGCGCACTGGCTCCGAGGACGGCCCTTGAGGCCAACGGTCCAGTTCGAAGCTCGTGCCTTCTCATCGTCCAGGCCTTCCAGTGTTGCTCGTCCCATCCAGTTCCTTGCATGACATCCTCACTGCCTGTGCCCCCGAGGGTGGGGTCTGCCTCCCGCCCTGGGGCCCAGGGGCTGCGGTTCCGCCTCCGCCCCGCGGTCCGGCGTGGAGAGGCCGGGGCACCGGTCAGTGTGGTCGCTGGCCGCGGGCTGTGCGCCTGGACGTCGTCGTGTGCTGCCGCTGCTCCTTGTCCGACGGGGCCTCCGTCGCTCCTGCACTGAGCGCGCAGTGAGCCCGTGGCCACTGAAGCGGCCGTGGAAGAGACGGGAGGCAGCCCGCGGGGACGAGGACCAGGGGGCGGCCCCCCGCCCACGCGCGCTACCCGGGACCAGCTCGGTCCCCGCCACGGGAAGCTTCCACCACGTCCTGCCACCCCGCGGTTCTCAAGCTTGGGGTGCGAGCGGGACCCGCACCAAGCGAGCTGGGTTCGCTGCGCCGTCTGCAGGGCTCGCTGTCGCGGACGGGCCGGGCTCACGGACGCCGCGTTGACCTGGAACGGGAGCCGGCAGAGGGCCCAGACGCAAGGCGGGGAAGGGGGCGAGGGCTGCTGGGGCCGAGGAGGGCTCTGACCGCCGGGCCAGACCCCCGAGCGCCACGCCCGCTTGGTACCAGGGCAGCTCGCGCGGAAGCACGGTCCTCGTCGCTCTTCAGCGCGATCCGTTCCCGTAAGCGGGGGCTCGGCTCCAACATCACCTCCTCCCAGAAGCGTATTCTAACCCTATAAAGGTAGTGCACACCGCCTCCACTTCATTCCCCTTATATTAGCCACTTCACAGCCCTCAGAGCACTTATCACACCGGTAATTATCGTGGTAATTTATTTGTTTACTTGCTTACGGTTAGTCTTTCCCGGCGGAATCTGATTTGCCGGCTTGGTCGCCCCCAGCTCCTACTGCAGTGCTGGGCACAGCGGCGGCCGCAGGAGGTGGGTGCCCAGCAGGGCAGGAGGGCTGAGCCACCAGGGCTCCTGGAGGAACTGCGGGGCCGGGGGCGGGCAGGCCGGGTACTGGGGTCACCTGTGACACCGAGGGGGCCGTGGGCGGAGGGACACAGAGCAGGGGCCTGAAGGAGCAGCACCACCAGAGCAGCAACTTACAGGGAGAGGGAGGATGGTGGTTCCCAGGAGGACAGAACCAAGGCAGTAAGTCTCCCAAGCGAGGAAGCAGTGTTTCAGGGAAGGAGGCAGTGGGTCTGAATCTTCGCCCGCCCTGCCTCAGACCAGCAGTGGGAGCCAAGCACGGCCCTGACCCCGTGAGGCCCGAAGCCGGGCCTTGGCTCTGGGCGGCAGGACAGTCTGGAGAATCCGGCCGAGCTCCGTCCTCTGGGGAAGCTGCTGTCCAGGGGCACCTGGGGCTGCCGGAGGAAGGCTGCCCCCGCCAACAGAGTTACCACTATGTGAAAGCACAGTGCGGACAGCAGTCATTTTTGAAGAAACAGGAGTCTTTAGAGAAGCAGCCAAGGTTGAAGACAATCTTGGGGAATGGGGCTTAGGGAGTGGGAACCGAGAAAGGGTCATGGTCTCCCTCACTCATGCTTCTTATCCCCTGAGCTTGCTTTTCCCACGTCCAGCTCTCTCCCCAAAGATGCTTCACATTTTTTGTGCAGGCTTTTCCATTTCTTTCCCACTTCATTTACAAGTCACCTCCTCCAGGAAGGCTTTCTGAAATCATTTACACTCATCCTTTAATCTGTCAACATAATCCTCAACCCACTCTTCCCCACTCAGCGCGCCTTTACGACGCAGTAATGACAGACCTCGGGCGATGATGGGCGCTCCTGTGTGCGTGACCACACTCCCCAATTCAGTTGTGGTGGATTCTCTACCTGCCTTGTCACACTCCCTACGGGCAAAGACCATGACTGTCCTGTCCTCCAGTCTCTCAAACACCTCTTTGCACCTATCTCTCCCCCTCGAAGGCTCCTGAAGACTTGTGGACTCAGAAGGGATGGAGACGTCACTGAAATGGAGGAGAGACAGGCTAAAGAATGAACAAAACTAGAAAGAAGCAGGAAGAGGAGGAAAGAGCCCAGCACTGGGCCGAGGCCCCACCTCCAGCACGCCCGTCTGTGCCTGGGTAGGCACTCTTCCCAGCCCCAAGGAGACGTCCTGGAGGCAGCGGGAAGGGCTGGGGACAGGTGTATGGGTGGCACCTGCATCGCCGTGATGCCAACGGAGGCAGGATCCAGGCACGGTCAGCGGCAAGCTGCACCAAGCCCAAACACCCCAGCAGGCCCCTCCACCCATCTGGCTCTCTGGGGACAGAAAGAGCCCCAAATGGGGATGAGAGGATCAGGGGCAGAGTTGGTAGGGCTTCCGGCGACGGGGGGGAAGGCCTGGTGAAGGGAGCATTTCCCGGCAGCGCCCATGCCCTCCTGTCACTGGCTATACTCTGTGTCCTACGGTACACACAGCAGAAAGGCCGGGCGTGTTTGCAGCAGGCGGGGACAACCAGGCCATGGGCCCGAGCCAGGCTGAAGGCCGCGTCCCATTTCGCACGAGCGTCCCCAGCCCCACGCTGGCCTGTGCCAGTGAGGAAGGACTGTGACTAAGGAGGGTGAGATGCCTGGTGCATTTGAAGGTCTAAGCAGAGTCTGTCCGAAGGGCCTCTCTCCTCGCCCAAGGGGCGGCGGGCGGTTTGACAACTGGGTACGTGTTTATAGGGACCCGCCGTGTGCCAGGCACTGTTCTAGGCTCGGGCAAGCAACACGAAGGCCAGGTTCCTGTTCCCACAAAACTACCTTCTGGTGGAGAGAAACAGCTCAAAACGTGGAAACAGATCATTTCACACGGTGAGAAAATCCACAGAGACAGTAAATTCAGGTAAAGGGATACTGAGTGCCTTTGAGGAAAACTATGGGAGATACGGTGCTGATGGACGTCCTCTGGTGACTGTGTTCCGTCTGGCCTGAGCCCTGAAGGACAAGTGGACACAGTCACGCCCAGCTCTGCAGCGAGAGGGGCCCCCCAGAAGCAGCCACAAGAGCAAAGACCCGGCCGCGACATCAGCCTTCTACGCTTGAGCCCAGTGAAACAGGGAGGGCACGTCCGCCGGCCCCGAGAGTGGACACCGGAACCACCTGGAAAGCTTTTAAAACTCCTGATGCGTCACCCATCCCCAGAGATTCTGTTTAATTGATCTGAGGTGTGTCCTGGACATGGGGAGTTGAAAAGTTCTCCAGACGATGCCCTTGCACAACCCAGAACGGGAACCATGGACAAGGCCTTGCCAGTCACAGCGAGGCCCGGGGACCGCTGACAATGCGGGTATCTGTGGACGCTTGGAGGCCTCCCCCCAATGCTCCAGGCCCAGATCCAGAAAGGACAATGTCTAACAGGCCTTCAGGGGGAGACGGAATCAAGAAAATGAAGCAATGCAAAGGAAGAGAAGCAAAGAGAAGGAACCAGGGAAATCCAGAAAACGTGACCAAGTGGACGGGGCAAAGACAAACATGCGCAGAGGGTCCCAAAGGATGAGAGATGGGAAAGCACTTGTGTTCCTTTGCTGTTTGCGGCTACAGCATGATCACAGACTTGGGTTTGATCTTCGAGGTCTAAGATGGGTCCCGGTGTGTTGAAGTGAAGACGTCGGCAGGCCTGGGCTCCTCCTGGAGAGCACTGCCTTCCTCCTCCAGCTTCTGGAGACCACCCACTGCCTGTGCTCATGGCCCCTCCCTCAGTCCTCCAAGCCAGCTGTGGGCTGAGGACCTACCACACTTCTCTCCCCTGCTGTCCTCCCCTTCAAAGGGGCTTGTAATTACACTGGACCCACTTGGATAATCTCGCTATTGCAGACTCAGCTGATTAGCAACCCGAACGCCATCTACAAGCTCCGTTCCTCTCTGCCATGAGAAGGAACGCATTCACAGGTTCCAGGAATTAAGACGTGGCCATTTTGGGGGACTGGAACTCTACCTAGCACAGCAGGAAAGCCATTTATCCCATAGACTTGGGTCATGTTTGTCGTCTTTTGCTTGTGTAGCTGTGGGTTTTATAAGCACGGGGCTGGGAGGCGGGTTCCAGGATAAGGGTACATGGGTTTATTTGTGTAGGGTTATCAGGGTGTCCAATTTCAGTGTGTCCCCAGTAAGTACGGAGCGGAGGGAAGGACAAGGATGCCTGAGGGCTGCCCGATCTTTATTGTGTTCTATCTTTATGACATTTCTCTCCGTGCTGCTGCCCCATAAAGGGTTACTGCTGTTGGATGGTCATTATTGACAAGAAAGCTGATGACAGACTGCCTCGTGGCGTGTTTTCTTTGAGTACATCTGTCTGTCCCTGAGTAATACTGGCTGTGGTCCCAGGGGCATTCAGCGTGCACGGGAGTGTCTGGGCACACGTGTGACGCCAGCGCCGTGTGAGTGTGTCTGTCCGTGAGCGTGGGCGCCGTGGGGAGAGTGCGCACGGGCAGCTGCACCCGCGGGTTTGTTCGCCAGCGGCAGTGATCACAGTTGGGGACATCTGGATTGTACTTATTCACAAGGCCTCCGGGGTATCCACACGGAAAGGCCCCGCGTGAGGTGGGCAGAGGAACTAGGGAGAGGGGAGAGATGGAGGCGATGGGAGAGGAAAAGTTTGAGAAAGCATCTGGAATGGAAGAGGCAGAGGGCGGAATCACAGCAAGGGCACAGATCAGATCTGGGTCTGGTTCCACTCCTGCTTATTCCCTTGCTGTGGGAGCGTGGCCACGCCAGCTCCCTGCGCAGCTGTTTACCAAGAGATTTGAAATAGATAACCCTTGGATAAGTCCCAAAGAAGGAGAGAAAGAGACACGTGGAAATGAAAACGTACACCAGGAAAAGTGGAGAGAAAGAACTAGAAAGAGAGACAGAGGAAGAGAGTCCTAAGAGCGGCTCTGGGAGCCAGCCAGAGGCAGGAGCGTGGGCGCCTGCTCCCCACCCCTTACCCCAAAGCTTCAGAGTGTTCCTAGGCCCTTAATAGGGAAGGCAGGAAGCGGGAGAGAGCCGCCTGGGATGACAGCACACACCAACGCTCAGAGGCCTGCGGAGCCGCAGGAGCCGGGATCCCTGCGCCGCCCCCAGGCCCCAGATGTAGGTGTGCCGGCCACCTGGAATGACTCACACCCGGGCGATGCGGGCACTCATGCCAACAGCGAGCCTGGGCCCCGTGCCCACCGGCACAGCACGGGCCCCAGGGGAGGGGAGATTCGGGCCGTAGAGGGATGACGCGGGGCTGCCCTCCCCACGGACGCGGCCTTGCCCCAGGGGCTCCCCCTCCCGACCACCCCCAGGCCTCGAGGACCCACAAGTCCTTTCCTCCCGCCCTCCTCCCCCAAACCTTACCCGGGAAGCCGGAGAACCAGGTGAGCTGTTACGCAAGGCCTGCTGTTTACCCGCCGCGGGGGCCTCCTCCTCCCTATAAAGCCTGACGCGGCGGGGAGCGCGGAGGAGATCGAGCCTGTCCCTGGAGGGCGGCAGGGCAGCGTCCAGAAGTTCATGCGCCGGGCGGAGAGACTGCCCCCCACTCGGCCAGCAGCAGGCGTGGTTCGCCGAGCGCGCGCGCGGAGGCGGCCGCGGGGGTCGCGGAAGGGTGGGCGCCCGGACGCGCGCTCCGCATGGAGGCGCCGGAGCTGGGCCCGGGGCTGGTGGAGCGTCTGGAGCAGCTGGCGACGTGCCCGCTGTGCGGGGGCCCCTTCGAGGACCCGGTGCTGCTGGCGTGCGAGCACAGCTTCTGCCGCGCGTGCCTGGCCCGCTGCTGGGGCGCCCCGCCGGCCGCCGGCGCCCCGGCGCCCCCCACCGCCTGCCCCTGCTGCGGCCAGCCATGTCCCCGCCGCAGCCTGAGGTCCAACGTGCGGCTGGCGGTGGAGGTGCGCATCAGCCGGGGGCTGCGGGAGAAGCTGGCTGAGCCCGGGGCCCGCGCAGGGAGGCGCAGAGGGGGCCGCATCCCCACCATGGGCTACCTGGATCCGCACGGAGAGGTAAGGCAGGGTCGCGCTTCGCGGATCCGCGGCCGCTGGTGGAAGGGGGAGACCGGGGTTCCCGGGGGCGGGGCCCTTCTGGAAGTTTAGGCAAAGAATGGATCTGAGAAAAGCAAAGGACGAGGGGGCGGGGGGCTGACCCCAAGCCCCTGGAGTGCCGCGAGAGGTTCCAAGAAGGACAAGGGGAAGGAGTTGACACTTTATCCAGAGGTCAGGGGGCTGGACGGCACGCGGGGCCTCCGGAGCCCCTTGGCAGAGCGCGGGAGCTGCGAGGGGACGCGGAGGGACGCCGCTGCGCGCGGGAAAGGTGGGGACCCGGAGGGAGTCCGGGCGAGCGCGGGCGGGCCGAGGGCCTGCGAGGACAGCGGGGTCAGAACCAGCCGAGGGCAGGGCGAGAACCAGCTGGAGTGGAGGGGCGGGGAAGAAGGGGCTGTCAGAGGAGGGCGCGAGGGACGGAAAGCACATCCAAGAGGGGGCAGCCCCGGGCTCCCGCCGGAGCCGCGCCAGACGATATTTGTTATTGCTGTCCTCGGCTCCTCCCAGGGCCCCCAGCGGGGGCGGCGACCGGTGGAGGCCTAGTCCACCCGCTCCCGGGACCTCTGGCTTCCGCCCCGCATCCCATCCAAGCACCCTGCCCCACCCCCCGCCCCTCTTGGCCCCAACTCCTTGGCCACCAACCAGCCCCATTCCCTTGCCCGACCCCCAGGCGTCCTGGATTCCTGAGCGGCTTCTCCCCAGCAGCCTAGCCGGTCTCGGGTCTTGCTTCCACACTTTGAAGTCTACACAGACCTAATTAGTCCAGGTGTAATTGGCATAATTAGGCAAATTGCCTTTCCTGTCCTCCCTTCACCATCACCCCGGTCTGCTCCAGTGATCCTCAAGGGACAGTGATGGGGGCAGGGGGACCCTGGTATTTGGAGGGGGGCCTCTGCCACTCCTCCTGGTTCCCATGGTACTCTGCAGACCTGAGGGACCTCCCGGGACACACCAAGTCCAGCTGCCTCTTTGGCCAGCATGATGGACACAAAGCAAAGGGCCCAGTGGACGCTACCGGGCTTTTATGTACCAACTCTTAGCCCCGGGGCTCTGGGTGTTTGGTCTGCGTGATGGATGGGAGGAGGGCACCCTCTGGAAGCTAGACAAGGACAGGGGATCACTGAAAGACACAGAATGAGGCTAGGGGAGGCATCAGGGAAAGGTAAGGACTCTGGAAGCTAAGTGGGGGCAGAAACAAGGCCTGGACGAGGCTGGGGAAGGGGAGGGGAAGGAGGGCAGTGGATGATGATGGACAGGAGGGACGGGCCATGAAAGGGGACAAAGAGGCAAGTGAGATCACTTTGAGAGATGACAGGGAGCTCACCAGCGGAGACTCAGCTACCTGGGGAAGGGGAAGAGGGGGAGGACTCCTGAGGACAAAGCCCAGGGCTCACATCATGTTTTCTTGTGCCCATCCCAGGATGTAAGGAAGACATGGAGAAGGTGAGTTCCATTTTACCGTCCCATCCTTTCCACTACTGGCCACCACACCCATCACCTTCTCCAGGGGCTCCCAGCTTTGTCCCCACTCACGGACAGGTTTCTTGCTCCAGAGATGTGAGTGGGGTGGGGGGAGGGCAACAGAGGGCAGAGGGTGTCACCTGATTTCCTGACCCTTCTCCCCCATCTGTCCAGACTTGATGCCCCAACACCCAAGTCATCTAACTCAGACGATGATCTCCCTGGAGAGTATCCAGTGGTCAAAAACATGCTGCACAGACTGACGGGTAAGGAGGGCAGAAGGGACCCCACCGAGGGACAGTCTGTCTCAGGCTTGCTCCTGCTTCTCTCCCAGACCTGCTCAGGGCTGCTCTGGTGTCTGTGTGAGTGTCCTAGGGCCGCCCACATGCCGAGTGGCTTTAAGAGCAGAAACTTGCCGCCGCAGTTCTGGAAGGAGAAGTTGTGGGATTGCTTCCTTCTAAGGCTGGGAGGGCGAATCTACTCCCTGCCTCTCTCCTAGCATCTGGGAGCCTCAGGGGTTCCGTGGCCCAAAGATGGCATTCTTCTTGTGTCTTCTTCACATGGTTTCCCCTGGTACTCATTTGTCTCTGGGTCCAAATTTCCTCTTTTTATAAAGACTGCAGTCATATTGGACTAGGGCCTGCCCTAATGACCTCATTTTACCTTAGTTACCTCTGTAAAGACTCTATTTCTGACAAAATTCACATTCTGAGGTACGGGGAGACTGCAGCATATCTACTCGGGGGGAACACAACTGGACGCATAACAATGTCTGTCCTCAGTGCCCACAGTCCAGCACCCTACTCTCCAACACACAAAGCATCAGCCGCTTCCACCCCTCGCCACTACTCCTCCCCAGGAGAGGACTTCCTATCTCTCTGCAGCTCCTGGGTGCTCCCTCCCCGCCCACTACTAAAGCTGCCCTCTGCCTTTTTTAAATTGCCAGAGGGGCGCCTGGCTGGCTCCATCTGAGAGCCTGTGACTCTTGATCTCAGGGCTGTGAGTTTAAGCCCCGTGCTGGGTTTCGAGATGATTTAAACATAAAATCTTAAAACAACCACAGAAAAAACCTGCCAAAGATGCCCCACCATCTTGGTCCCCCACTATCTCATCCAATCCAGATTGCTTCTAGCACCTCCAATCCAGAAACCTTTCCTCAAAAGCAAACCCCACCCTCTCCTCCTCTGCCTGGCCCTCCCAAAGCAACAAGCGGGTCCCCTCTCACCGCCGTTGGGGTCCCAGTGTCTCCTATCAGTTCTTCCCTTCCCAGCCACCTTCCCCATCCTGCTGACCCAGCTCCACGCCCCACCCCAGATACAGCAGAGGGAGGTACCAGTCCTTACTTCTTCCTGCAAGTTGGACTGGCTCAGCTTCCCCTGACCCCACACACAAAGGAGAGAGCAAGCTGTCCTTCGCCCTCTGCACTGTGCCCCCCAACGACGGTCAGCACGGTCCTTGTCCTAACCCAGGTCAGCACAAGCGGCCCATGGGTGCAAGCTGAGTGTTGCCCGAGCCCGCCCTTTTCTAGACCTTGCCCCACTTAGGCCTCCCTGGCGGCCTTAGGAGCTTTGGGGAGCCCTCCTTGGCGCCCTCTGTGGCACACCGCCCATCTCCTCCCGCCTGAGTCGGAAAGGCCCTCAAGCCCTGCTCTCCTGCCTTTCCCCGTGCAGCCGACCTGACCCTGGACCCTGGCACCGCGCACCGCCGCCTGCTCATCTCGGCAGACCGCCGCAGCGTCCGACTGGCCCCCCCAGGGACACCCGCGCCCCCCGACGGCCCCGCGCGCTTCGATCAGCTCCCCGCGGTGCTGGGCGCACAGGGCTTTGGGGCCGGCCGGCACTGCTGGGAGGTGGAGACCGCCGAGGCCGCCTCCGGCCCAGACTCCTCAGGGGAGGACGAGGACGAGGGCGAGAGCCGCTACGCCGTGGGTGCGGCCGGGGAGTCGGTGCGCCGCAAGGGCCGCGTGGGGCTGTGCCCCGCGGGGGCCGTGTGGGCCGTGGAGGGCCGCCGCGGCCGCCTGTGGGCCCTCACGGCTCCTGAGCCCACCCCGCTGGGCGGCGCCGGGCCCCCGCCGCGCCGCATCCGCGTGGACTTGGACTGGGAACGGGGCCGCGTGGCCTTCTACGACGGCCGCTCGCTAGACCTGCTCTTCGCCTTCCAGGCGCCCGGGCCCCTGGGGGAGCGCGTCTTCCCGCTGCTCTGCACGAGAGACGCCCGCGCCCCGCTCCGCATCGTGCCGGCCGAAGGCTGAGTGCCACCCACACCCGCCGGGAGCGGCCTCCTGGGCGCCAGGCAGTCCGCACTCAGCCGCACGGCCTGCGTCCACGTCCACACCCACAGCCGAGTCCCGACGTGGCGCCACCGCCACCTGCGGCCACTTCCCGCCTCATCTCTCCCCTCCCGCCTATTTGCGCGTCCACACCGGAACGCTCAGGCGGGATCCATACAAGGGCCTTCCTGCCTGCGGCGGCCTCTCCCTGTCTGGAGGAAGCGCCCAGTCCTCCACAGCTCGAAGCGCCGTGCTTCCCTGCCCTGTCCAATCTGAGCTTCCTCTCTGACTCTGGCCTGGGCCCCAGGGCCCTCTAGGAGGCTAAACTTTCCCGGTCGGGCACAGACAGCTCTACTCCATGAGGCCTGCTTTCCATGCTCACAGCCTTCCCCGCTTTAGAACCTTCTCGAGACTCCCCCCCTGTAAGGAACCAGTGGTGCTACCTCTCTCTCCTCTACCTGGGAATGGCCCAGACACCCGTGCTCATCCTTGTCTACGGCTTCACATTTTTCTCCATATGTATAAATGGGCCCATATTTAACACGTTTCGTGATGCTGGGTTATTTATTTTGTGCATCTGTGGCAATAAATGAGATCTCAGTGGTGGTACGGATTTGACTCATCTCTGCAACTGTGCATGGTAAGAGGTGGAGAAAAGGATGGCAAGATCCCAGTAAGGAGTGGGGAGGGCTGAGAGCTGGACATCTGGTCTGGCAGAAACATCAAAGCCTAGGAAGGAAGGGGTAAGAGTGTAGTACAGAGGCCGTACCCCCATCTCTTTGCTCCCTCTCTTTTCCTTCCTCTTCCAGGGACCCAGGGCCCTGACACCATGCTGGAGACAGTGGGCTCTAAGTGACAGGCTTCAAGCCGGCTTTGTTGGAAATCCTGTATCACATGAGAAGGGTGAGGAGAGGCCATGACTGTTTCCTTTCCCATTTCCCATTAATGGTGAGAAAGCAAAGACCCCTCTCCCAACTCCTCTGGAGGGCAGGAGAGGGGAAGGGCTAGGAGCTCCCTGGGAGCCCTGAGGTCTCCCACGAGGCCACCCATCCCACAGGCAAGGACTAGCAGTTCCGATTATATAAGTCCATTCCTGGAAGAGCTCGGAGCCAGGATTAACAAGCATAGCTGGGGCAAGACTGCCCCAAATCTGACGGGGACCCCTGGCAGTGAAAGCTGGGGCTGCTGAAAACCCAAGTGTTTGGGACTCACGGGGAGAATGCAAGGGGCCAACACAACCGGATCCCAGGACAGGCAGTTTGGCAGTGAGAACAAGGGGGAAAGACTGGGACCAAGATGCCCGGATCCCTGGAGAACAGAGGATGAGTACTAGAAGGAGAAATGAGGGCTGGGGGAACCCAGAGTCTGGGTTCTGGAGTAGCAGCAAGTTAGAATTCCAGGATCTCTGTCTACCCTCCTCTCCCTCTTCCCTCGATCAGGCAGAGGAGAGGGGAGGAGGGCGGCTGGAGGAGGGGTCAAACCATGGGTTTAGTCCCCAGGTAGCCACATGAATACATTCAGGGCCAAACAGACACAGGAATGGTGGGGGAGAGAGGAATTTAGTGCTGCATTGGCCCTGGAGGGGGCTGGGAAGGGTCAGGAGGCTGGGGAGGGGTGCCAGGGCTCGGTCCTGGGGTTGCACGACGCCGTCCTTTGCGGTGGCCCCGTACACAGTGTGTATGACCACAGCCCTCCTCTTCCTCCTCATCACTCTCCGTGGAGCTCTCGCCAAAGGCCCGAGGTTTCTCGTAAATACAGCAGCCTGGATTTGGAGGGAGGAGCCCGGTAAAAAAGGAGCAAAAGTTAAGATGTACAGTCAGTTCTACTCCCATGGATCTCAGTAAAAGCTCCTACTTCCACCACTGGCTCCTTCTCCCTTCGAGGATCCAGCTTCCCCAGACCCCCCCGGGGCTGAGGCACCCTAACCCTGTCCTTTCCGCCAGCAATCCACTTGTCCCCGGCTCGGATACCTCTCTCCTTCAGGCCTCGGCATATTCCCACCTCGCTCCCTCTACTTGAACCTCATTTCCCTGAAGCCAGGGACAGGACCGCAGCCGCACCAGCGCACGGGGGCTGCTGGCGGCCAGCGATCACTCACATTTTGATGAGCGGCGGCCCATGTGTTCGTTGTCCACAGTGTCACTCGTCCATTCTACCTTTTTCTCTGGCTTCCGTTTCCGAAGCTTGATGGTCAGGCTCCGGTTCTCCTGGAAGGTGGAGAGGACGGGCATACCTATCCAGCCCCGTCCGGCTGACCTTTCCCACTCCCTCCTGGGGGGCCTCCTCTCTCCCAGGCCCCAGCCCAAGCAGAGTCACAGAACATGGCAGCGGAGGAGCTGAGTGCTGGGAGAGAACAGAGCACAACAGCTCTGGGGACCTGCAGGGGTCCCTGGGGAATCGAATGTTCTCAATGACTGCTAGGATACAGAGAAGACACAATTCCTAACCTAAGAAAGGTCCCAGCAACTCTTCGAAGGAAAACATAATCCTCGTTGTTTCTCCATCTTCCTCCCCAAATCACCCTTGGTGTTCTTAATACTTGAACATTATTTTCTCAGTCCCCAGTAGCTACTCTTTGATCTCCCCTTTTCCAGAGCTCTCTCATCCTCAAGCCCGGTGCTTCCCACGTCCTGTCCGCCTATTCCCTACCAGCCTGGCATCTCTGCTAACTACCATTTGAAACACCCTTAACCCAGGGGCTCTTAAGCCCAATACCTCCTCCCTTTGAAAGCAACTTAACCTGTTTTTGCAAAAATGCTACTAGTTTCTCTATTTTCATCTCTTCTGATTTCTCAAAATACTATCTGCACCTCAGCTGTCTTGTTCGCTCATTTCCTCCATTCCCTTTTAGAGTCACCCGTTCAACAAATGCTAATTGACAAGTATGCTTCTGGGCAAACTGCCTTACAGCGGGCCTCCAGCCATGCTTTCTCACAGAACCTTTCATCTTCCCCCAGCACCTCCCCTGCTCCTCGATCCCCCAGGTCCCATCCTTGATCTCACTGTCACCCCGGGCAGCATCACCCGCATCCCAAGTCTGACTCCCTATTCCATGTCCCCACCGCGGGCAGCGTCCCCCGCATCCCCACTCGGACCTTACTCCCTGCCCCCACCCCGGGCAGCATCTCCCGCATCCCCACTCGGACCCTACTCCCTTTCCCCACCCCAGGCAGCATCCCCCGCATCCCCACTCGGACCCTACTCCCTGTCCCCACCCCGGGCAGCATCCCCCGCATCCCCGCTCGGACCCTATTCCACGCCACTTGGCCGGCCTCCTGCACCATCCCGGCCACTGCGCAAGTCCCGCACACCGTGCACGTCTCGCGACCCCAGGGGTCAGCCCGCTCCTCCCAGAGCCCCAGCCGCTCCCTCCCGGCCTCTCCCGAAGACCCCGAGGAGCACCGCCCCCCCGCCTTTCTCACGGGCTCGGTTGTCACGGTAACCGTTGTCTCAGTGACGGTCTCACTCAGCCCGGCCCCTGCCTCGGCCATGGCTAAGGCTGAGGAGAGGGAGGAGGGGAGGAAGGGGGAGGAGACGCCCTTCCCTTTCTCTGGGTCTCTGGGGTCTAAGACAATCGGGATCGGGTTCAGAGTAGCAGCCAGGATCCTCCACCTTCTTTTTTCCCCCTCCTCCTGGGCCTCCGCTTCCCCACCCCGGGGGATAACCTGTCCAACCCCACTTCCGGCTCTCTGCTTCCGGGTGTGACGCACTCTGTAGTTCCCCTTTTCCCTTCCCGGGCACTAAAGGCATCTAAGCGCACGCGTCGCCGGAGTTGTTCCGCCGTCACGTGACAGTGCGCAGGCGCCGCAAGAGGCAGCCCCAGACTTGGCGGAAGCGGTGTCACTGCGGGTGTGGAGCGCGGGCGGCAGGCGCAGGCGCAGCGGAGACGCTGCAGGAGGGGACAGTCCGGAGGGGCTGTGGGCGGGACTGCGGGGCGTGGGCGGGGCGCGCGTACCCGGAACACCACCCCCCGGCTGCGGTAGTAAGCAGCTTGCAGCGCCTGCCTCGGTTTCCCGGCTTCTCGTGGGAATGGGGCTCCGGCCCCAGCAGCAGGTGCACGCACCTGATCAGGGCCGGCCTCTGGCCCTGCGGGGGTCTGCGAGCGTTGGGGCGGGGTGCTTCTTGCGCCTTCTGCTCGGACTGTCCCCAGACCCCGCCTAGAAGCCCCCACCCGGTCTGCCGGGGCCTGGCGGACTGGACACTGTATTGCCCACTCCGTCTGGGGCGGCGATGGGACGGTGGTCCGTGACCACAGGGGCACCTGCCAGTGTCTCAGAAGCGAGGTTGCGGGGGGCAGTGCTGGGGGCCGGCGGAGCGCACTGGGCTGCCCGGGCGGCTGGGCCGGGAGCCCCCGGCTGCACGCAGGCGGCGCTGGGGGCCAGGGAAGGCTGGAAGTGCGCTGCACACACGCACAGCTTTGTTCCGGATTTCGGACCCCAAATCCCGGGGCGGCAGAGTCCTGCCTGCCCACCCCTCCACGCGGTCGGGGGCAAAACCCCACACGGTGGGCCTGAGAGCTCTGAAGAAGTCAAGGGCATCACAATGAAGCAAGGAACGCAAAAACACAGACTCCCAGAGTAAATCTGAATATCTTTATTGTGCCCGGACTACAAAGTGTTTCCCTTTTAGTTTTGGTCAAACTGATAAAAAGCAAGATACATCTCAGCATGTATAGTAAAATCCATTAAAAAAAAAAAAAAGTATCTCTCTGAAGTGGGATTCCTTGTAATTTTTACTCGTTCCCCCCCACCTTTCTACATATTAATCTATTACAATGAATACATATTACATTTATCTCAACAGCAATAAAAAAAAAATTTCCAAAATGTCCAACTGTAGTAAGCATATACTGGTATCCCTTAGAATCAGATTTTTTGTTGTCCAAGCTCACATGTGAAAGAGATCAGTTAAATTATTTGTTCAATCTCCCACTATCCAGATTCCTACATGCTGTTTCCCTAAACTCAGGAACCAAATAGATTTAGTGGTGGAATACTTATAATTACTTTTTCTATTAGTCTCATTCCTGCCTCCATTTTATATATCTCTGTAAATTCATTTAAATTCCTTTTGGAACAAGACAGATTATAAATAACATACATATGTCTGGCTCATATAGAAAAATATAACTTTGGGGGCGCCTGGGTGGCTCAGTCGTTAGGCGTCTGCCTTCAGCTCAAGTCATGATCCCAGGGTCCTGGGATCGAGTCCCACATCGGGCTCCCTGCTCAGCGGGCAGCCTGCTTCTCCCTCTCCCCCTGCTTGTGTTCCCATTCTCACTGTCTCTTTCTCTGTCAAATGAATAAATAAAATCGTTAAAAAAAGAAAAATATAACTTTGATAAGAAACTCAACTAGAGTAGATGTACTCCAGGGACAATGGTAATCCCCACATGATCATTTACTTCAATGGGAGCAAAACATTGCAACTAGGATGGATAAAGGATCTAAGAACCCAATATCCCTCACCATCCAAGGGAGAAGAGGGAGAATTGTTGAGTTTCCCAGAAAAAATCAAGAGTCTTCCTTCTCCTGGAACCTACAGAGAAAGAAAGGACTCATTATATTTAAATAAGCATAGAGGTTCTGGCAGTGTAAGACAAGACATTCATTTGAATAATCAAGGAGGGAGTTTTACTAATGACACTGTGGAAGACTAGCTCCCCTAAATAATCCTTCAAAATCAAGACAACTAAAAATGCCAGATTAAAAATATATCTAATGAACCACAATGAGATACCACCTTACACCAGTCAGAATGGCTAAAATTAACAAGTCAGGAAATGACAGATGTTAGCAAGGATGCGGAGAAAGGGGAACCCTCCTACACTGTTGGTGGGAATACAAGCTGGTGCAGCCACTCTGGAAAACAGTGTGGAGGCTCCTCAAGAAGTTGAAAATAGAGCTACCCTAGACCCAGCAACTGTACTACTGGGTATTTACCCCAAAGATACAAGTGTAGTGATTCGAAGGGAAACCTGCACTCCAATGTTTATAGCAGCAATGTCCACAATAGCCAAACTATGGAAAGACCCCAGATGTCCATGAACAGATGAATGGATAAAGAAGACGTGGTCCATATATACGACAGAATATTACTCAGCCATCGGAAAGGATGAATACCTACCATCTGCAATGACATGGATGGAACTAGAGGGGATTATGGTAAGTGAAGTAAGTCAATCAGAGAAAGACAAATACCATACGATTTCACTCATATGTGGAATAGAAGAAACAAAACATGAACATATGGGAAGGGAAGGAAAAACAAAATGAGATAAAAACAGAGAGGGAGACAAATCATAAGAGACTCTTAACTACAGGAAACAAACTGAGGGCTGTTGGAGGGGAGAGGGGTGGGGGATGGAGCAACTGGGTGATGGGCATGAAGGAGGGCACATGAGGTGATGAGCACTGTGTATTATATAAGACTGATGAATCACTGACCTCTGCCTCTGAAACTAATAATACACATAGTTGAATTTAAATAAAAAGTAAAAATATATATAAGCATTCCAAAAATGTATCTAATGAATTATAAATTATATGCAAAAGATATCTTAGGACACAAAGAGCCACTTGCCATTAAAGAAGAAAAAGGAAAAAACAAAAGGGATAAACTGGACCTCATAAAAATTAAAACCTTCTGTTCATTAAAAAAAAAAAAAAGCAGGGGCACCTGGGTGGCTCAGTGGGTTAAGCAGCCTAATCTTGATTTCAGCTCAGTTATGATCCCGGGGTTATGAGATCCCGGGGTCATGAGATAATCAGGCTCCATGCTCAGCAAGGAGAGTCTCTCTTTCCTCCTCTGTACCCTCCATGCCCCCACTCTCTCAAATAAATAAATCTTAAAAAAAACAACAACAGAACAACTATTCAGTGTAGAGATTACATACATACATACACAACTAAACAACTAACGACTAGGGGCGCCTGGGTGGCTGAGTGGGTTAAAGCCTCTGCCTTCGGCTCGGGTCATGATCTCAGGGTCCTGGGATGGAGCCCCACATTGGGCTCTCCGCTCGGCGGGGAGCCTACTTCCCCCTCTTTCTCTGCCTGCCTCTCTGCCTGCTTGTGATCTCTCTCTCTGTCAAATAAATAAAGAAAATCTTCATACAAAAAAAACCCCAAAACAAATAACGACTAAATAAGTAAATAAGTAAAAAGAAAAAAAGCACCATAAGTCAGTTAGCAGGAACAACAAACGGCAGCATCAGACCCACAACTATGGGTATCAGAATTATCAGACACAGAATATAAATACTCTTATTTAATATACTTAAATGTAATTCATATTTTAAGACTAAAAGGAGGAGAGTGCCTGGGTGGCTCGGTTGGTTAAGCATCTGACTCTTGGTCTCAGCTCAGGTCTTGATCTCAGGGTTCTGAGTTTGGGCTCCATGTGGAGCCTACTTAAAAAAAAGAATAAAAGGATGAATTTATTTATTTATTTATTTTTAAGATTTTATTTATTTGAGAGAGAACGAGTGGGGAGAGGGATAAGAGAAAGAGTTGAGCAGGAAGCCTGACGCAGGGCTGGATTCCAGGACGTGGAGATCACAACCTGAGCTTAAGGCAGATGCTTAACTGACTGAGCCACCAAGGCGTCCCCAAGACAAAGCGTTCTTAAACCCACTTGGAGCTCGGGGGCTCTTGAAGTGACACGTGATTAATTCTCAGGAAAGGAGGACTACCGTGAACCAGTGAGATTCCAACATGACATGCTGACCACTGAGCAGTACTTGCCTTCTGTGGTTTTCCTTCCCTTTTAAATACCTTAAAAGGCTTAGTTCACTGGCTATAAGCAGATTAAAAAAACTGTTAATTTTAAACAATAAAGAGACCACAAACCTCCCTGTTAGAGAACTGTAGAGAGGGATGGGACCAAAGGAAATACCCGCTTCTTCAGTACAAGGAAGAAATCAGTGGAGATGTTCGGTGAACCGGCAACTCACAAAGGGCAGGGGGACAGGGAAGGGTGCGCACCTGCAGTTGGTACAGGTGTAGAAGACCGTCTGCCCCTCGTCGGCTGAGCGCATCTGTCTGGTGTGGTAGGCCATTCCCTCGTGTCCACAGCGAGAGCAGCGCCTGTCAACCTGGGCAGGAACAGGGCCGGGGGCGTCAGGGAGGCCCCGTCCTACCCGTGGCTACGCTCCGCACGGGAATCCCAGGTCCCACTCCTGGCCAGGCCGCTTCGCTCCAGACCGCGGCCATCACCCCGGCCTGTCCCCACCGCCCTCCCGACGGGGCCATTAACTCACCACGGGTCCCTGGCACTCGGGCCCTTCCTCCACCGACGCAGGCCCGGCTGTCCCCAGTTTGTTGAACACGAGGCAGGTGTTCACGACCTTCCCCTCGAAGTCTGCGCGGGCGGGAAGCTCGGCTGTGGGCACCCGCAGCACCCTACCCGCGGGCTCTGCCCCGGGGCCTCCGGCGTCAGCCCCTCCGCCGCCCCCCGGGGCCGCTCACCTCGCACGGGGACGCGGAAGCCGCAGCGAACACAGGTGACCGTGTCCTGCGCCCCGGGCAGCGGCAGGATGGAGCCGCAGTCCGGACAGAAGTCCAGGTCCGACTGGAACCTGGAGCCGGAGCGCGCGCGGTCCATGCCGTACCGGGTGCGGAGCGACGGAGAGCGGGCCCTCCGCCAGACCCAGCGAGCGGCCGCAGCGCGAGCCCCCCTCCCTGCACGCGCGGTGCTGGGTGTCGGGACCCGCCGGCCACGTGCGGTCCTCCAGAGCAGGCGAGCGCGCCGGCCCCGCGCGGGGCGGGCTAGAGCGTCCGCCGAGCCGGCTCGCCATTGGCCGTGACGTCATAGTCCGTCGCCGCGCGCCCCGGAGCCTCGGAGCTGCTGTGGAGCCTGTGGCGGCGGCGGAGGCCGGCGAGGGAGGACGGTAATGGGCGCGGGGCCTCAGGTGCTGCCCCCCCGAGAGGAGTGCGGTCTGGGGCCGTTAATGTTCCCGCAGCCGCGGAGGCGTTGGCCCTGGAAATCCGGCGGCCCTTCCCGAGTCCCGGAGTGGGCTTCTCTCGGCGGCGGCGCCCCGGGGCCTCCGAGGCCGAGCAGGGGCTCTCCGCCTCCTCCGGGGACCTGGCGTGCTCCGGCGGCCGGGCCCATAGGGGCCTCCTCCGGGGGGAAGCGGGGCGGGCGGAGGTGGAGGACGTGCAGCGCTGTCCTGGGAGGAGGCTCGGGATTTGGCCAGGGACAGGATGGGGAGGCCGGCGTCCGTCGGGGGGCAGCCGTGGTGCATTTCCCCAGGACCCTGCTCGGCTTTGGTTGCGAACCCACCTCCACCTCGTCCCCCGGCTCTGGCGCAGCCGACAGTGAATTCTCGTCGTCTTGCGTCACGTGGACACTTGACGTTTCTTTAATACAAGAGTTGTAAAACACGAGAGCCAGTATCTTTAGAAAATCGTGCTGTTGTCGTCCATCTGTGACCTACAAGTGGAATAGACACTTGTCCCCGAGTTTCCTAGTTCCGTGCCGGCCCTGCCAGCCCCGGCCGTCCGGGGAGCTGTGCTAAGCAGCTCTCTGCAGGGGAAGGTTCTGGAGCCGTCCCTGCCCCCTCCTCTGAAAGACAAGCTCTGGCCTCTCCTGGACGGAGGCCCCGCTCTGCCTTTTCTGCAGTGATGGACAGACCATAGTGACGGGGTCGGAGCTCCGACCACGCTACTGAGAAGCAGTCCCATGATCTCCCTTCGCCGGGTGTCATTGTGTCTGTCTGGAAAAGGGAGGTCTGCTGGTCAGCCCATGATGCAGGCAGTTTTTATCCTGTGTGTCTCCTTTGAAAATGGAAGTTGAAATGAGCTCGTTCCCCTGACTTTCCCTCTTCAGTTGGACAGGCATTCAGAGACTATCCACTGTGGGTTGAATACTGTCCTAATGTGCTGCCCTGCTATAAGGCATGGCCCCTTCTCAGCACAAACTCACAGTTCGTTCAACTGGTATTTATTAAGCTGAGGCTGGGGCTGCAAAGTTGAAAACTGTTATGTGACCTTAAGGAGTCCAAATGATAAGAATGCAGTGAAAGTACACTGGTAGGACCCAGTGTGGGAGCCCAGGACGGGCCTATGAAACAAACCTGTGTGTGTCTCAGGGAAGACTGGCAAATGTTCCAGCAAAAGATGGATACAGCATTATGGGGAATGTAGCAGAGAGGGATGCTCAAATATGTGATAAGGGTAATCAACGAATTGTGAATTTTGAGAACTTGGGTCACATACTCTAATATTCAGTACTGTGCTGGTTTTACGTACTGAGAAATAAAAGTAAGATGGTTGTATTTTTTAAATATCAAAATAGGTTTACATAGGCAACTAAGAATGTGCCTCAGAAGTCCGTGAGATCCAGTATTTGGTATCAGATTCTAATAATATATTTGTAGATGTAAATTTTAAGTTACACCCTTTTAGAGTCTAAATTTCAGCATGAAAATGTTGAAAATGATAGACAAATACAGGTATCCCAGTGTGAATCCTGATTGAGTTTTCCAATGAGTTTTAGGGGTAATGGTTAAAAAAAGTGTTCAGAAGAAGGCAAAAATTTATTGTTACATAGACTGTTCCAGAAAGACTTGATAGAGAGTCAGGGGCTTGACCTGTGGAGGGGAGTCAACTGCCATTTACTGAGAACTTACTGCATGTCAAGCATTTTACCAGGTGCTTTCATCTGATGTACCTTTGTTCTTTATAACCCTGAGAAGCAGATTTTTGCCTTCCGTGTCCATTTTATAGATGATGAAGCTGACCGAGATTGTTACTTGCCCGGAGTCACACACCTCAGAGGCAAGGTTGGGTTAGGATTCAGACATAGCCCTATCAGTCTTCAAAGCCCATGCTCTTTGCCATAAACAGTACAAAAGGCACAGAGATGAAATGCCAGGCATCCCCAGTGGCTTCAACACGACCTCATAGTAAACTCAGATTAGACCAGGGATGACGCATAAAAAGTTGGCAGTCTTCACTTGTGTTGCCATCAGCCTGACCCATAAAAAAAAGGGTAACCACAAATTCCCACCCCAAGGGGTTGAGCAGGTGACGGTCTCACAATGGATTTAGGCTGAAGGATGAGTGGCAGTATAAGGCAGGAAAGCAGAGGGGTGGCTGATCACATAAGAACAGAATTGCAGAACCAAACATTGGAAGGCAGAGATGCTGTATGTGCTGATAGAGGCGGAGAGGGCCCGGGCCAAGAAGCTGCAGAAAGAGGAGGGACTGAGAGCACTGGTGTCTGGCAGTTTCTCGGAAGACAGAGAAGACCAGGAGACGGAGCAGTCCAGCCAAGCCGTGCTTGCCCAGCGCTGCACCCAGGAGCCCGCGTCCTCCCTCTCCCAGGCCCAGATTCCAGATTCAGCATGGTTCCCATTGAGTCCACGGGAGATGTGCGTGCTTACTTTCTATGAAAGGACTAGATGCTGTTGTTAAATTCCCCAGAGGAAGTCGTCCTGCCTTGCAGTAGGATCTCTCTTTCCGAGGAGACATACCCTTGGCGTTGACCAAAACAGTTGGTTTCCCTGGTTCAGTTGGTATGTGAGCAGATAGGTTCTGACACCTCCCACACTCTAATCCACCTCTGCTTTCTTTATCTTCCAGTCTGGCCTGGGCTAAAACCTCTACAGACCCTAGGATTGCTGTAGGTCAACAGTCCCCACTGGAGAAAAGAATCTTGGTAAATAATCTTCACATTGTACAGTTTGGAACTACTAGGAGAAGGGGCCTTAGGCTTCAAATCCTGCACAGGTGACCCTTCCCTGGAGGGTGTTTACACTGGCCATTGTGTTTAGCTATATCCATACTTGCAAAATAGACTATTATGTTTAAAATGCCCAATACTCTATTTTTTAAAAAGTAGTTACTGATTTTGGTGGTGGGTAACTCTGAGAGCTCAAAGTTTCACCTAGGGGTGATGGGAGTAAAAATCACAATTGTTAAACACCAAAGTAAACAAGAGACTGCAAATCTTCTCAGTGTCAGTAATGAGGGGAAGCTGCTGTTTAAATGTGTTTAAAAAGACGGTCACATTATAAAATTCTGTGCCTCACTTTGACAGAATCTAGGTGGCGTGCATACAGCAGCGGCAAGACAGCTGATAACTCAGAAATACCAGGAGGAGTATGAAACACTGTGTAGGGAGCAAGCTCTTTCTCTTGACCACTGGCTTGCCAAAGCAGAGTCTTATTATAATAAGAGAATAATGGACATGGTGAAGGAACAAGAGACAGGCCATGAAATCAAGAAGAGATTGGAGGGGAAAACGACCCACAAGCTAGAGAGATCAAAGCAGTATTACTTGGTTCCGGAGAGAGAGGTGAAACACATAGAAAGGCACATTCAGAGAGCGGGTCGGGTCAGAGAGTCCAAGAGCAAAACAAGTAGACAATTACCACGGCCCCCTAGTGAGACAACATTCCCCAAAATTGTGCCGGAAGAGCACGGGGTCCTGAGCGCCCAGAGAAGAAAGCAGGTGAGCGAGAGGGAACAGATGCAAATCAAAGGTCACCAGGAACGCATGCTTCGGGGGAGAGAGCTCCTGGAGCAAAGGCTCAAGGAGCGAGTCTTAAGGAAAAGCCAGAGCCAGCCTCCGACACGAGAGAGGTGTGGGAGAGCAAGGAGAGAGATCAAAGAGCTTGAAAGCGTGACTGCGTATCCCCTTTTCCAGCCACGCAGTAGAAGCCGGATTAAAGTAAATATCCTTATGGAAAAGAATAGAGAAGAAGTGACTACCATTATAAAACCACATCAAAGAAAATTCTTAACCATGCCACCGTTTCTGAGAAGCCAAATAGGAAAAATAAAAGACTAGTAAAGTTTCAGCGCTTTTAGAATAAAATCCCATGTCTTAACTCTTGTTTTTAGTACTAGTTCCCATCTGTCCCAGAGTGTCTGCATCAGATACAGAAGTATCAGATAGCTCTGGGCTAGAAACTTGGCAGAGCTGTCTTAGTTCCCTTGTGTTTGTGCACCTGGCAAATCCTCCTTTACGTCCAGTGTCGTCAGCTGGACCGTGGTTGGGCGACGATGGTGAGGAAGGAGCTGGGCCCCGCCGCGCCTCAGGCCCCGCTCCCAGCCCGTCATGGCTATCTTGAGGAGGTTTCTGTAGGTCAGTCTGCGGTCTTTCAGTTCCCGTTCGTACCTTTCTCGGGACTACTGGCCAGGCCTTCCTCGTCTAGCTTGTACCCTACAGTTCTGTTCGTGTGAGAAACTTCAAGAGCCTCCTGTGGGCCAGGTGCTGTGAGTGAGAGGTCCCGGCCGTTGACTGGGCCACAAGTAATGGCGTAGACAGCCCCGGACGCAGAGCGTGCTCGGGGTTAGGATGGAGGCCTGCGTGGTCCTGTGCCGAGGAGGGACTCCGAACCCAGCCCAGCGGAGCGAGGAGGGCAGCCATGGGACCTACAGCCCATGTAAGCAATGTCTTCCCGATACTTGGATCCACTCAGATGTAAACCAGACTCACCCTCTCTCAAGCAGATGTCCCCCAGCCCTCACTAATAACTCAGAAGACAAATTTGTGCATTGAGCGAGAATTTTAATCGCCAAGCAGAATGATATTTATGGATTTCATTTCATTTCCAGTGCATTTTCTTAACCAGATAGTGAAACGTTGGGAAGGCAGGGGTGAGCGTTGGTGAGTAGAGAATCAGGAGTGGGGGCTGGACTCCCTAAGGAGCATTCTCCGTCCGCCATGGTCCCCATGCCCACCCCCCGGACCAGCAGTTCACTCACGACGTCGGCAGTGTGCTGCGGAACGTTCCTCAGTGATAGGGCTCTTCCGTGTTTGCCGCCTGCCCGCTGTGCCTTGCCTCCCGCAGACTGTCTCTGGCCTTCCATCTCCATGTCACCGTGGGAGATCCTCTACCCTGCATGGTTGTATTGCCCCAGTGCAAGGGGCAGGGGACGTGGAAACCCAAATCCATAGGGCAGTTGAGTAGGACACACATAACTTTGGGGACGCCTGCGACTCTTCCTCTCAGGGTCCTGAGTTCGAGCCCTGCACTGGGTCTGGAGACAACTCTAAGTGGTGGTTTTACCACGAGGATTTTCAGTGCTGGACACATTAGTGAGGCCAGCTGCCCCCTCTTTCTCCATATCTAGCAGAAAAGCAACTGGTGATTGCACGGCAGTTTCCCAGCTCACACGGCTAGGAGTAAAAGTGGTGAGAGGGCTCATTTTGGCCAAACCCGATTCCATCATCTCTGCCTCACGCACAGTTCACCCTTTATTCCGACCATGTGTGAGCCACACCGTAATTACCCCAAGCCAAGCACCCTTGAAGCCTGAGTCACACTTAACGCTTTTCTTTCATATTCTTTTAAGATTTTACTTACTTGAGAGAGAGAGCACAAGCAGGGGGAGCGGCAGAGGGAGAGGGAGCCCGCCGTGGGACTGAACCCCAGGCCCCCGGGACCACGACCTGAGCCGAAGGTCAGGTGAGCCCGGAGCTCGTACGGTTCTCACAGCACTGCGGTTGTGTGCCCACAAGCCCTTTGTGTGGGGTCTGTTCAAGGATTTGTTGAAAGGAGGAAGGACGTTTGTTGACTGCCGGAAGCAGAGCAGTGTCCGGGAGAGCCTGGCCCCAGAGTGCAGACTCAGCTGGTCGCGTACCACCTCTTACTTCCCGTGTGCACAGTCAGCCTTTCTCTGTTTGTGTACTTCAGTCGAGGCACCGGACATATCTTCGTTTACTTATTTGTTGTCTAATACCCTTCAGTAAAATTCATGACTTGATGCATCCCCTTTGTAGAACTTTCTCTGGGGCCTTCCAGACACGTCACCCTGTGCCTTCCTCTCAAGGCATCTGGCAGCATCATAAATTAAAATTTCATTCAAGTCTGAATAAAAGTGTTCCCAGAGGAGGAGGAGGACAGGGAGTGAACGTCCGCAGGGACGCTAGGCAAAGCGTCGGTGGTACTTCTCTGTTACCTGCTGAGCAAGAGCAGGTTGTCAGCCCTGAGCGCTGGGGCTTAGCCCCATAGAGTGTAGGGTTGCAGGGTGTGTTCTGGGCCCTAGCACGGCCACATACCAGCTGGCTGGTGTCAGGAGGGTAAGTTCGGGTCAGGATGGAGATAAAAACTTTCCTCACCCAGTTCAGTGGATAAATGAGGGCCTTCGTAGCATAAGAGGCCATAATATCATGAAATGTCCTTCTACTGGTTTTCCCTTACTGAGTTAAGAAGTGGAGTTTGTAGAAGGTGAAAATGGATCAGGAAGCGCCACGAAGAATATAGCCCGTGGTACCAGAGGCAATGAGACTACAGCTCTCAACCAGCCAAAACCATTCAAAGAAGTCGCCAGAAAATGCGCTGGAGCCTAAAGAAATCTGTAGGGTTGTATCCGGAAAGGTGTCCCACGGTGACCAGCTCCGCATGATGGAGCGCGCGGCTGATCGCGGGCCCGTGCAGCCCCTTCCACACGCGCCCCACGCTGCTGGCCTTGTGGGTGACCCCTCACAGATGATGGTCACTCGACCTTGTTCTTATGCAGCAGAACACAGGCCTCCCTCCCTGCTCCCTGAAGGAAGAGCATTCCTGTGAAACTGAACGTGAGCCGAGAGGACGTAAAGCAAAGACCGACCCCTGCTTCCCAGACGCACCTGCTACCCGCACTTCATTCCTACATCAACTTACATGACAACCTGCTTTCCCTAACGGGCATCTGCAGAGGGTTTTCGCTCTTCAAGAGAAGCCGCGGCTGTGCCAACGGGCCTTCCATACGCGTGAAGCGGGCTAACGCCAACTCTCCAAAAGCGAGGACACCTGCCTTTTGTTTGGGGCGTGAGGCCGGCTGGTGCAGTCAGAGCGTGAGCAGGCAGCCTTGGGGAGCCGCACTTACTGGCTGCCGAGGCGGTAAGCAGTTGCCGAGAGAGCACAGTTGTGCATGTCGCCTCCTTAAATATTTGGGTGAGTTTAGCACAGGCAGCACGCTTGGGGGTTGTGTGCAGGGTGGTTGGTTCTCCCTTTGGTCATGTTTTTACAGTGATAAGTTCTGTCCACAACGAAAGATGCCTCACAAACCATCACACGGATTGATAAGGTGTAGCTCGAGAAGATAAGAAAACCGGGAAACTTCTTATGGGAGAAGCACACCCGGCTGATACCGTTTCCTCAAAGCTCTCCCACGCGAGTGTAGCAGAAATTCCCACAAGGTAAGGTACAAAGGAAAAGAGATATATTTTATATATATATATATATATATATATATATATATATATATATATATATATATGAGATTTTATTTATTTATTTATTCGACAGAGAGAGATCACAGCTAGGCAGAGAGGCAGGCAGAGAGAGGGGGAAGCAGGCTCCCTGCCGAGCAGAGAGCCCGATGCGGGGCTCGATCCCAGGACCCCGAGATCACGACCCGAGCTGAAGGCAGAGGCTTTAACCCGCTAAGCCACCCAGGCGCCCCGAAAATATATACATTTTGAAGGAAGGAGTTTCCTTCCAGTGGCTTATTTTCTGTGGGTAGCAGGAGGCCAGGTCATCTGTTTAGAGGTGGAGGAAAAACAAGTCTTGAGTAGTGGGTTCCAATCCAATGTAGGGATTCTGAAATTTCTTATAATAGACTCAAGAGTCTGCCCTACAGGGATAATGTTGGTCCTGGGGATGAGAGCACAGGGAATGCAGTCAGGGGATGGGGACAGAGGGGAGCTACTCCTGCGGTAAGAACAGCCTGCAGGGTCGTCAGGTGAGCGTTGCGCACCTGAGACTAACGGAACATCACGTGCCAGCTACGCTCACGTTTAGAAAAATAATGCTGGGAAGTGGGATGAGTTGAAATGCAGCAACGTCATGGTCAAAGTTTCTTGTTTGCAAGCCTTAGAAACTTGCTTGGGTGAGCATAAAGAAAAAAGGAAAATCAGTAGAAAGTATCTTAAGATATTTTATGTCACTGGGCCTCACAAGAGGTCGGAACCAAGACAGTAAGTATGCCCTGCCCACTCTTGGTGCTGCATCTTTCCTTGTATTTGCTCGCTCCCGTTCACTCTTTGCTCTGAGTGGAAAACAGCACCTCTCCGCCTTCTCAGAGCCTTATGCCCACAGCTCTTCTCTCTCCTCTATACCCAACAGCTCCTCTTCAACTGGGTCATTCCTGTTGAACTATAAATATTCTTCAGTCTCTCCCACCTAAACAAGCTATTCCTTTGCACTCCTTCCAAGCCAGCTCTCCTAGGAAGTCTATAGAAGCTGCCTGCCTTCTGGCCCCAGTGCCCCTCAATCCACCAGATCCCCTTTCACTGGGTCATCAAAGAACTACATGCAGCTAAATCCAACGGACGTTAAGGGTAGAATGGAGAAAGGCAGAAGCTGACAGGCTTGCAGCAGCAAGGGCAGCATGAAAGAGACGTGGATCCAGTCCTTAGAAAACAGGAGGGCAGGACATCAGTAGTCCTGAGGAGGGGTAGATAGGGAACCGACGGAGCCCATTCAAGGAGCTGGAGTAGGGCCCCAAAGGCATAAGAGAAGCAAACAGAAGACTCAGGATAAAAGACCAGGCTGGGAGTAGAAAGGTGGACAAGACTGACCTGCTGACTTGGGCTTCACTAGGGATGGGCAACCACCAGTCGGGAGTAAAGAAAGCCCAAAATAGAAGCAGGAGACAGGGGCGCCTGGGTGGCTCAGTGGGTTAAAGCCTCTGTCTTCAGCTCAGGTCATGATCTCAGGGTCCTGGGATCGAGCCCCGCATCAGGCTCTCTGCTCAGCAGGGAGCCTGCTTCCCACTCTCTCTCTCTACCTGCCTCTCTGCCTACTTGCGATCACTCTCTGTCAAATAAATAAATAAAATCTTTAAAAAAAAGAAATTAGAAGCAGGAGACAGAGCAGGCAATTACTATAACCCTCGTGCTGAGTCAGGAATGTGAAACCAGACTTTGAACTCACTAAGGCATGTCTGATAATATCTTTAACCATGAAAGTCTAGGTGTTTGGAAATTGAGCCTCGGGATGTATGGTTTACAAGACTGGTGTGTTGTTTTATATAGATCGAATCAGAAAGCCTTTCACTGGATTAGCATCACAGATTAGAATAAGGGTGATCGAGGTCAGCAATGCCGTGACAGCATAGGCTTTCTAAGATTCACCTGTTACCTACTGTCCAAATAGTGAATCAACTGTACCTCATGTGTCATAAATCGTATTTTTGTTGGTGACCCCCTGGCAAATAGAAGGGTGATTGTGTAGAGGGAGAAACTAAAACATACTAAGTGTCTGCCACGGATCAAATACGATTAATTTTTTCACTGAATCATCAATACATCTTGATTTCAGGGTAATCAATATATCCTGATTCAGTGGAGAATGAACCATCTAAAGCTTCCTGTATAGACATAAAATTTCGTCTAGAGGAATAAAAAATTTAGCCAATAGGTTTCTCAGACTTTCTGAGATGTGCATATAACATACCTAGGTATTCTTTTATGTTTATATATATCTCTTATAGGTGTAAAGTTGTGTTCTATAAATTGGGGGTCTTATCTCTTTTTGCTTGCCCAAGGTCTCTGGCAAGCAAATGCCCACCCTCCTCTCCTTAGAGAATTGCTTCCCCCCCAAGTCCCAGCCAACCACAGCACCTTATCTTCTTGGCACAGTGATGGACATCAGTGTAGCCCGTGGTTGGCATGTGTGTCTAATGACACCAATCAGAATCCTTCCCTGTTTCAACAGCAGGGTCAAGAACCTTTTTGTAAAATGTACAGAAACCCATTATGTACTCCCCCTTTGGTCTGTGTGAGACTTGGGACTTAGTGAGCAGTTTACTTAATCAAATGGTCATTCCCCTTATAATCTGGAACCAAGTAAATCTGAGAATCCAAGTAGCTGGGCCGGAATTAAGTTTGACTCTCTTAGCACCGCCCCCTCCCATTTTGGCTGGGTTGCTCCCAACAGGAGATGGGAGGCCAGCCTGGGGGTATTATTAGGCTGTGAGGGAAAAGAAACACACTATGTCCAGGAATTTCCAAAATAGGTCTATATAGCCTCCTATCCCGATCATTAGGAAGTAGCCAAGAGATGATCCCTTTGGGGGGATAGCATCCTAGGGCGGCCAGGCTGCCTCACAAAGGTGTATAGGCAAGAAGGAGGTGAGGGAAACACTGAAAAGATCCTTTTTAGTGAACTTTTGAGAAGGCTGTTCAGTCTGTGAATGGTGGTAGGAAGCATGAAAGATCCAGTAATTAACCTTGACTGTCAGCTCATTGTCAAGACGCTTTGTAATAGAAGGCGTGCCATTGTCAGACCAGAACGGTGTGGAAAGCCAGAAGCACCGCACAGATCAGTTTCCAGGGCCACCGTGCTATTGCGGCTGATTGGATAGCCACACTCGGGCAGCAGCACTGTGCCCTAAAAACGTGTCGGCACACAGGTCCGAGAGGGTCAGAGGTCCGACGCGGTCGGTCCAACGCGGTCTGTCCGCCTGGAGCAGGTGTGCACAGGGCCCCTTGCAGGTCAGGAGTCCAGATCAGAGACTGAACCCTTTCTTGTGTGCCAGTCTGTGGTGGCGAACGTCTCTCCAGGTCCGGGACAATGATGGAGCCAGGCAGCGGCGAGAGGACGTGCCCAGAGCAGGCTCTGGTCCACCTCGTCGGAGAGCAGGCGCCCCCGGGGGCGTCCACCTGAGTGGCCGAGGGTAGGTCAGCAGCTGAGTTTATTTCCACAGTCCGCCGCTCCGGAGAGAAGGGTCTATGCATTCTGGTTTTCCAAGTGCGCACCAAACAGCTAGGCCATTGGGACAGCCCAGGTGTCTGTAAAATGACAGGAAGGTTGATCAAAGGGAGGGTTGGGGAGAGCCCAGCGGGGAGCATGGCAGCCTCCAGTTTTGGTTGTGAATGGCGGCCTCTGGGACCGCATGTGGCGGCGGCCTGAGACAGCACGCAGCTCGCTGGCCCACAGTGATCCAGGACCAGACCCGGGGAGCCCAACAGAACCAGCAGCTTTGCTCCGGGGCGGCAGAGTGCAGGATAACACCGTCCTGAAAGCCTGCCGCTTCTCCCTGTGAACCAAGGTACTGGGGCCAGCTGCATCCTTAAGGGCGCCATTTCCACATCACAAACAAGGCCTGCGGGATCCTCCGACTTTGGGAGACGTTGAGTCCAAGCTGGCCTACCCTCCAGTGTGACTCTGCAGCCAGAACGTCCGAAGGCCCCCTTGGGTCAGGTGTTTAGTTTTTTTTTTTTTTTTTTAAAGATTTTATTTATTTACTTGACAGAGAGAGAGATCACAAGTAGGCAGAGGCAGGCAGAGAGAGAGGGGGAAGCAGGCTCCCCGCCGAGCAGAGAGCCCGATGCGGGGCTCGATGCCAGGACCCTGAGATCATGACCTGAGCCGAAGGTAGAGGCTTTAACCCACTGAGCCACCCAGGCGCCCCAGGTGTTTAGTTTTGATAGGAGCCCAGTAACAAGCTGAAGCTGCTTTCCAAGGACGCCCAGCAACCGAGTCAGGAAGGCGGCGGGTCCGGAACCAAGGGTGCCACTGAGCTCGGGCTGCCTCCCTTGGTCAGAGGCTCTCACCAGCAAAACCCTCAGCCCAAACCACTTGCAGCTGCTGCTTTGACACCGCAGGAGTTTCTCCTGGGGAAATCTCAAACCGCCCCCCGTACGTGGGGGACTAGGAGAGACAAGAGAAAGGCAGACCACTCCCGATGGGTACGTGGCAGTTCTAATAAGCAAGGAAGCTCACGTATTCCCTTTGCTGTGGGTGCTCACAAGACAAACAGGTGTCCGCACCTGCCCACCAGAATCTTACCAGTTTCTAGAGAGGCCTTGACTGGGTTGAGTTATGTATCCAATCCAGAGGGTCTGCACAGCAGCTTGCTCTCTCTAGACCGTGTCCTTGAGACACCTCCCACTGTGAACACGGTAGGTGCCGTGTACAACCCAAGGACAGGGAGGGGGTGAGGAGGACTGCCAGGGTCCCGCTCTC
>CM052886.1:128520073-128540628 GCA_028534135.1 Potos flavus | reverse complement strand
TGCTGGTTCTGGGCCACACGCTTGGGCTCCAGCTGTGTGGGTTTGTTTGGTTCTTAACCTCTTTTACCTATGCTTTGCTGCTTCCCTTTATCTCCGAGAATCTCATAAATTATCTTGCGTGACGGAGACAAGCAGAAGTGAGTATATCCCGCTGTTCGTGTCCTCTCCCCCTCGCTCCCTCTCAGTGCTCAGAGGAGGAAATTACTCAGGAGTCAGACTCAACAGGGATGCTTGTGCCTCTGTCCTCAGCTGTTTCACTCTCCTCCCTGACAGTTTACCCGCCGCCCCCAACACGAACTGCCAGTTAGCTTGTCCTCCTGGCTGAAGCCACATGACCCCCGATCCCCCAGTAAGACGGCTGGTAAGAAGCTAAAAAGGTCAGGGATATGTGACACGTGCCTCATATGATCGGACGTTTTCCCCACCGCGGCTTCAGTGGGGTTGGAAGTGGGACAGAGAACCAGGTGCGGCGTCCGATCTAGGACTGAGGGGGTCCGGCACAGGAGGAGGAGAGAGCCCACTCACGGGCTGGCTGCTTCACAGAAACCAGGGCCTCGGGGCCGCCAGTGCTGTCCCTGAGGTCCCCTGGCTCCTGGTTGGTTGGTTGGTGCCTTGCTCTGTGTTTCTCGTTCTTTCTTGACACACATGGAAATGCTGCACCTTTGCCCCTATTCCCTAGCAGGGCCGTGAGGCCCACCTCTGGGAAGGCACACTCGGAAGAGCAGCAAGACCGTCTCCCGGGCACCGTGTTCCCTGCTAACAGGCTGCCCTGAGCCACTGCACGCGGCTGTGGCGACAGGAACTCGCCGCGTCAGAAGTCCTACCTGCAGGACTTAAATGTGTAGGGGCTGGGCCTCGACGAAAGCACCTCATGAAGGCCTAGGGGGTCGTGGACAAACAGCAGACCAGCAGGAGGTTCGCAGGCTTGGAAACCGTGGAGGTGACCCCACACTGTGGAGTGCCGCCTGATCTTTGAGTCCGAAGATGTTTTCGTTGATTGCTGTCTCATGGCGCTTCTCACCATGGGCAGGCGCTGTGCGGTTGGGGGAGGGACAGGAGCGCCCTGCTCAGGGCCCTGCCCCCACGGAGCTGAAGGTCCGGTCAGGAGGGCAGCTACTAAATAAATGGCTCTATAATTTTAAAAAAATGCCGCTGGGGTGAGTGCTTGAATGGTGAAGGCGGTGCTGGGAGAGCAGCGGGCTGGGGGGTCTCTCAGGAGGGGAGGGGGTGGCACGGGGTGTGCAGGCCCCCTGCTCCCGGAGCTGACAGCAGGGGGGCAAGGTGAAAGGATGCAGTCCAGCCGGAATGGCTGGAGCCCCATGAGCAGGAGGGAGGAGGACCAGAGGTCTGGGCTGCAGCCCTAGCTCTGCGGGCATTGGCGGCGTGGCCTTGGGCGGGTCCTACCACCTTTCTGAGCTGCGGCTTTCTCTTCGGAAAACGCATCATAGCACAGCGCCCAGAGACAGCCCCGAGGATTCAGACCTATAACGTGAGTGCTTGTGGGTTATGCACCGGTAAGGTGTCTCTGCGCCGACGGAGGGGTCATAAATACTGAAAGCACCCAGAGGTGTGTGTGAGTCATGTGGGCTTTCCGAATTTCAGAGTGACCGGGAAGGAAGAGTTAAAATCTGCAGGTGCTGGTTTGCTCTAGATTGCTAAAGGCAGAGCTCGCCTCACGTCTGCCCCAGGCTTTCCTTTCTGCTGGGATTAGGATTGTCCGTTTGGGTCTCTGGACAGGGCAGGGCCCACCGCACCCATGGCCATAGGGTCACAGTTTCCACACAGGGCCATTATGGGGGTCCTGGCTGGTGTTTTTATGGCATTTCCATGAATAGAATCTCTAGTCTGTTGCCTCAGATTTGTTCACTTGACTTCTCAATCCTCCTTTGTAAATCTTTTTTCGTTTTGTACACTCAGTTCCACACACCCTATTCTGTAATTCCAAAAACCACAGTGCTCTGAAAATCAAAAATGTTGTTTCTGGCTCACTTGGTGGCAAGACCAGACGTGACGGCACTGACGGTCTTGGTTTGCGGCACCGACCGTCAGTAAAGAGAAATCTGTTGCAGCAAAATAAACAAACACAAACCCCAGGAACCTGATGCCCAAGTGGGCACGTGCGCTGTGGCAGTGCGGCTTTGAGTTGGTGTGCCTATTCGTACCTGGTATAGACTTCATTACGTAGATTTACCTAAACGTAGTGCATGTTGGTTTTGAAATCTTAAAAGTCTGATCCTCTTGTTGTTCCGGGAACAGAAATACTCGCCACATTTGTCTGTGAGAGCCGCATCTTTTCTGAATCTGTGACCCTGGCATCCCAGACCCTGCAGAAGAGGGGACGACAAGCTCTTTTCCTTCCTGTTTAGGTCAGCCAAGCATTTCGGGACGCTGTGCTCATTGCCTTACCGAAGGAGGCCTCCCTTACAGAGAAGTGTTACAGAAGCGTCGACTTTGTACCCTGGCGATGGGGACGGTGCTGCCCGTGACCCCGAGCATCTGGTGGGAGAAGGGGTGGCACGAGGGTGGGGACTCTTGGATCTCCCTGAAGTTTCTGAATGTGCTCTGGGTTCCCTGGTGCACGCCTGGGAAGGCACACTAGGGATGACTGTCACGCTGCTGGCTCCTCTTCCCGGCACAAAGCCCCAAGGCGGGCCGAGTCAGGAGCGCATGAGGAGTGCGTGATGGGACTAGATCTGGGCATGGGAAGCCGTTGAGAGCCTTTGTTGGAGAACGGTGTCCGTCTCCTGGCGGTGCCTCGGTGCCTCAGTGCCTCAGTGCGGCAGCAAGGGTTCCAGCCCTTGCGAGAAGGTCCCAGGGAGGCTGGGCCTGTAAATAACTTCATGTCTGAAGTTTAAACTTTTGTCCCATAGAGTTTTCTACACCGCAGGAGCTGTGTAGGACAGAAGATCGTCCTTGAAGACGCAACTCTCACCTGAATACTCCCCAACACACACGCCCAGACCGCTCCCCACTAATTTGGAGGGGAAGCACTGAGATGCTCCTTGACCTCTGACAAGAATGCCTCGGGGTCAGGGGAGGGCCTTGAGACTCAGTCTCGGAACACAGTGGAAAGGATCTGGAAACGGACTACAAGGCCTGAGTTCAAATATTGGCTCTGTCACTTTCATAGCTGGGTGACCTCTGATCTGGACTCAGTTTCCCCAAATCACAGTTGACCGGTCTCCAAACTAAGAACATCATATCTACTTTGCACGGCTGGGGAAGAATGATGATGGTAGCTGCCCTCTGAAAGCACCCAGCACCCAGCAGAGCATCCTTAATTCGGCTACCTTGGTTAATGTTACCAGGGCGTGTGGGGTGTTAGGTTCTGGGCTCTACTCTCCGTGTGTTGGGCAGACGATGAGGCGGAAGACAGGAAAGGAGGAAGGATGGGAAATGAGATGGACGGGAAGACTGATCCCATTCTCAGGTAATCTGAGCAGGAATGCCACCATCTCTGAAAAGTACCTGAAACTGTAACAGAAGGTGGTGTCACCAAAGGCACGAGGACTTGGGGACAGGATTGAGTGGGTCCTTCCCAGAGAAGAGAGTTTGCGGCTCGTTGTGGAAGTTGAAGGAGTGGATTGGCCGTGGGGGTAGGGCTGGGAGGGGACACTGGAGGACGAAACTGTGTGAGAGGAAACTGCAGCTATTGGTGGGAAAAGGTGAGCAGATTCAAAGTGCTTAGGATGGTTAAAAAGAAAAGGGGAAATGATTAGAAAGGTAACTCTTGTAAAAACATCTGAGCAAAAATTGACTAATACCACCACCAAAAGGAGGCCAATAATTCATGGCCCTGAGGCAATTACTGTCAACATTCTGATGCGTTTTCTTCCAGCTTTTAAGCATATATACACCACAGTTGTACACATTTTGCATTCTGCTTTTTTCCCCTCAAAGTCTTGTATTTTGCCCTGGTAATGTCATTAGTTCCTCTCTTAAACGTGTTTTCTTAGCTATCCCTTTGAATGGATGCATTCCAGCTTATGAAACCACTACTCTGTGATTTGGACAGCACGGTGGTTTCCTTTTCTGCTTTAGGACCTGCAGTGTGGCCAGAAGTGTCACCAGAATAATATTCAATCTCACAGAACCATGGACTCCTCTTCCAGGGGGCAGTCCCTCCGCCCACCCCCCTCAATTCAGCACAGCAAAGCGGTCAAGGCTTCGGGGAAGCCAGAGCCGAGTGGCCAGAATGAAGATGAGACGAGGACCTCGAGGACTTATTTGCAGGCTCCCGAGAGGGCGTCTCTGCAGATCCTCCCCTTCGGAAAGGCCAGGCTGGGTCTGGGAAGAGCGTCCTCTGGGCCAGCAGCCGGGACCACACGGCAGCCCAGAGAGATGGTGCTCTCCCGGCCAGCCCGCTGAACTAGCCCCAGACCCGGCACAAGCAGGAAACTCTTCTTTTCAAAGCAGTCTGGGAAATCTCTCACCCTGGTGAGAACTTTATTTTCCTTGGCACGCACATTTTTTGGTCCTGCCCTGCTGAGAGGACAGCCAGCCACTCAGAGGAGGGGTGGCTGTTGCTTCGAGTGGTTAGATATCCTGCCCCAGTCTCTTCTCTTTTGCCCATTTTCTAGCTCAGTGGGTCTCAACCACTGCCTAGGGAACGTTTTAAAAAAGCTGTGGGCTTTTCTTGTGTAATTACAGCGATGAGGGGGGCCATTGTTGGCATTGAGGAGTAAGAAATTCTCCTGAGCATAGCCTGCACAATGACTCGTCCCCCATCCAGAATGTCAAGTGTCCCTTAGGACCTTCATGTAGGTGAAAACCTGTGCTTAATTATCTGAGCCTAGAAATTAATACTGTTTAAAAAATGGTATTAATATACAATGAACTTTCTAGGAATGCAATTACAGTTCTGTGTTAAATTAGGGAAGAATGACTTGGCTACCAAGAGTTGTTGGACATTTTGTGAAGTCATGTAATTGATGGCAGCACGCCGGGGCTGCTCAGCACCTGTGCCAGCACCTGGCAGAGTTCCGCGCCTGTGAGTCCGCACAGGTGCGCAGCTGCCGCCCTCGGAACAACCTCCAGCGTTGTCAGGGCTCCACACGCACACGGTGGAGTGCGCTCGTGTTCTTTTCTTATAAATTATTGTTTTTCATGGCCCCCTTATGGCACAGATAGGGAAGCACGTTGACCTTTAAGAGTTACGTGTGTAGCTACGTTGTATCATCTATGATTTCGATTCAGTGCACTAAAGGGTTCACTGCAAGATACTTGTTACAGGAAGGCTGGAGGCCGAGAACCTCGGTCCCCACCAGCCTCACGCTGCTTGCTTTTTCCCACCTCTTTGGCAGGACCAGCCACAAAGGAGCTTTTTCCCCCCATAAGGAGTCCCCTGTCTTCTCAAGCAGCCCAGACTCACTCCCATGAGCGCACGCGCGTACACACACACACACACACACACACACACACACACGGGCGCCCTTCCCTCCCGTGAACACACACACACACACACACATGCCCTTCCCTCCCGTGAACACACACACATCCTTCATTCTCGTGAACACACACCCTTCCCTCCCATGCACACACACACACCCTTCCCTCCCGTGAACACACACACACACCCTTCCCTCCCGTGAACACACACACACATGCCCTTCCCTCTCATGAACACACACACAGTCACACACACCCTCACCACCGCACAAAGGCGAGGAGCCGAGGGAACTGTCCAGAGGCCTGCACTTTCCCGCAGTCTCCACGCTCCCAGCTCCCCATTACCCAGAAATACTGACAGGCCCAGCTGGAGTAAAGGCAGACAGGGTTGGCTCCAGCCCACTGCAGGCTCCTTTGTCTCCTTTTTTCCCTTCTAGTACTTCCATTTCTCATCTGATGCTCCCTTCTCCGGCTTTCGCCTCCGGTCCTGTCCCCGAGTTGCCCGCCCAGGGCAGCGAGGCAAAGCGGCTGTGCCGCGGGAGGCGCTCGGGGCGCCCGGCCTTCACCCCCCTCCCGGTCTGACCTCAGCTTCTCCTTTCCCTCCCACCTGCCTCGCTCCCCTCTTGGCCCCGGCCTCCGCCTCTCTCCTCTCACCCGGGTCCGGAGCAGCCTCCTCCCCGTGCAGCCGTCCTTCTCCACCTGCATCCCGGATTCCCAGCCCGGCGCCCGCTCCTCCGCCTTCGGCTCGGGCCCCCTCGACCCCACCCGTCTCCGGTGCGCGCCCCAGCCTCCCACCCGCCGCCCCCCACCCCCCCACCGCCCCCCACCCCCCCACCCCCCCAAGCTCCGTGGGCGGTCCAGGGCGGGGCCGGGATCCGGGGCGGCTCCCGGGGTTCGGCTTGTGGGAGGCGCCCTCGCCTCGGTCTCCCCCTCCCTCCCTCCCTCCCTCCCCCCGCCCTGTCTTCTCCGCGCCCTCCTTCTTCCCTCCGCCCGGAGCCTCCCCCGGTCCCCGGCGCCGCCTCCTTCGCTCCCGGCTCCCGCTCCCGCGGCCGCCGCCGCCCCGGGAAGGAGAGACCCGGGTGGGGTTTGGGGGAGCGCGAGGGGAGCGAGACCCTGGCCGGGCAGGAACCCGGATTCGCGGGGAGGAGGGCTGGGAGGAGGGGAAGGTTGAGGAGAAAGGAGGGGGAGCGGGAGGAGCGGCCGGGCCTGGGGCCTTGAGGCCCGGAGAGCCGGGAAGCTGGGCCGGCGCGCCGAGGTAAGAGCCGGGCCGGGCGCCGGGCTCGGAGAGGGGCGCGCGGGGGAGGGCCGCTCCGGGGCGCGCGGGGCAGCGGCCGGGGAGCGCGGGGACGCGGGGCTCGGAGAGCGGCGGGGGCCGGGGGAGAGGAGGTGGTTAGAGGTGGAGTCCCGGGAGGGTGGGGGGGCCGAGGGAGGCAGGAGGAGGGTGGGGACAGGCGCTCTCTCCTCCCCCCCCCCCCCGCGCCGGGCTCCGCCCCCGCCTCCTCCGCGGGGCCCGCGTCTCGTCTGCAGGCAGAGCCGGGTCGGAGCCGGGTCGGAGCCCGCGGGGCCCGGCGAGCGAGGCCGGGCGGCACCCCCCCACCTCCGGCTTGGGCCGCACCGGCGGGGCTCGGTCCGGTCCTCACAGCCGCCTGTCACTCAGATGCTGCTGCTGCTGCTGCTGCTGCCGCTCTTCCTCCGCCCCCCGGGCGCGGGCGGGGCGCAGACCCCCAACGCCACCTCAGAAGGTGCGCCTTCGCCGGCGACCTCGGGCACCCCCTGTCCTTGCACGCCCCCCCTTTCTGGTCCTCATTACTATCCCGTCAGCCCTACAGAGATAGCATCCCGGCCTGGCCACCCTGTCTGCCCGGCCCACGTTAACACCCCCGACCTCCTTTCCCTCACCCCCACCTCTGCCCCAGCACCCCTTCTTCTCTGCCCCACATCACTGCATCGGCCACCTTTCAGGTGACCCTGCATTGTTTTCTCGGCGCCACCCCTCCGTCCAGCCCACACTGCTGCCAGGGTAGCCAAAGAACCCCCCCTTTGCTCTCATGCTAATTTACTCAGAAATCCCCCTATAGCCTGTTTGACCAAGCTCACTGGCATATTGTACCCTTTCACGAATTCCTAATTTTCCCACTACCCCCAGACAGCACGTTTCCCTCCTCACTTGTGAGCTCTCTAGTTGGCCCTAACCCTGGCTCCTGGCTCTCTGTCCTTTAGCCCAGGGTTCTGGACCCATCCCTGCTCCCATCCCCTAGCATCCCATCTGGGGCTCTGGTCTGCCACCTGCCCACCGACCACGCCCTAGGGTCCTGTGCTTCCGGCAGCTGACTCTGCACCCCCCTCCCCACTCCTCGGACTCACCCCTCAGGTTGCCAGATCATACACCCGCCTTGGGAAGGGGGCATCAGGTACAGGGGCCTGACTCGGGACCAGGTGAAGGCTATCAACTTCCTGCCGGTGGACTATGAGATTGAGTATGTGTGCCGGGGAGAGCGCGAGGTGGTGGGGCCCAAGGTCCGAAAGTGCCTGGCCAACGGCTCCTGGACAGAGATGGACACACCCAGCAGATGCGGTGAGTAGCCTGGGGAAGCCCCTCTTCTCTTCAAGACCGTTCCTCTTCTGCCTCAAACTTAGCATTATTGCTTACAAGTCAGCACTTTAAATCCACTGCAACAAAATTCACAGGGACCTTTATTGAGCCGACACTGTGTAAGAAAGGTTTTGCTATGTGCACTTGGAGGCAGTCAAGTTAGCCCACACCTTTCATTTCATCTCATCCTCCCTGCTTTAGGCCACTGGCCATCTGATAAAATGCTCATCTTGTGAGTTCTTTTCTTTGAGGATGATTAGTGGCAGATTGTGCAGAAACACTCAGAATGATTTCGTGGCATTTTTGAATACCTCTGTCTCCAACACAGAGATCATATACCCACAAAGCAAAACCCAGTTTGACATTAGTGTAAGTCAACTATAATAAGGAAGGTAAATCTGATTGTGCATCTAAAGTTACATCCATCCGCCAGGGAACCGCCCACTGCCGGGGACTTTGAAGAGATCCCCTTCTATGTGCTTCTAGCTCCATCTCGGGTTCCTACCATGGAAACGCTTTTTCCTTTTTCCTGCTGGTGATGTGTGGATGCTTACAGGCTTAAGGGGGGAATGGAAGCTAGAGAGGCAAATCCTTTGCACCCCTGATTTCCTGCAGAGGAGGACGCTTGAGGCCCCAAGCCCTAATCGGAGGCCCCTGCTCTTTAAGGGGAAGGAGCCTTCCCCAACGTGCCTCTCTTTCTCATTTTTCATATCTCTCCACAGTCCGAATCTGCTCCAAGTCCTATTTGGCCCTGGAGAATGGGAAGGTTTTCCTCACGGGTGGGGACCTCCCCGCTCTGGACGGAGCCCGGGTGGATTTCCGGTGTGACCCTGACTTCCATCTTGTGGGCAGCTCCCGGAGCATCTGTAGTCAGGGCCAGTGGAGCACTCCCAAGCCGCAGTGCCAGGGTGAGGGAGTGGCTGCCTGCTTGCCGCTGAGGGCGCTTGCAGAGGACGGGAGTGGGGCGGGAAGGGAGGGCGGGAAAGGATGGGGTGCTGTGCAAGATGGGAGGCTTTGGGGGACTGGAGGTGAAAACCTAACTCTTTTTCCCCCTCCCACCTGTCTCCAGCCCCCTTCTGCAGTCCCCAGTGCCCACTTTACCTACACCGGGGGCTTCCTCCCTCTACCTCCCTCTTTTTATATCTCCTCCCTGCTCCCGAATCTTCACATGTTCTTTTCCTTTTCGAGTCTCACCCTTTACTACCTTTCTTAAGCCTTGACTACTCCAGTTTCCCCTAGCCTCAGTCCCTTTCTCTAAACTTAGAACTTTCTATGCATAACCCTAACCTCTACAACTGATTCTTCTCCATTTGTTATATAATTGCATTATTGTAAAGACTCAGAAATAAATCATGTCGTACTTAGAAAAAATGTTAAGATTGCAAAGAATATCTGGGGTGGAAAATTATCAGGGTAAAAATCAAAAAGACTTAAAATTGGGGGCAGAACCGTCAGAGCGCTAAGGACCACCCAGGGATGGGGGAGGGAAAGAGGACAGTCCTTTTCTGGAACTCTCAGAAAACCCCCATCATTCCCAGGGACTCAGTCTTGTGTCCAACACCTTTTTTGGCATTTCATTCTGCAGAATTCCCCCTTTCCTTGGCACCCAGATTCTCCCTTTGCAGTCTTCTCTGCGGGATGCAGGCATACCTCATGCTTCCCCTGCTTTTGGAGACTCTTTCAAGGTCCTGGACATGGCTTTCCTCCCTTAATGTACTTATTCTGCATGTAGTTTACCATTCCACCCTGGAAACTGAGCCCCAACCAGGGATGGGTTTACCGTGAAGCTAGTGCAATTTAAGCGTCAGGGCTCCTCGTTCGTACAGGTCTCTTCTTGTGCTCTAATGTAATGTGTTCACATGGTCACAGCTTTCATAAAAAATGCAAAAGTAAGATTTTAAAGGGAATAGTTTAAAATCGATTGTATTTGTATTTTTTTCTCTTAAAGAGAGACCCCTGCATTTTATAATATTTAAAATGCATAAAATCCTCCACAAAACCAGGATCTGCCCATGTCTTAGGTGTTGGCACTCCTGTCTCAAATTCTGTTGTCCTATGAAAAATAAAAGAAGAAACCCGACAGGTCCTGACCCACAGCCCCACCTTGCTCTTATCCCCAGGCACCCTCCCCTCAGAAACGCAGGCTTCTGCTCTACCCGGTCCTCTCCGGCCTGGACAGGTGTGGGAGGGGGCTGGGGATCAGGCCGGGGAAGCTGGGCGCCAGTGGTAACTCTTCTCTGATCCCCGTCTTTCCTGCTGCCAGTGAATCGAACGCCGCACTCAGGTGAGATCAGAAACCCTCATGTCGCGCACTACAACCCCTTAACCCCCACTCTTCACCCTCCACCCCCAGGGGGCCTACCCCCAGGCTGTGGGGTCTTGTCCTTCTCCCTCCCAACCCCCCCCCCCCGCCCCCGTCCCAGTTCGCGGCCGGCCCCTTCTTTCCCTACCTGTTTTCTGCCTCCAGTCCGGTTTTCTGCGAGGCTGCGGTCCCTCCCAACTCCCCGCTTGGCTGCCCTGCCCCGGGCTCCGCCTCCTCCCAGACTCCGCTCCGGCCGAGGGGCAGAGCTGGGCCGGGGGCGGGGGGCGCCGGCAGAGCCCGCGCGTCCTCCGCCTGCTCCCCGCGGGCCTCGGCCGGACGACCCCGGCCGCTCCGCGCGGCCGTCTCCCCCTGGCCGGGCCTGGCTCTCTCCCCTTCGGCTCCTCCGCACGGCCGTCCCCTCCCTCCACCTCCACCCTTCCCCTTCTCCCCGAGCTCAGTCTCCCCAGCCCCGGGTTCCCAGCCTCCGCCCCATCACTCCCCTTCACGCCACCCCCTTCCCACCCAACCATCTCTCTCCTAAGCCTCTGCCATCGCCCTGTCCCCCGCACCCTCAGCCCTGCGCCCCATCCATCCACACCCCCGACTGAGGCGCGCGCGTCCCACCGCCGTCCTTCGCGTCTCCATCCCCGGCTCCCCCGCCCTCCGGGCACGCCCCCTCCCCTCTCGGCTCCTCACTGGCCGCCCCGTAGGTGGGACCCCCTTCCGCGTCCAGGCCTCCCCCGCGGGGGTCGCGTCCTCCGCCCCGCCCCTCCGCCTGTCGTTCCCACGGCGGCGCGCGCCTCCCTCCCCGCCCCTCCCCCCCGCAGCTGCCGCGCGCCGCCCGTGACGTCAGGGCCCCCTCCCAGCCCGCCATCTCTTCCTCCTCCTCCTCCCCTCGGTCGGTCAGTCAGTCCGCGAGGAGAGTCCGCGGCGGCGGTGGCGGTGGCCGGGGCGGGAGCTGGAGCCGCGGGGGCCCTAGGAAGGCACCCTTCCTCGCTTCCCTGGGGCCCTCGCCCCCTCCTCCCTACACAAGCCGGGATGGAGGCGCCTCCTCGACACCCCCTCAGCAGCCCTCCCCGGGAAAAGTGTCCCCCCTGAGCTCCTCCCCCTCCCCAAACAGCCCGTCTCCCTCCGGCCATGGGGCCCGGGGTCCCCGCTCCCCGGGTGCGGTGGCCGCTGCCGCTGCTGGTGGTGATGGCGACGGGGGTGACTCCGGTGTGGGCCTCCCACTCCCCTCATCTCCCGCGGCCTCACCCGCGGGTCTCCCCGCACCCCTCCTCAGAACGGCGCGCAGTGTACATCGGGGCGCTGTTCCCCATGAGCGGGGGCTGGCCCGGGGGCCAGGCCTGCCAGCCCGCCGTGGAGATGGCGCTGGAGGACGTGAATAGCCGCAGGGACATCCTGCCGGACTATGAGCTCAAGCTCATCCACCACGACAGCAAGGTAGCCCCGGACGTGGGAGTGGGCGGTCGGCGGGGGTCTGGGGGGCAGGGGTCCAGCCTCGCGCGCCTCGGTCTGAGTGACTCTGGATTGCGAAGCAGCCCCCTCCCACGTGTGACTAGCGGGAGATGGGCTGGGGGAGCGCGAGCCTGGGGACAGTCACAGGGGCTGCAGGTTCAAGATGAGGGTCTAGGGGTTGAGGAGGGTGAATCAGGCTGTGAGGCAGACCCTTCTGCTCCCCAGGACGCAGGGAAGTGGGGGGAGGGTTGGGGAGACTGGTGGTGGATTTAGGGTGCAAGCTGATCTTGGTCCTGGGGGAGTAAACTAACCCTGGGATGGTTTCCGGGGATGGAGGAGGTGGCAGAGGTGAGGAGCTGGGAGCAGGGCTTCCGATTTACCATGGTAACAAGGTAAATCTTGCCAGCAGGTTGGAACTCGAAGGACTAGAGACTGAATAAGGAAAAATTTGAGGGACTTGAGTTCTCTGGTTTATTTATCAAAACAAACAGCAAGGTAGCTGGGAACCCTATCCTGCTGAGGATTCCTGGACTGTGGGATATGTGGCATATCGCGGTCTGGAAAAGCTAATGTTCAGGGGCTGGGCAGAGGCACAGGGAAAATGAGTCGGATTAGAGGTCCACGCAGGAACCCTCACAATAGCATGGGGGAAGGGGGGGAGTCTGGATACAGGCAGGAGAGGAAACAGGAAAGAACGGCAATAGGGGAGGGGGGCGATGAGAGGGAGTGGGACAGAGATCAATTCTTGGGCATCCTGCGGAACTTGGGTCTTGAGTTTATCTTCCTTACAGCATTGTGGCCTCTGAGATGTGAGGAGGGAAATAGGATGTAGGGTGAAGGAGGTGGGAAGAGAGAAAGGGGGAAGGAAAGAACATTTGGGTCGGGTAGTACAGGGTGGCCCCATAAGATTCCTTTCCCACCCTATCCCCTATGAGTAAGTGGGAGTATGGGGAAGGATGTGGCACAGGGAAGGAAAGAGACTTGGGACCTCAAATTTATCTTCTCTGACATGTGGCCCCAGCCTCGTACGGGGCTGGGGGAGAGTAGAGTGGAGTACAGAGGTGAGGATTTGGTCGTCTTCTCCTGGTGGATCCAGGATGTATCCTCATTCTTTTGAACAGCTGTCCGCACCAAGAAATAGGTTTGTGAGGGAGGAGCGGGCCGACTGGGGTTGAAGGTGGGGTGCTTGGAGAGAGGACTTTGAACCGCTCCTGACACTTTGGCAGGGATCCCCAAGCTTCGGTGTACATGAGAACCAGCAGAGGAGCGGGTTCAAAACAGATTCGAACTCTCTGGTCAGGAACGAATCCCAAGAATCTGCATTTTTATCATTATACATCCTTTCCTGGTAGATGCCTAAGTAGCTAGGATCCCTGTGGACAAGCAGCAGCACACAGGGAAAAAATGAGATGTGGGGGGAGAGGCAGGGAGAGGAGCAGAGGGTCAGGTCTGCTGGAGGTGGGAGTCTGCAGAGAGAGACTGGGAGGGATGGGTGCCGGGGTCAGGATAGGGGGTCACAGGGATCCTGGGAGCCCCATAGCCCTGTGTGTGAGCTCAGACTCCTGCACCGTGACACATGACTCCCTAGAGGTGCTGGGGAGCAGACGGGGGCCTGAGAGAAGGGAGATGGACGAGAAACTGGAAGAAGCCACGAGGAGGGCGGAGAGCGGAAAGCAGGCAAATGGGAGTGTGTGGCTTCCTGCTTGCAAATCCGGACCCTCTGCAGAAGAGAGCGGAGGAGAGGCTGAGAGGAAGTCTCCTGAGGGGGGGTGGTGAGAATCAGGGAATTTGCAGAGAGCAACTGAGTATGGAAAGACAGGAGGTAGGGGAGGAATGAGGAGAGAAGAACTCTGGGTTGGCCTGCGTGCTCACCCTGTGTGTGTGTTGTGTATGCTCTTCTGTGTCCCCGTTCCTGCCAACCCTTCCCAGGCTGCAAGGGGGACCCGGGCTAGGATCTGGGGTAACCTGCTAGGAGAGTGCGGGGAGGTGGGGCCCGAGAATGGCAGAGATGCCCCCCGCCCCCGTGAGCCCGAGTGGAAGGGTGAAGAGCCTTCAGAAACACCTCTCAGCAGGGGTGGGGGGCAGCAGAGGGTTCCTCCTGCTCCACCTGCTCCCCTTCTCCAACTTCCCACGGTGTCTCAAATGTCAGGCCCCAGTGGGAAGTGAGCAGGCTCTGGGGGCCTTCCTTATTCCCGCTCTGCCTGCCCCCCCACCCCCGTGTCACCGTCCCCAGCCCCCTGTGCCTCCTGCCTGTCCCCCCTCGGCCCTGGCTCCCTGCTGCCTTCCATTTCTTCTTGACTTCCTCTGGGGCTCCAGCAGCTTCTGAAATGTCATGCTCCAGCAGGAGGGGAACTGGCCGGGGGACACCACGCGGCTCTTCCTCCCCAGGTCCCTTCCTGCCGCCATCCCTTCCCTCCCCAGCTCTGTGCATTGTTTACCTTCCCCATCTCCCTGCCCCTCCATCAGGCACCCCTAAAAGCATCTGTTTGTTGAGAGCCTCATGCTATTTATTCTCCCCAGTTCTTCCTCACCTACTTCTCCCCTCCTCCCGCCCCCCAAGTGCCTCTTTTTCTAATGGACCCGTCAAATGTCAGGGCCCAGCAGGAGGGGAGGGCCAAGCAGGACTCCCTAGTGGCCTTGTTCCCTGCTCTCCTCGTGTTATTTATCACTAGCCCTGAAAGGAGAGGAGCGGGGGACCAATGGAAGGTGGGGAGAGGGAGTTTGCCGAGGTCGAGGAGGAGTTTTCATAGCATGCTTCTGAGGAGGCTGTCTAGGGACTCGGGGACAGTTCATTCACGTTCCTGCAGACTTTCCTACTCACAGACCTTTGGAGCTTAGAAACACGGGGAAGGGGACAGGGTGACAGAGGAAGGGAGGACAGGTGGTGCCTGCATCGGGAGGAGCGGGCAGAGTGGGGCTGAAGGTGGGTGGAGGTGCGTGCAGGGGAGGACATGGGCGAGGAGGCAGGGGAACGGGGGGCGGGGCTGGTGCAGGAGGGGAACCGAGAGACTGCGCAGGAAGAAGGACGGGGTGGTGTGACAGGACGGGTGGGTCCTTGGGAAGTGACTGGATTGCTGGGGACCCCTGACACTTACCCCCTCCCCCCTTCAGTGTGACCCAGGCCAAGCCACCAAGTACCTGTATGAGCTGCTGTACAACGACCCCATCAAGATCATCCTTATGCCCGGCTGCAGCTCTGTGTCCACGCTGGTGGCTGAGGCTGCCAGGATGTGGAACCTCATCGTGGTAGGCTGGGCTTGGCTGAGAACAGGGTTCTCTAGGGGGCCGCGGGAGGGGCCGCTTCCAGGACCCCCAGGCCTTTGTGGGCCGCGTCCAGTGGTGGCCTGAGAGCCGCGGCTCCGGGTCCTCCTCAGCAGGGCCTGTGAGAGCCCCCGCACACAGGGCGGAGGTGGGCGGGAGGCTTCGGTCCCGGCAGGGTCCGGCAGGGTCGCGGAGGGGCTCTGGGCCAGCGTGTCGCGCACCGTGTCCCCTCCCTCAGCTTTCCTACGGCTCCAGTTCGCCCGCCCTGTCCAACCGGCAGCGCTTTCCCACATTCTTTCGAACTCATCCGTCGGCCACGCTGCACAACCCTACCCGCGTGAAGCTCTTTGAGAAGTGGGGCTGGAGGAAGATCGCCACCATCCAGCAGACCACGGAGGTCTTCACCTCGGTGAGAGGGCCCGCGCGCATGGCAGGGTGCCTCTTGCGGACAAGGGCCTGTTTTTTCCTTCTTCTTTCCGTTTTTTTTAGGTTTTTACTTATTTATTTGACAGACACAAAGAGAGAGAGGGAGCAGAAGCAGGGGGAGGGGCAGAGGGAGAGGCAGGCTCCACTGAGCAGGGAGCCAATGGATGCGGGACTGGATCGCAGGACCCCAGCCGGTAGGGATCATGACCCGAGCCGAAGGCAGATGCATCCCTGACTGAGCCACCCAGGCGCCCCAAAGAACCTGTTTATCAAAAGCAAACACGTTCTGAGTGGGTTAAGTGTGTGTTCTCTCTGGAGCCAGAGGAATAAACAGAGTTCGGTGTTCAGGATCCTTTCCAAGGTTTTGGTTTTAGGACACTTTTTCCCTTTGATGCTCTTTTTCCCAGATGGATAGACCCAACATGACCCACTTCTATTAAAGTAGGTTTTCTCCAAAGTTGAGATAAGAGAGGGAATGTAAGACAGGAACTGAGGAAGGTAGCAAATTCCAGAGACACTCGGGGAGTGTGAGTGTGTGTGTGAGAGAGAGAGAGAGAGAGAGAGCAGGAACAGCAGGAATAGAGAGGGAACAGAAGGAGGGAGAGAGAAAGGGAGGGAGGCGGACTGACAGGAGACATGAAGTAGGGAGAGGAAATGCAGAGCTTGGAACTGGAAAAGACAGCCCCTCTCGTTTCTTCTGGTCTTTGGATCCCCCGTCCACCCCTATGTTCAGTGACCCTTTAATCCTCCCCCACTCTCTCTGCCCGTGATTCAGGGCGTTCTTCTCTGATCCCTCTGCGCATTTGCCTCTTGAGCTTGAGACCATCCTGTGCACAGCAGACCATGTCTCATTTTCCCCACGTCTTCTGCCCTCCTTGCCCCCGGTTTTGCTGTCTGGTGGGAGTGGGGCGAGTAGGGTGACTTCCCGGGACACAGATCCTCAGGAGGGGTACCGAGCACTTTCCTGGGTAGAGTCTGGATTCTGAGGCTGTGGATGCTTCCCTTCGTGCTCTCCCCTGCCTGGGGACAGATGCGGTTGGAGGAAGGGTCAGAAGTGCCCTTCCTCCTGCTCTCACTGTGTAGTCCCCACGTGTCCTCTCTGCCCTTGACCCCATTATGCACCCCACGTTTCCTCCATTTGTTTCTCGTTCCCACCCCAGACTCTGGACGACCTAGAGGAGCGCGTGAAGGAGGCTGGCATCGAGATTACTTTCCGCCAGAGTTTCTTCTCAGATCCAGCGGTGCCCGTCAAAAACCTGAAGGTGTGCTGTGGGAGAGGCAGGCTCAGCCCATGGAGGGGCTGGGCTGGGGGCTGAGGGGCGGGGGGAGGAGAGCCAGGCGGGGGCAGGCGGGTTTGTCGTGTTGTGTTGTGTTTGTATCCAGATACAGTTAGCATAAACGTCGTATAGGCTGAAGGTGTGCAGTCGGTGTGATGCATTTTCGTGTACGCACATCCGCAGTCAGCAGCTGTAGGTTTGCGAGTGTACCGCACACACTGTGCGTCGTGCAGTCGCGTCCGAACACGGTGCATGAGCCGCATCCTGTAAGCTCACCTTCCCCGGATGCATCCACGTGCTGCAGGATGACCACCCCTAGCATCCGCCGGCGGCCCCGTTCCGTCACAGAATCCTGGTTCTGGGGACAGCGGCATGTCCTGGGGACGTTTATTCCCACCATCCCCGTGGCGTTTATGCAGCACCCTGTGAGCAAGCCAGGCACTGAGCTCTCGGGGCAGGGAATCCAGGACGTGGAAGCGCTCGGGGCTTCCCAGGCCCCCCTCCGGAGCTGTTTCTCTCCCTCCGTAGCGCCAGGATGCCCGGATCATCGTGGGACTTTTCTATGAGACCGAAGCCCGGAAAGTGTTTTGTGAGGTAGAGTTGGACCCCGAGGTGGGAGGGGCCTGGGTGGGCTCTGCCCCTGGGGCGTCGGACGGGGTCTCTCTGCCTGTCTGCTCAGGGGCATAGGGGGTAGCCGATGGTCAGAGGCAGAGATCAGTATGACCCTGTCTCTGGGTTCGGACTCCACCTCCTGGCTTCTCGAGCGCCGCGCTTTCTCCACATCTCCTTTTCCTACTGCCAGTGTTTCCTCAGGAGCCATCCCTACAAGCTGGGGCTGGGGAGGGAGTGAGCAGGAGGGGCACCTGAGCCTCCCGTCCTCCCTCCAGGACTTGTAGAGTCCTCTGTTCAAGTGTCTGCTCTGTCGGACCCCCAGAGCCTGGACCGTGTGGAGGGAAACAAGACAGGAGCCCCCCCGGCCCCAGCCCCTCTCCTTCTCTACTCCCAGGTGTACAAGGAGCGGCTTTTCGGGAAGAAGTACGTCTGGTTCCTCATCGGGTGGTACGCCGACAACTGGTTCAAGACCTACGACCCCTCCATCAACTGCACAGTGGACGAGATGACCGAGGCCGTGGAAGGCCACATCACCACCGAGATTGTCATGCTGAACCCCGCCAACACCCGCAGCATCTCCAACATGGTGAGCGTGGGGCGGGGTGCGGGGGGAGCTCAGAGGGCACCTTGAGGCAGGGGGGAGGGGCGCGGAGGGCGCCCCGCGGGGCGGAGTGGGGGGGGGAGGCCAGAGCAGGACTGGGCCGGGCAGCCCCGGGGGTGGAGGGGGGCCCTGTGGGCTGGTCAGCACCTCGGTGGGCACCCCGTGTGCTGCGGCTTCCATCTCTGCTCTGACTTCCCGGAGTGGGAACGAGGGATAGAGGGAGGGAGGGATGGGAGTGGTCTGTGGAAGGGCTGTTACCGTGGCGACGAGGCGGTTGGCAAGCAGTCAGCCGAGGGGGAAGCGTTAATGACAACACAGATGCCGCTCCGCACGCACACCTGCACACCTTGACGCGTGCGGTTCCCAAGCAGAAACATGGTTTCTTTTCTCAGGCAGTCGCTTAACCAACTGAGCCACCCAGGCGTCCCTCCTGATGGTTTTTTAAGGATCCCCTTCTAGAATTTTAGATGCACAAGGGACTTTGCAATCCGTTCATTCCAGAGAGCAGGTTGGTGACAGGCCTGGGCTAGAAGGCACACCCTCTGATGTGGGGAGGCTGAGGCAGCCTGGCTGGCGAGGGACACGAGGGTGTGGGGTGCAGGCCGAGGCTCCGCTCTTGCTCAGGGTTCTGTCTGGGGCAACACGGGAATCTTGGGCGAGCTGACGAGGCAACTTCCCTGTCTGCTTATTATCACCAGGGGTACCCAGCTCTGGAAGACCTGCTTTGGGAAGCACACTAGGGCCAAGTTCATGGTTGTAAAGCCCCAAATATCCCATTAAAACAAAGGCGTCGTCATAATTGCTTTTGTTCAGTAAACCAGGAGCTTAGGGACCTGGTTTCCGTGACCCTCCCAGCCAAGTCTGATGGAGGTTTCTCATTCCCATTCTACGGGCCAGAACACTGACTCTGAGGTCGAGGGACTTGGCCTGGGCCCGTAACTGCTGAGTGGTGCGGTCAGTGTTGACCCCGTTTGAAACCGGGAAGCCCTTTATTGGCCGACAGCGTTAGCGCGTGGCAGCTTCTGAGCCGGGGGAGGAAGAGTCAGGCCGTCGGTCCCGGCCGTGGGTTATGGTGCGTGCGCTCCGGCTGTGGACACTGCCCTGGGGAGTTCCGAGGGACTTTGTGCTGACGGTATCTTGGCTCAAACATGCCGTGGAAGGTTCCGGAGGGTCACCTCCCCGTAGAGCACCTGAGAAGCGAGTTGTCCTCGAGACCTGGGGAAGTAGAGGAGCTGGCCCCAAAGCCAAGAGGCCGATGGGCACCCTGAGCCCGGGGCCTGCACGTCCTGCCTTCCGCCCCCCAGCAGGGAACTAGAGGAGCCCCTGGCAGGGAGCAGGTAGGGCTGTGAAGGGACATCTGGGCTCTGGAGCCGAGTGCGCCGGATGGTCGTCTTTCTGGCTTTGGGTCTCCAGAGAAATGCGGCGCCTGCTTTGCAGCCCTAGGGCTCTGGCGACAGCAGGCCTGCTTGGTAGCTGGAAACGGCAGGTGCGAGAGCCAGGGTTTTCCAGAGGGCAGAAGCAGTCGAAGCAGCTGAGCAGGGAATAGATGGTCGATTCCTCAGGCAGGACCAGGAGAGGTAGGTCAGGAGCTGGGGCTGGACCTGGGGACCCAGAGCCTGGAGATCGAGTGGAGAAGAGAAGCAGAGCCGCCTTCCCTTCATTAGAGCCCTAGTTCTCAGACGGTACCGGCCCGGAGGGTTAGTGAGCACAGATTGCCGGGCTCTTCCATCGGAGGTCCTGATGCCGTGGGTCTGGGCCTTGCCGACAAGTTCCCCGGGCTGTTGGTGCTGCTGGTTTGAGACCCCATTTTGAGGACTACTGGCCGGAGCAATGTCCAGAGACAGCTCCGTTGTCACAACCGGCGTCTAGCGGGTGAGCAGGCCTGCTTCTCCACACCCTGTGGTGCTGAGCTCAGTCTCGCATAGCACGGCGATGTCCTGATCCAAACAGAAGTCGAGCAGAGATGGAGAAAGCCTGGCTTCCAAAGGAGCCAGGCGTGGGAGAGGGGCCGGACTGGTCTGGGGGCGTACCGCAGCTCTGGGCTGGAGGAGCAGCGGGAGGTGGCCTTACCTGCGGTGACATTCCATTCCAGTCCTCACAGATCGGGGCGGAGGTCCCTTCAGATCTTGGTACCATACGGAGTCGGAAGCTGCCTCAGGATGCTGGCTTCGGTCACCGTCGGGCATCCCTGGCACAGACACACTCGGCAGGGCCGATAGAAAATCAGGGTCGTAGCGTTGCCCTCGATTACTTTACTGCTTTCTGTGGCTGTGGAGTATTTGCTGTTCACTTTTCCGTGAGCTGCTTAGTAATGTTTCCACCTGAAAAGTTGCAACGGTATCTTCGTTGGCCCAAGGGGGAACAATTTTTTTTTTCAGTGTTGCAAGATTCATTGTTCATGCACCACACCCAGTGCCCTGTGCAATACGTGCCCTCCTCGATACCCACCACCAGGCTCGCCCAACCCCCACCTCCTTCCCCTCCAAAACCCTCAGTTTGTTGCTCAGAGTCCACAGTCTCTCATGGTTCATCTCCCCCTCCGATTTCCCCAATTCACCCCTCCCTTCCTTCTCACAATGTCCTCCATGTTTTTCCTTATGCTCCATGAGTAGGTGACACCATACGATAATTGACTCT
>CM052886.1:128492711-128519973 GCA_028534135.1 Potos flavus | reverse complement strand
TCTGTTGAAGGGCATCTTGGCTCTTTCCACAGTTTGGCGATGGTGACCATTGCTGCTATGAACATTGGGGTACACGTGGCCCTTCTTTTCACTGCATCTGCATCTTTGGGGTAAATACCCAGTAGTGCAATGGCAGGGTCATAGGGTAGCTCTATTTTTAATATCTTGAGGAGTCTCCACATTGTTTTCCAAAGTGGCTGCACCAACTTGCATTCCCACCAACAGTGGAAGAGGGCCAAGGGGAATGATTTTTGGCGTATGCGTATTGGTTGAGTGGCCTGGAGCCGGTGGAGAGTCAAAGGTCTGGGTGGGGAGAGCACCGTGCAGGCCACATGAATCCCTTTCCATCTGAAGGTTCTTCTGGCCCAGAGTGTACTTTGAACTGGAGATGGGATAGACTTGTGAAGGATCACTCAGGAAGTCAGCGTGCCGGGGGATGCGAGGTGACTGGGAAGAGTATGGGCTTTGATGCCAGGCTGCCTGGGCTTGAATCCCAGCCCTGCCACGCACTGTCACTTCCGGCAAGTTAAACTATGTGCCTGTTTCTATCTATATATACCTCAGAAAAATGGAAAAATGCCTGGAACATTGTAAGGAAATATAAATGTTAGCTATTATTATTATTAAGAGTATTCTGTGTGGGCACTGATGGTCTTAATGAAACATTTCAAGGGGGCGCCTGGGTGGCTCAGTCGGTTAAGCGTCTGCCTTCGGCTCGGGTCATGATCTCAGGGTCTTGGGATCAAGCCCCCCATCGGGCTCCCTGCTTGGCGGGGAACCTGCTTCTCCCTCTCTCTCCCTGCTTGTTCCCTCTCTCACTGTGTCTCTCTCTGTCAAATAAATAAATAAAATCTTAAAAAAAAAAAAAAAGGAAAGAAAGAAACCTTTCAACAGAAGAATTAAGAGGACTTGCTGATTCCAAGCCTTCAATCTCATGTACTGGGAAGTGTTGGGAGTGAGGAAAAGTGGAGCCTCGTCTTTGATATTTTAAATTTTGGATTATCGATCTTATACCTCCAAATGCCGCAGAGACTGTTGGAGATACAGGACATGAGATGCTGAACTGGGACTGTAGATCTGAGTACCCGGGACAAAGATGTGGTTGAGAGACAGGGAAACTTGCAAAGAGAAACTGTAGCTCGACTAAGCCGAGCATTTTATATATGTGTGGTTTCCTGTAATAACTCTTCAAGCTAGGCAGTATTATCCCCATTCTGAAGCTGAATAACCAACCAGTGAAGTTTAATAACTCGTTTGAGGCCCCTCAGCAGGTAGGTGGATTGGCCGGAACTGGGATCCACCCATCCGTCTGTTTATCTGCCCAGTGCATGTTTTTAAAAACACTTTTTAGAGCGATTTGAGTTCGCCGCAGAATCGAGCGGAGGGTACCCCCTGACAGCACACTCGCACAGCCGCCGCCGCCGGCCTCACTCCCCAGCAGAGTGCCACCACCCGGATGTGGGCTCTGGGCTGAGCCTTCCGAGGGGGCACCGGTGTGCGGTTGCACGGGTCCACCTCACCGCGTCGCACACGGCAGCTCCCTGGGGTGATGCAGCGGACGAGGCCCAGCGTGGGCGGGGCAGGGGCTGGGTGCGGAGGCGCGCAGGGGGACGGGCCATGGTCCTGGCCTGCGGGTCGTAGTGCCCCAGCCTGGTTTCCAAGGCTGTTTCCACACTGCCTGTCCTTGCACTCCCCACTCCCGGGTCTTCAGACAGTTGAGAGAAAAGTGAGCAGGGCACGGGGAACAGAGTTTTATTGATTCTCCATCTGCTCCTTCCTTCCGTAGAGTGTGAGGCTGTTGGTACATCCCAGATCTCGTCCTCTCTGTTACTGCTGCCTTGCCAAGAGGGGGCCGCTGAGGCTTCCCTTGTGTGGCTTCTGGGAGGTCAGAAAGGGCAGATGCGACTTTCCCCATTGCATGGTAGACATTTCCAAACCCCTGAGCACTTGACCTGTGGTTTTTTAGCCAAACGAGGTCACTGCCAGGTACAGAAATTCAGGTTTCTCGACCCGTTTCACGCAAGAGTTACAGGAGCTGTCCTTGTCTTCCGCTGTCTTGGAGGACAAAGATAGAGGGTGGGGAGGGGTGTGGGCAGGGCCTGAATACAGGCTTTCAAACACAGGAAGGGTGTCTCTGGGGCCCCCGTCTCCCGAGAACCCTGCGGGGCTGTGAGCTGAAAGCATGGGAGGATGCCCAGGGAGGTAGTGCACTGGTTGGATCCAGTGAGGACCACTCTGCGGGGCCCCTCTAGGCTGCTTTAGAGTCGCAGGGGCTGTGAGGTCCTGGATCCAGCCCACGGGAATGTGTGAGCCCAGGAGGATATCGCCGTGCGGGTGCACGTCTACTTTCTTTGGCCATTTGTCCTGCAGAGTGTCCATTCCTTAGAGCTTTGGCTTCAGTTCTGGGCCAGCACCTGTGCGCCGAGGCCCCTGGACCCAGGTCACCCCAGCTCCGGTCCAGCACCTCCCAAGTCCAGCTTTCCAGTGTCCGTGCTCCCTCCGACGGCGTGAACACCAACCCTCCGCTCCCTTCCAGGGGCTGCAGCCAGAGTCGGAAGCCACGCCCCGTGCCCCCACTCGCGCCAACCCTCTCCCGCGTCCTTCCCTCCGCAGACGTCCCAGGAGTTTGTGGAGAAACTGACCAAGAGGCTCAAGAGACACCCGGAGGAGACCGGCGGCTTCCAGGAGGCGCCACTGGCCTACGACGCCATCTGGGCCTTGGCGCTGGCCCTGAACAAGACGTCTGGAGGGGGCGGCCGCTCGGGCGTGCGGCTGGAAGACTTCAACTATAACAACCAGACCATCACCGACCAGATCTACCGGGCGATGAACTCCTCGTCCTTCGAGGGTGTCTCTGTGAGTGGCCGCCGGCTCCCTTACCGTCCCCCCTCCCCGGGAGCATGTTAACCTGCAGGGATCGGTCTCAGACCCCCAAACCAGAAAAACCCCGCAAGAGACTAGAGGGAAAAATGCCGTATGCCCTTTCTTTCAGCCTCCCCCTCATTTATTTTCAGTCCAGATATTTATGAGTCAGATGAGAATCATTGTATTTTAAAAGAGGAGACAGTCTGAGAGATCATCTCCTGTCCCTCTCCAAGTGGGGAAATCAGCGTCCAGAGGGGCTGGGCACTGCGCCCGGGTCACACAGCCAGAGGCCGGGGCTCCTGGGGTTCTGTCCAGGGACGCTTCCCACTCAAATCTCATGGGTGAAGCGTCTTTTCAAAAGAAGAATGTTTTTAAAATCTAGGGTATGGGCATCTGGGGTATGTCCTATATGCAGGCAAATGCCATAAATAGAATTCATTCAGAGGCTCAATGACATCAAATACATAAGGATCCAGAGAGGCCCTGACGCTCTCTCCTGGCTCCTGCTTTTATCACCTTTGCCCGCCTCCGCATGTTCCCGCACGCAGGGTCACGTGGTGTTTGATGCCAGCGGCTCCCGGATGGCCTGGACGCTCATCGAGCAGCTGCAGGGTGAGCGCAGGGGTGCGGGGCGAGAGGTCGGGCGGTGCAGGGTGAGCGCAGGGGTGCAGGCCGCGGGGTCGGGGGTGCAGGGTCAGCTCAGGAGTGTGGAGCGCAGGGTCGGGAGGTGCAGGGTGAGCGCAGGGGTGCGGAGCGTGGGGTCGGGAGGTGCAGTGTGAGCGCAGGGATGTGGAGTGCGGGTTCGGGAGGTGCAGGGTGAGCACAGGGGTGCGGAGCACGGGGTCAGGGGTGCAGGGTCAGCTCGGGTGTGGAGCGCAGGGTCGGGAGGTGCAGGGTGAGCGCAGGGGTGCGGAGCGTGGGGTCGGGCGGTGCAGTGTGAGCGCAGGGGTGCGGAGCGTGGGGTCGGGCGGTGCAGTGTGAGCGCAGGGATGCGGAGTGCGGGTTCGGGAGGTGCAGGGTGAGTGCAGGGGTGCGGAGCGCGGGGTCGGGGGTGCAGGGCGAGTACAGGGCTGCGGAGCACGGGGTGCGGGCCGGGTTGCGTCGCCGCCTGTGGGAGGAGCTCGGGAGGGTGCCACCATGCCTGGTCACCTGCCCTTCTCTTTGAACTAGTTCATCAAGCCTTTACATAAGAGAGTAAAAAGCTCAGAGAGGGGTGGGTGCCTGGAGCTGGGAAGGGGCAGACGCACTGTCTTTCTCCAGGGACTTCCCCGTGATTTCAGAAACTTCCCTTTGGGGGCCTGGCTCTGAGGGGCTAACCGGTGTCAGGTGCAGGCCTGCGGACTCCAGGCAAGCCGAATGCAGCAGACCTGCTATCTTTAGAGGAAACCTATTGCATTTCCTTGCTGTCTCAGCAAGCTTTCCTGATTCTCGGGTCTTCTGTGTAGGCTGGCTGTCCTGGCTTTATCTTCTCATACATCAGCACGCACACGGATATGCCGAGCCTCTGCCAGTCGCACTGTCCCCAGGCCACTCTCCCCACGCCCACTGTCCGCAGATCCTCCTTGTAGCCCAGACCCCAGGGCTGTGGGTTGGCTTCTGAGGGAGAAGTTCTGGAACGGGAATTCTTAGGAATGGCTGAATTCCCCCCCTCGTGGCTCTAAGAGGCAGATGCAACTTTCCAAGGAATTAGAACCCAAGCCAACAGAAGAGAAATTTCTAAAATTAAAATGAAAGCCACTGGGAAAATAGATCCTGTGATTCTGTCTGTCACGAGAGGGAGAATCGGCAGAGACGCCGTGAGCTTCCGAAGCCAGACTTGAAGTGTGAGACGGGTGCTGAGAGAGGGTCGAGGCTGAGCCGTGGCGTCTGTGGAGCCCTCTCCCCCAGTGGCCTCCGACACCCGAGACGCTCTCACGCACTCGCGAGCCTCGGCATCCACCTTGCAATGCCTTTCAGTCAGGTGGCTGACTCGACGCCTCCCATCCTCCCAGGGACCCCTCGGGCTTAGACACGAGCAGGGAGAGCGACTTGAGGGGAGTGGGACGCTCGGGGCTGGGCTGGGCTCTTCAGCCTTCCATTGTCTCCCGCCCAGGGGGCAGCTACAAGAAGATCGGCTACTATGACAGCACCAAGGATGACCTTTCCTGGTCCAAAACGGACAAGTGGATTGGTAAGCAGGTCCCGTCTGTATTTTCCTTCAGTGCCTCTGAGCAACCAAGGGGAGGTATTGTGCATGTGAATGAGGGTGGGATGGCAGGTGCCATTAGCTTGCAATGTGCCAAGGAGACGGGCCAGGGTCCGGGTTAAGCCATGGGTAGGGGAGCTGTGTGTTTAGAGAGGGAGCAATGCACTAGCAAAAGTAATGCATTGCTCAGGTAATAGGATCAGGGTGCAAGCGCACAGGGGTCGGCCGTGGAAACCCCGTTTGGGTCTCCCAGATGTTCTGGTACCTTGATCTCTCCAAACCACCTACCTGAAGCCTGGAGTCATGTCTTTATCTCTCTCAGGAAACGAGTTGCTTAAATATAGGAGAGAGGCTGCAGAACCTCATAGGATTGTCTTCCACTCAAGCATGCTTTTTAAAGAGGCAAAGCAAAAGCAATTATTCCTTGTGCGCTTGGTGGGCCACAAAACCGGAAATGGGAAAGATGCTCAAGGTGGACAAAAGGAAGGCCCTGCTGATGACTAAGGCCGGCATGTTCGGCCGGAGCCAGCTGCCAGCGGCCCGACCCGACTGGAAGCTAGTAGTTGCCGGCACTGCTGGAGTTCTGACACGTTTTTTATAATTTGAATTGAGGACAGTATTCTCTGCTGCTATAAATGCTGCATGGCCTAAATTACACTTTTCTTTTTAAAGCTAAGCAAATTGAAATTAGTTTTTTTTTTTTTTTCCTACTGTGAACTCGTTGACAAATTTGAGTTTCCTCTTAATAATAACTAGAAAACACCTTTGGGAATATCATCCTGCCAGAGTTAAAACTCCCAGGCCGGGTTTTTTTCCTGAGGTTAGGAGGCCAGATGGGATACTTTGAACTCTTTAGCTTTATGATTCTACAGCTGTCTTTTGCAGCTTCTGGTTTGAGTTCTGAGAGATCTCAGGAGCTTTACCTCCTGGTCATTCCCTTCCTTCCCTCCCGTTTCCTTTGCCGTCAAAAAGACACAAATCACAGAACAAACACTATCAGAAACAGCCTACAGCTTTGGTGACGCATCTTGGCCTCCAGCTCCATTCCCTCCTCTCACTTCTGACTGCTCCAGAGACCCCGAGAGCCCGAGCTGCAGGGAGCAGCCCCCATTCAGGATTCAGGGCAGCGAGGACCCCATGTCCTCAGGGCTAGAGACAGGTGTCCCTCGCCCCTTTCTCTGCCTCATCTTCATTTCCTTGTCCCCTTCCCCCACCTCCTAGTGCCACGCAGGAGGGGTCCCCAGCTGACGAGACCCCTCCCCCAGGGCCACGCAAGAGGGGCCCTCCAACTGACCAGACCCGCCCCCCAGTGCCATGCAGGAGGGGCCCCCAGCTGACGAGACCCCTCCCCCAGGGCCATGCAAGAGGGGCCCCCCAACTGACCAGACCCGCCCCCCAGTGCCATGCAGGAGGGGCCCCCAGCTGACGAGACCCCTCCCCCAGGGTCACGCAGGAGGGCCCCCCAGCTGACGAGACCCCTCCCCCAGGGCCACGCAGGAGGGCCCCCCAGCTGACCAGGGCCCTCCCCCAGGGCCACGCAGGAGGGTCTCCCAGCTGACGAGACCCCTCCCCCAGGGCCACGCAGGAGGGTCCCCCAGCTGACCAGGCCCCTCCCCCAGGGCCACGCAGGAGGGTCCCCCAGCTGACCAGGCCCCTCCCCCAGGGCCACGCAGGAGGAGCCCCCCAGCTGACCACACCCCCCCCTTACCCCTAATGCTACACAGGAGGGGCTCCCCCCGCTGACCAGACCCTGGTCATCAAGACATTTCGCTTCATGTCCCAGAAGCTCTTCATCTCGGTCTCCGTGCTGTCCAGCCTGGGCATCGTGCTGGCCGTGGTGTGTTTGTCCTTTAATATCTACAACTCTCATGTCCGGTGAGTTTCCTTTCGAACGCTGTCCCCCTCCTGTCTGCCCCGTGGAGACTGTGAGCGTGCCCCCTGCAGGGACTGAGATGACATGACTTTAACTGCCCAGGTCGTGGGGGGTCGAGGCGTCCACTCTGACCTACGCCTTCCCGGTGACCGTGACCACCAAAGGGGGGAACCAGAGGCGAGTCCCGTCCCAGCTGCGGAGCTGCTCACTGACAGCTACAAGTTCTTGGGGGACCCAGCGGGAGCTCAGCTGCACCCCCCGCCGGGCCCTGGCCCAGGCTGCACTGGGCGCTCTGCCCTTGCCCACGGCCGCTGGCTGGGCCAGGCCCGCTGGCTCTGGAGAGCAGGGCCTCCCTGAAGGAGAGGTTAATTCTGCTCATCTCCCTCCTCCTCTCCCGCCTCTGCCCTAGTTACATCCAGAACTCCCAGCCCAACTTGAACAATCTGACTGCCGTGGGCTGCTCGCTGGCGCTGGCGGCTGTCTTCCCCCTCGGGCTGGATGGTTACCACATCGGGAGGGGCCAGTTCCCCTTCGTGTGCCAGGTGAGGCGGCCACTGGCCGACCCTCTGGGGATCGCAGCTCCCCCTGCTCGGGAGTGCCCCGATCCCCCTGGTCTCGTGGGCGGCGTCCCTTCTTCTTGCCCTCCAGACCTTTCCGCGGGGTGGCTCTAGCCAGTTCCAGGGCTGCCATGCCCTGCCTCACAGAGGGGGTCTTAGAGGGCGCAGGAAGGGTCGGCACAAAGAGCCCTGCAACGCTGGCAGCTTGGCTGCGGTGTGAGCACTGAGCGCAGGAACCGTGCGCTCTGGGGGGAGGGCAGAGGCAGAGGCAGAGGCTGGGCCTGACAGCAGGGGCCGGGGGGCAGGGACCAGGTGCGTGCTTGGTACCCGGGGCCGTGGGGAAGGCTGGCTTCCGTGGCCACACGCGTGCAGCCCCGCTGTGCTGGTGGGACACAGCCCCCGTCCCTGCCCGTCCGCACTCCTCCCTCCCGTGCCCTGTCCTCACCGTGCAGCCGGGCACGTGGCGTTGGCGCACACAAGCACACTTCCCCAGAGCCCGTCGGTCCTCAGGGAAACCAAAGGGCAGTGGGTGGGGGGACACGGAGCTGCGTGGCCACGGGAGAGGTCTGTGGGAGCAGCGGGGAGGCCACTCAGGACCGGCTGAGGAGTAGCTGGACCGGCACCCTCAGAGGGTGTGTGGGCCTTCCTCGGCTGGAGGGTAGCAGGGTCACTCAGGTGGCCTGCAGGGCTCGAAAAGCCAGTAGAGGAGGCGAGCCACCGGCATGGCTGGAGCCTGCGGGGAGGAAAGGGCCGAGGAGCCGGGATGGCTGGGGCTGTGTGGTGGAGGGTCTGGTGGCACACCGCACCCCCGCCCCGGGCCAGAAGGGGTTCGCCCATGCTGGGCGAGGCGGCCCTGCGGGCAGAGGAGAAGGTGGGCGGGAGGAAGCTGCTGGGGGCGGAGAGTCCCGCTCGCCAGCCCCCTGTGCACCCCCGTGGCTCCTGACCGGCCCCCTTTGCACACGGTTCTGCCCGGCTCGCTCTCCTGTCCTAGGCGCGCCTCTGGCTGCTCGGTCTGGGCTTTAGTCTGGGCTATGGCTCCATGTTCACCAAGATCTGGTGGGTCCACACAGTCTTCACGAAGAAGGAGGAGAAGAAGGAGTGGAGGAAGGTGAGCTGCTGCTTCACCTCGGCCCTTAGCTCCTTGCTCTCGGGGTTCAGAGGGTTCCTGACCTGCCTGTGCTCTGTGTCCCTCCAGACCCTGGAACCCTGGAAGCTGTACGCCACAGTGGGCCTGCTGGTGGGCATGGACGTCCTCACTCTCGCCATCTGGCAGATCGTGGACCCCTTGCACCGGACCATTGAGGTACCCGTTGAGAGGAGGCCCTTGGGGTCGGGGCCTCTGTGCTGCCTGGGGCCCGAGGAGGAGAGCCACCCGTGGAGTTCTCCCCGCCCCCTCCCGTGCTGTATGGAGCCCCAGCGCAGGTGGGGGTGCAGGTGGTGGGGATCCCATCCCGGAAGGATGTGTAGACGTCCCAGGCATCATGGAAAGCCGGGGAACATGCTCTTCCGAGGTGCCTAGAGTGGGGCCTGGCATCTGTGCCGAGGGTCGCCTGGGAAAGAGGGGACCGAGCTGGGGGTCAGGGACTGAGCAGAGGTGGGGCGGGGAGGGTGACCACCATCTTCCCTATTTCTCCCTTAGACTTTCGCCAAGGAGGAGCCGAAGGAAGATATTGACGTGTCCATCCTGCCGCAGCTGGAGCACTGCAGCTCCAAGAAGATGAATACGTGGCTTGGTGCGGGGGATGGGGGAGGGCCGGGCACAGAGGGGTCTGTGGGAGGACGGTGTGCGTGTCGCACTGACCCCTTCTGGGATGGGAGAGAGCCGGTCTTCTTCCGTGAGGAGCTGGGGGTGTAAAGCAGGGCTGGGGCAGGGCCGGGGGCAGAGCGGCCCGTGGGACCTCCTGATACCATCCGTCTGGCCAGCTCCCCAGAGTGAGAGCAGGGCTGGGAGGGCCTGCACCCTGGTCTAGGATCAGAAAGGGCAAAGCCTGCCCTTGGCCGGGAGGGTAAGGAGCTGAGACGTAGTGTGGCCGACACCGGCTCTCAGCAGTCTTCCTCCTCCGTCCCATGAGGGAGCAGCGGGCTTTGGACAAGGTGGGGGGATGGTCAGAGGGGCCGGTTGGAGAGGAGCCCCTTCACTGGGGAGCTCGAAGCAGGAACAGCAGTGGGTGGAGGGCGCGGAGGGCCGGGGGTGAGTGGACCCATGGAGGTCTCCTTGCCAGGTGACCGCTTCCTCCGCTCCAGGCATTTTCTATGGTTACAAGGGGCTGCTGCTGCTGCTGGGCATCTTTCTGGCTTATGAGACCAAGAGCGTGTCTACGGAGAAGATCAACGACCACCGGGCTGTGGGCATGGCCATCTACAACGTGGCGGTGAGCCTGGGGCTGCCGGGGAAGCAGCGGGGCTGGGCTCAGTGGGTGGAAGTCTGAAGACGATTGTTTAGTAAAGCGCTTCCCAGTGGGTAGAGCCCAGTGCAGATACTGCCTCATAACTTGCCATGAGCACACGAAGCAGACATGGGTGTCCCCCCGGCACAGGCGAGGAAGCAGAGCATCCGAGTCAGCTTCCTGCCAGAGTTCCTGACTCCCGATGCTCGGGGACTCTGAATGGGCCTGTGTGAGGACCCCAGGGTGGACCTGGAGTGCGGGACGTGGTTTGGGATTCTTCCCGATCTGGAGTGGACGGTGGCCTGCAGTCTGGGCCCTTCGCTAATGGGGAGTTCCCCCAGGCCCTGTCCTCTGGGCTCTCTCCTGGGGGAGGAAAGCCTGGAGGTCCCAAACAGGCTCCACCCACAGGTCCTGTGCCTCATCACTGCCCCGGTCACCATGATCCTGTCCAGCCAGCAGGATGCAGCCTTCGCCTTTGCGTCTCTTGCCATAGTGTTCTCCTCCTACATCACTCTGGTCGTGCTCTTTGTGCCCAAGGTGAGGCGCTCCCCACTTCTGTCCCCACAGTCCAGCCCTGCCTCCTGGGAGCCCCCTCCCGCTCCCGCCCTGGGTCGGCAGGCCTGCCCCACCGCCCGCTGGCTGCGGACAGGCCACTGCCCCATCTCATGCCGCAAACCTCGGCCCCCAGATGCGTAGGCTGATCACCCGGGGCGAGTGGCAGTCCGAGGCGCAGGACACCATGAAGACGGGCTCATCCACCAACAACAACGAGGAGGAGAAGTCCCGGCTGCTGGAGAAGGAGAACCGCGAGCTGGAGAAGATCATCGCTGAGGTGCGGGGGCGCTGGGGGCCCTGGGGGGTGAGGGCCACTGGCACAAATCTGTGGGCAGGGACCTGTCTCCCTTCCCGGGCCCCCACTCCTCATCTCCCTGGCCGCTCTTCACCTGCTGCCCCTCTTCTCTCCTTGGCTCTCCTCCATCATTCCTGATGCCTCATTTTCATGTCTGCTGTCCATCCTGGCCTCCGCCCCCCCCACCTCTGTCCCCCCCGATTCTTCACTGCGAGTCCCCGCCTCACTTCCCCTTCTTACAACCTCTCTCAACCTCTCTTCCTGCAGAAAGAGGAGCGTGTCTCCGAGCTGCGCCATCAGCTTCGGTCTCGGCAGCAGCTCCGCCCCCGGCGCCACCCCCCTACGCCCCCAGACCCCTCGGGGGGCCTGCCCAGGGGCCCGCATGAGCCCCCTGACCGGCTCAGCTGTGACGGGAGCCGGGTTCATTTGCTGTACAAGTGAGGGCCTGAGGGGTGGGGGAGGGGCCGGAAGGAAGGCCTCCTCTGTGAGTCTGGGGTCAGCTGGGTCCCCAGGACCGTGGACCCGGCACGTTTGCTCTCCTGCGCTCGCTGTTTTCTGACCGCCGCGCTGTCTAGTTTGTGCCTGGCTGCGCGCCGCGCCGCTCCCCCTCCCTCCAGCGCCTTCTCCGCGCTGCCCGCCCTCCCTCACCCCCACCCCCACCCCCACCCCCACCCCCACCCCTCTGCCAGCTTCGTCCCACAACCACCACCCCCTGCCCCGAGTGCCCCGCCTCCGCCCTGTGCGTGCTCACGCTCCCCCCCCACGCGCGTGCATGCGTGCTCACACGTGCCTCTCCCTCCAGTGCTCGCGTGTGCGCCCTGTCCTCGCCTCCCTCCTGCGCTCGGGGCCCCTGCGCCCTTTGTGTGCCGAATGGAGGCCTTCCCCACCGGCACGCGTCCGTGTTTACCCGTGCGTCCGTGTTTACCCGTGCGTCCCCCCCGTGTGTGCTCACAGTACCCGGGTACCCTGCCTTTGCACCTGAAAATCTTTGTATCCTCCCAACAGAGCCCGAGGAGCCCACCCTCCGCGTCCTCACGCACTTTCCGCAGCTCACACCCTCACGTGCTTTCTGCTTGCACCTGCCCCCCCTTTGTGTCATGTACACACTAGGTCCCCTCCCAGTCCTCCTTCCCAGGACTGCTCCCTTTGGTTTTGTGTTTTTCTGGGGGGACTTAAGGGAGAAGAAATGGGGGCAGGCTTGGGGAGCTGCTTCCAGCAGACGGTGAGAATTCCGACAGCAGGAAGCCCCCCCCCCCCCACAGCTGGCACGGGCAGATGGAACCACGGGGCAGAAGGTGGCATCCCTTTCATGCCGTGGTGTCTCTTGGGGAGGGGTCTCCCCCAGTCTCAATAAAGCAGTGAACAGTGTGACTCAGCTGCTCCTCCCTTACAGACTGGGCTTGTCCAAGGAGGGAGGCTCCGGGGTCTCCATGTTAGTGAGAAGGCCCTGGGGTGGAGGGGTGCAAACAGGCGCTGGGTTGGTCCACTGAGGGCCTCGCAGGGCCAAGCAGGACAGGCTTAGGCTGAGACGAGTGAGGCATTAGTCCTTCCAAGTGTGGGGTCTGGCGTCCGGCCACCCGGGTCAGTCACCACCGTGGGAACAAGTTCCTCGGTCTCTGATCTCTGTTCTCCGTGGCCTCGTTTGTGAAGATAACAGCGGACATCGCGCTCATCGCAGTCCCGCCAGGTGCAAGGACCGGTGCTCAGACCATCCTCCACCCGCAGAGTGTGCTCGGCCATGCTAGCCGCTGTCGCTCCTGCCGAATGAGCCCTCTGACAGTGGGGGGCCCTCCCTGGGAGCCCCGAGCATGTGGCTGCTCAGACGTGAGGACCCTCCCTCCTAAGAACCGAGAACAACAGGAAAATGGCTGTTGCTGGGGATGTGGAGGAGACTGGCCCTGAGACAGCCCCCGAGCGCTCCCAGCCTGCGACATCTCTCAGAGCTGAGCAGCTGGGAAGGAAAGTACTGTCCAAGGAAAGAGAGTATTGAGTGGTCAATGAGGGAAAGGAAGCTTGCCGAGACTCTTACAAATCGTGTGTCCTCGTAGAGAAGTGTTTCTCGGCGGCTGGACTTTTTCCCTTTGGCACTGTTTTTTGTTTTTGTTTTTTTCCTTAAGCCGTGCTCCCATTTTTGCAAAACGGCTGAAGCGTTGGGTGGGTCCCTCCGTTTCCTCATCCTGTTCAGGAGCCGGTTTCTGAGGTTCTAGAGCTCGTGCGGGCTGAACGCCGGATCGGCGCTTGAACACCGGTGCACTGTGATTTTTCAGCTCGGTAGGAGTTCTCTTCCCACGCGCCACATTCTCAAGGACAGGAAGAGGCCTGTGGAGTAGATAAGCCTGCGGCTTGGAAGGTGAACAGTGGGCTTCAGAACTGTCCGGGGGTAGAACTGAAAAGACCAGAATTACGGCCTCCAGCTTTCTTGGCACTTAGGTGCCAAAGATTAGAAGGATCAGAAGTCCTGCTGTGACCCAGGGGGAGCCGCGCTCCTCCGCTCCTCCACACGCAGGAGTCAGGAAACAGCGGAAGGAGGGCTGGCATAGGCCCCCGGGGGCGGGCGGGGGCGGGCGGGGTCAGGCGGGGTCAGGCGGGGTCGAGAGCAGCAGCACCGGCGCCCCCCCCCCACCTCTGCTCAGATGGGACCCGCGGGCTTCAGCCCCAGCTTCTGACTGCGGAGCCTGCGGGGTCTGTCTGCCCACTCGGTCACGGACAGCATTCCGCAGCACTCTGTGCTGTCTTGATTGTCTTGTCTTTTCGATCAGCGAGTTTTGACTGGGGCCGCTGCTGGGGCAGGCGCTCCTCTGGGCCCCGGGCTTCGTCGGATGCCCATTCTCCACGTGGGAAGGAGGAGTAGTGCGGAAGCGGGTCAAGTTAAGAAACGAGGTAGGTGGGAGAGCAGCCTGGGGTGCTGGGCTCGGCAGCGATCAGCGCCCAGGCGCAGGGCAGCCCTGTCAGGAAGGTGCTGTGTGCTCTGGCACGGGGACCGGGAGCCCCTTGTCCAGGGTGTGACTTATTTCACTCGGCGTGATCCCCTCCAGCTCCATCCGTGTCGATGAAAAAGTTGGGTATTCATCCTTTCTGATGGCTGAGTCATATTCCAGTGTATACAATGGAATATTGTATATGGATACACAATGCTTTCCTACACACTAACAATGTAACCGTAGAAAGAGAAATTAGGGAATCAATTCCATTTACAATAGCACCAAAAACCTTAAGATACGTGGGAATAAACCTAACCAAAGAGATAAAGGATCTGTACTCGAGGAACTGCAGAACACTCATGAAAGAAATTGAAGAAGACACAAAAAGATGGAAAAGCATTCCATGCTCATGGATCGGAAGAATAAACATTGTTAAAATGTCTACACTGCCCAGAGTGATCTATACTTTCAATGCCATCCCGATCAAAATTCCACCGGCATTTTTCAAAGAGCTGCAACAAACAATCCTAAAATTTGTATGGAACCAGAAAGACCCCGAACCACCAAGGAAATGTTAAAAAGAAAACCAAAGCTGGGGGCATCATGTTGCGTGATTTCAAGCTCTACTACAACGCGGTGATCACCAAGACAGCATGGTGCTGGCACAAACACAGACACAAAGACCAGTGGGACAGAGTAGAGAGCCAGATGTGGACCCGCAACGCTACAGTCAAGCACGCGCTTTGAACACTGCGTCGCACATAAACACAGGATCCCCAGTGAGGAGTGACCCAAGGGGAGGTTACGGGTGGGGCTTCACCACCTTAGGCCAAACAAAGGGAAAGGGTGTTTGAGGTCAGCTAAGGACGGAAGTCAGGGAAGCAGTGGTGAAGGAAGGTTGCGGAGTTAGGTTTGTTATGCAGATTTAAGTAGATCACTTCACCATGGACAGAAGGTGTGAAGATTCATCTGGGAGGTCAGGGGGGAGGGCACCTTTACAAACGTGAATTTGCTTTGCAGAAAGAAGACTTTTAAGGAAGCTATGAAGTCCTCAATGGCCTTCGCTCAAAATAATCCATATGCCAAAGAGGCCTCTTTTGGAGGCGACCTCTGGTACCCTCCAGGGGTGCGTGATTAACTCTGCATAGGAGAAACAGGAGCCCGGCTCCACCAGGGGCTGGGGGGAGCCAGCAGGGGCTGGGCCCTGTGCACCCATGTCTACTCGTGACGCAGTGAAGGGATCTGGTGTCCCTACTTGAGTAGGCAGCTAAAACTCCCGAGTTCTTGAAGGCCAACCCTTAAATGCTTGCAACTCGAGTGCGGTACTAGGTGGGCAGGTAAGTGCCTGTCCTCGTGACCTAAATCTTACAGGCTTCAAGCATTTGTGAGGGATCCCTTTTTCCAGTTTTGTCCAGTTCATAATCCCTACCTTCCTCCTTAATCATTCGGTTCCCTGGTGTGACCCTTCTCCCACAGTGTCCCATCCTCATGATGGGGTTTGGAATATAGGTGGGGTTCGGTGGGGTGAGGTCCCGGGCCAACGACCAAGAAAGAATTCTTGAGACGTCTTTGGTGCAAAAAGGTGGTTTATTCAAGCGTGGGGACAGGACCCGGGGGCAGAAAGAGCTGCTGTCTCAGGGTTGTGAGGGGGGCTGATTATATACTTGGGAGATGGGGGAGGTGGGAAAAGGGAAGTTTCAAAAGGATTTTCTTATGTTAAAGAAGACTCACAGGATACTGGAGGCTTTGCCATTGTCGAGTTAAGGTTATTTTTCCCTCTAGCAAGGTATTACCATTAAGATAGTTGGGAGCTTCCTGGAGGGACATTGCACTCTGCCTGCTTCAAGTATCTGTCAATGGGCTGCAGGTTCTAAGGACATTTAATTGTATCTACATTTCCTTCTAGGAAGCTAGGTTATTCATAGAAATGCTTTGTTCTTGTAGATTGCAAAGACATTTGTAAACTGAGACTCAGGTCTTGCCAGGGTTGTGATCTCTACAAGTTAACTATCTGTTTTTCCTTTAGGGCAGCCAGGAATGCAAGAGGAATGTCACATACATCCCATGGGGGGGGCGTTGTGAGGCGCCAGCTCCCGCTTTGTCCTCAGCTTGCCTTCTCTTCCCTTATCACTCATGCACAAGACTGGTTAGCTCTTTACACGTTGAGGTGTCGGCAAATATTTCATATTAATTTTGCTCCCTCTGCAGTGGTTCAAAACTCTAGCAAAGAACCCTCTGCTTCCCACACACCGAGGACTCAAGCACTTTGTTCTTTTGCTTTGGGCTTCTTGTGAGGAGTGATGGGAGATCTCACCCAAACTGGGCTGGGAGGCCAGCAGTGGGAGCTGTCAGCCCTACCACTCCTGGTGACAAGCAGACCTGACAGGAAGACAGGGAGGGGACCTCGAGGGTAGATACCACTCTACTATCCCAGCAGGATGGAGGGAGCTCTGGCATCCCCCGTCCCTACAGCCACTCAGGCAGTGAGAAACCACCACACTTCAAATCCCCGGCTTACTGCAATGGACTGCTAGTTCCTAACAGCATTCTCCACTCAGCGCTTTTATCCTTAAAAAAAAAAAAAAGTGTGCTTCTCCTGTGTTTCCTGGACTTGCACACCGTTTTCTGCACCTTGTTTGTCCTAGATTATAATTCTTTTTTTTTTTTTTTTAATCCCTGAGTAAACCCATCTCATGCTGGTAAGATAACTGGCAGTTTTTACTTGTAAGGCTAACAGCCTCAAACTCAGTTACATAAGCTGGAAGTATGTCTCTGACCATCTCTGTCTTCCCTGCACACTTCGAGGATTATCGCTAAATTTAGCATAGATTTTCTCCTGACGTTTTGAGTAGATAATGTCACACGTAGAATTAATTCAGGCTGAGACGCTAGTTTTAAAGCCTATGTTAAACCCCTTATTCAACATGTCGGTTTCATTACAACAGTTTCTCTCAGACTGCTTCATCTCATTCTCCGTTGTGTTCCCCACAGGCTTCTGTGCTTTGGGAGCCCAAGAACAGGCACCGGTGAGAGAAAAGGTGGAGGGGTCATGAGAAAAAGAAACGACATGGTCTGAAAAGTGAGGTTAGGGTTCGCCGTCCTGGTAGGGATGAGATTAGGATATTAATATCAGCTGGGGGATCTACATTAAGATCAGGACATGGTCTAATAGGAGGCTGAGGGGACGATAAGGTTACTGCCCGTGGCTGGCTGGGAGGCTTAGGATGAACACGGAGTTAAGGCTGCTGTTGTGTGCTGATGGAGGAGGAATGTTCCGCCAAAGCCATTTTGTGTTGGGGCTAAAATAAAAGTAGGACTTTTCTGTTCTCTTATTTTATCGGCATGCACCAAAGAGAATTTGGTGTTGTCATTACCGTGGAGAAGCTGAGACAGCATGTGTGCAATTAGGACCTCCAGAAAGCTATAGGCATTCTTTGGAGAGATTGATTGATTGATTGATTCATTCATTCATTCATAGAATTAATTGGGTATCAATTTTCTGCAACATTTTGGCCCTTGCCTTCTGGGAGTCTGAAGTCTAGTGGGGCATCTAAGCCAGGAACGCACACCATGAACCGTAACAAAACTTATTCCAAGCACTTACTGCTTTTTGATCATGTGGGATACTTTGAGGCATTCGATAAATTCTTATTCCCAGGAAGGAAACCTCCTTCGGATGCAAAATCGGGTTAGATATGTTTCGAGATTGGGATAAGTTCCTCAAAGTTTGCTGAGAAGCTGAGACTTCTTACCTGGGCAGTGGAAGTACTGTTTCTACCAAAAGACAGGGTTAAGTACATAGAGATTTGAGTCGGCCTCCTGGGGACAGATCACTGACCTGAAGCTGCTGCTTAACTCTGTGTCTTTTTTGTGCATCTGAAAAAGCTAGGATCAGCTTCACGGTGTTGTGACAGGGATTAAATAAGTTGATATGGGTAAATCACCATAAATGGTACCTGGAGTGCCCTAATCAATGCATAAATACTCAGTGATGACAATGTGACCTTTTCCATCAGTCTGAGCAGAGTGCGGAACTGATGATGACCTCTGAGAGAAGCCAGGTGGGTCCACCTGGTGGACACGTTCCTGCCCAGTCCCCACGGCAGGGGTGCTCCTGGCTCTGAGATTGGCCTAGGGCTCCTGGGTGCCCGGAGGAAAATGCCCGCACCTAGGTGACCCATGCACGTGGGGGGAAGGAAATGTCCAACCAAGGTGACCCATGGACGCTGGGGGAAGGAATGGAGAAGCTGAGATGACCCATGGGTGCCAGGGAAAGGAATGTCCACACCGAGGCGACCTGTGGACTCTAGGAGAAGGAATGCCAGCACGAAGGTGACCCATGGATGCCGGGGGAAGGAATGGAGGAGCTTAGGTGACCCATGGATCCTGGGGGAAGGAATGTCCACACCAAGGTGACCCATGGAGGCCAGGCAAAGCAATGCCAGTGCCGAGGTGACCTGTAGGGTGGGGATGGGGGGTAAAATGCAGGTGCTGTTGTGAGCCATGCTGTGTGTGTGTGTGTGTGTGTGTGTGTGTGTGTGTGTGTGTGTGTGTGAAATGCAGGCACTCAAGTGACTCTCCCCTCTCTTTCCTGAGGCTCCTTTGTTCCCAAGCTGAAGGTGCGGGGACACCTGAGTACCCTAAGAGAGGTTGTATGGCTTGGATCTTAGGTCTAAAGTGTGTGTTCTCGGTCTGGTTTCAGAGCTTGTCTGGCCTCAGCTCCCCTCTCCTGCTGTCATTTGGGAGGATAAAATGGATGAACAATGCAAAACACACAGAAGGAAGTGGTAAAAACTGGAGGGAGAAGCAAAATGGCATGGCAGGGATCAGAAATGGGGGTGAAACCATTAGGACAGGTCGTTTGGGCACATCATGGTGGAGGCGAAGACCATTAAAGACAAAATAGATCAAAGAGGAAATAATCTGAAATCCCGTTTTACATATTGGTACACTCCCTTCCTCAGGCCCTTTCCCGTCTCTGCCTTACAGGCAGGGCACACGCAAGCACACATGCGTGCACGCACATGGCCATCATCCACTGGCGTGGCACAGTGGCGGAGGGCACAGGCGTGGGGAACACAGGCTTCCTGCCAACAGCACGAGGACCTCCTCTGGACTGGAAAGCACATGGACCAGCGCTCAGCTCCCCCTTGTGTCCCTGTCTTCCCCAGCAACCTCCTGAAGGCCCTCTTGACCTCCTTGTTCCTCAGGGTGTAAATGAGAGGGTTAAGTGCTGGAGTGCCCACAGCATAGAAGAGACCAAAGAACTTGCCCCTTTTGCGAGCGTAGGAATTTTGGGGCTGGAGGTAGACAGCAATGACTGAGCTGTAGAAGAGGGTGACCACTGCGAGATGAGAGGAACAGGTCCCAAATGTCTTTCTCCACCCTTTTGCAGAGTTAATCCTCAGCACTGCAATGGCACAGTAAGAGACAAGGATGAGGCTGAGGGGCACGACCAAGATGAGGATGCTGGCCGCAGCCATCTGGATCTCGTTGTAGGTGATGTTCCCACAGGACAGTCTGATTAGAGCTGGGACCTCACACACGAAATCATCCACCTGCCAATGGGGACAGAAGGGCAGGCGGAGAGTAGGTGGAGTCTGGACCACTGACTCCAGCAGCCCGATGACCCAGGCCATGGGTGCCAGCTGCCGGCACAGGCGGGGGTGGATGACGGTGGTGTAGTGGAGGGGCCGGCAGATGGCCACATAGCGGTCGAAGGCCATCGCTGTCAGGAGGATGCACTCAGTGGTCCCCAGGAACAGAAAGATGAAGAGCTGAACAGAGCAGCCAAGGAAGCTGATGGTCTTCGGGCCCCAGAGGTTGACCAGCATCTGGGGGATGGAACTCGTGGTGAAGCAGAGGTCCAGGAAGGACAGGTTGGAGAGGAAAAAGTACATTGGGGAGTGGAGCCTGGGGTCCCGCACGGACAGCAGAATGACGAGGGCGTTGCCCACCAGAGTCAAAAGATAGGAAGTGAGGACAACCACAAAGAGGGTTCCTTCAAGTCTTGGATATTCCGAGAAGCCCAGGAGGAGGAAGGCCCCCAGGGGAGCTCTGGTTGGCCATGGCCTCTTCCTGCCCCAGTCTGGAGGGATGAGGGCAGTGTGTTCTGAGCTATCGTCTGAAACCTCAGCCAGTACTGGTCAGGTCACAGCAGGTGCACCTTTCTCTTCCCCTTCCCACCAGTGTCCTTCCCCAGGCACGCCACCCTCAGCAGCTCCTTCCCTTCCTGTGCCTCCTGGTCAGTGTGGTCTAGCCGGCGTGGGGGCGGCAGGACGTGTTGACAGATGGAGCTGTGTGCTGGGGCTTTGGGCTGCTGGCTGAGCATAAAGGAGGCTGGTGGAAAGCATGCAGGCGTGAGCCAATTAAGTACTTCAAAACCACGTGTGAGGAGCGCCTCTGTGTCCTGAGTGCTGTTCTAAGTGTTGCGTTGTCCCTCTGCGTTTGTTGGAAGAACCAGCAAAGTCATGGATTTTCATATGGATTTTCAGATTATAAGCTGTCTACGTAAAGTTGATCATTTCTCTGTCAGATGAATGTTGTAGAGCTCTTTATACTACATCTATTCTGTGCATCTTCTTTTGCAAGGGGCCCTTAGAGACAAAATGTTGTACCTATGAGAGAGGTTTTCCCTTTGTGTGTAACGACCCCGTTCACAGAGCAGTTTGGTTGCCAGCAGTCTGGCTGGGGGAATTGGCCCATGCTCAGTCACTGCCCTGAGAAGCTTACAGGTAGGAGGCAAGCGTGGCCCCAAGCACGTTAAAACCACTGAGGAGTTCACAGAGACATTAGCAAAGACCCTGAGCCTTCAAGGTCGGGAATACCAGCATACCGAGTGAGGGAATAGGGTCTATAATAAGGTGAAGGACCAGTTTGGTTTGCTATATCAGGGAAAGCATGCTGGAGGAGGTGACTATGTTTTCTATAAAAAAGAGGAGCATTGGGCATGGAAGGCCAAGTCAGAGATGGGGCAGGAGGCTGAGGCCATCGGCAGCTCCCCGGTCTGAGCCGACCTCCAGCCTTAGGGAGGGCTTGGGCTGGGGCCGGGTGGCAGAAGTGCCAGGCAGCATGCAGGGCAGCCGGAGCATCTCCTAACACAGGTTCTCATCCTGTTGCATCTCCTTTTCCTAGACATTTCTGCTCCTGTATCTTCCCGGCTTTGTTCTTTTCTCCATGCTTTTCTCCCTCAGAGGACAGATTTTAAATTTTTGTCATATTTTTATACATCTAAAACAGTGTGAGTAAAGCACATCTCTATAGTTTAATGAGTAAGAAAATCAACCCCTGGCATGACCACGAAGAACTAACCACATGTTTCAAGTATGCCCCTGCGTGCCCATACCCCAGATGGAACCACCATGCTACATTTCTAATTATTCCTTTGTTTTCTTTCTGGAGATAGAGTTTACACAGAGCCTTTTTAAAGTGTATAATTTAGTGGTTGAGTATATTCACTATTGTGCAATCAATACTATCAGCCTCCAGAACATCTCATCACCCCCAAACAAAACCTCATGCCAAGGAGAAGTCTCCCCTCCTTTGCTTTCTTTGTGATATACAGTTACTGTAACCAAAACGGTAGCCAGCCGTTTTCCTTATTCCTCAGCTCTCATCCTAATACTTTGTTTGCGTTTCTGAGTGTCTCATTCTCCTGGCGCTCCCCTCCCTCCTTCCTGAGTCTCCGTAGATGGCCTCTCCTTAGTGACCCCTCGCCTTTTCTCCCTTGTCTCCGTCTTCTCCACACTCTCTCACTTACCATTTTGTTCCTGGCTCTCCTCCCCCCTGACACAATCATTCAGTGGTTTCTGCATTTATATATTCCTTGGGTTCCACGAGTGCCAGCCAGCACTGCGCTGGGAGCCAGGGCATGGGTGGGAGGCCCGCTCAAAGGAGTTTGTAATGATCCAGAGTGACTTGCTACTGCTACTAGTAGCCAGCATGTGTGGAGTGCTCCCTACATGTGTCACAGCTGCCCAATCACCTGGATCTCACAGCAGTCCTGCAAACAAGATGCTCTTATCCAACTGTATCAAGAAGTAAGCAGTTTCAGAGATTAAGAAACATGGCTAAGGTCCCCCAGCCAGGAGGTGCCAGGGCCACCCCAGTGTAGACCCTGGCTAACTTCCACTCTGGTGCTTGACTGTTGGGGGCCAGGTAGGAGCTGACTGTCTCCTAGGAAAAGAACAAATTTTCTACTTACCCTCAGATTAAAATTGCCTCTGCCAGTGTGATGGATGACATTAACAAAAGAAGAGCTAAGAACCTTATGATCCTCTCAATTGATGCAGAAAATGTATTTGACCAAATACGGCATCCTTTCCTAATTAAAACTCTTCAAAATATTGGGATAGAGGGAATATAGCTCAATATCATAAAAGCTATCTATGAAAAGCCCACAGCAAGTATCATTCTCAATGGGGAAAAGCTGAGAGCTTTTCAGAGGAGGAACAAGATGGCGGAGGAGCAGGAGACCTAATATCATCGGGTCCCAGGAGTTCAGCTAGATAGCTATCAAACCACTCTGAACACCTGCAAACTCAACAGGAGATTGAACAGAAGAGCAGCAATTCTAGGAACAGAAAAGCGACCACTTTCTGGAAGGTAGGACGTGCGCCGACGTGAATCCCAGACGATACACGGGAAGAGAGACCGCGGGGGGAGGGGCCGCCTCCCGGCAGCGGTAGAGCCGCGGAGCACAAAATCGGGACTTTCAGAGTCTGCTCCACTGAGGGACGGCGCTCCGGAGGCTAAGCGGGGGGTGGAGTCCTCGTGGGGACAGTGTGGTCTCAGGACCCGCGGGGTCACAGAAAGACCGGGGGTGTCTGAGGGTGACAGAGCCCCCAGGTATGGGGGCGGGAAGCCGGCGGCAGAGAAGGAGCCCAGCAGTGGGTCTCAGCTCGGGCTTCCCTTATACTGTGATCCGAGGCGCAGTTAGGCCGCTGCTTTTCAGGCAGGGACCCCACAAGTGGCAGAACCGGGGAGATCCACTCCTTCCTCCTCCAGGAGGAGCGGTGCGAGAGCGGCGGCAAGAATCTGCTGGGTTTGGAGACTCCAAACGGGGCCGCGCGCCAGAGACAGAAACGCTCGGTCACAGGCCGGGTGGGCTTGGAGCGCGGCCGGAGACCAGGGAGATGGGAAGGATTGACTGCTCTTCTCCGAGGGCGCACTGAGGAGCGGGGCCCCGAGCTCTCGGCCCCCACGGGCTGGGGACTGGGAGGCCACCATCTTCATTCCCGGCCTCCAAAGCGGTACAGAAAGCGTTCAGGGAACAAAAGCTCCTGATAGCCGAAACCACGCAGATGAATTAGCCTGCCCCCTGACAAGGGTGGTTCGATCCCGCCTCCGGCTAAGACATTTGAGAATCACCGCAACAGGTCCCTCCCCCAGAAGATCAGCCAGAACATCCAGCCAAGACAAAGTTCACAGGTCAATGAGAACTGCACAACTCCAGAGATAGGGGAAAGCAGCACAAAGAATTCATGGCTTTTTCCCCCTAATTCTGTAGTCTTACAAAGTTAAATTTTTTAAATTTTATTTTATTTATTTATTTGACAGAGAGAGATCACAAGTAGGCAGAGGCAGGCAGAGGGAGAGGGGGAAGCAGGCTCCCCACTGAGCAGAGAGCCCAATGCGGGGCTCGATCCCAGGACCCTGAGATCATGACCTGAGCCGAAAGCAGAGGCTTTAACCCACTGAGCCACCCAGGCGCCCTTCTTATTCTATTTTTTAAAAAAATTTTTCCTCTTTCCTATTTTAACTAGGAATTTATAACTATCTCTCCTATTTTAACTCCTAATTTATAACTATCTTATAAATACCTTTTATTTTTTTTTTAAAGATTTTATTTCTTTATTAGACAGAGAGAGAGAGAGCACAAACAGGGGAAGCAGCAGGCAGAGGGAGAAGGAGAAGCAGGCTCCCCACTGAGCAGAGAGCCTGACGCGGGGCTCGATCCCAGGACCCTGAGATCATGACCTGAGCCGAAGGCAGAGGCTTTAACCCACTGAGCCACCCAGGCGCCCCATTATAAATACCTTTTAAAAAATATTTTTAAATTTTATTGTTATAGTCATATTCTATCCCTTCATTGTATTTAGCCTTATTTTTTGTATACATATAGGTTTTTCTTTCTTTAAAATTTTGGAACACAGTTTCTTCTAACAGATCAAAATATACCCTAAATCTAGCACATGGCTTTGTTCTAGTCTCCAGCCTGATCACATTCTTTCCTTTTTTTTTTTTCCTTTTTTCTTTTTTCAACCAAATTCTTATCAGTTCTTTTTTAAAATCGTTTTTAATTTTCATCTTTACAGTCATATTCTATCCCTTCATCGTGTTTACCCTTGTTTTTGTGTATGTATATATATAAGTTTTTCTTTCTTTAAAGTTTTGGGAGGCAGTTTCTTGTAACAGACCAAAATGCACCCAAAATCAAGTATGTGGTTCTGTTCTATTCACCAGCCTAATCTTTTTTTTTTCTTCCCCATTCTTCTCTCCCCAGTTTTGGGTCTCTTCTGATTTGGTTAGTGTATATTTGTCTGGGGTCGTTGTTACCCTTTTAGCGTTTTGTTCTCTCATTCATCTATTCTTCTCTGGACAAAATGACAAGGCAGAAAAACTCACCTCAAAAAAAAGAACAAGGACGCCTGGGTGGCTCAGTTGGTTAAGCATCTGCCTTCAGCTCGGGTCATGGTCCCAGGGCTGTGGGATCGAGTCCCACATTGGGCTCCTCCACATCGAGTCCCAGAAGAGTAGGGAGCCTGCTTGTATTCTAGAGCTCTCTCTGGAAAATGAATAAATAAAATCTTAAAACAAAACAAAACGAAACAAGATGCAGTACTGACTGCTAGGGACCTAATCCATATGAACATTAGTAAGATGTCAGAACTAGAATTCAGAATGACGGTTATAAAGATGCTAGCTGGGCTTGAAAAAAACATAGAATATACTAGAGAACCCCTTTCTGGAGAAATAAAAGAACTAAAATCTAACCAAGTTGAAATAAAAGCTATTAATGACATGCAATAAAAATTGAAGGCTCTTACTGCTAGAATAAATGAGGCAGAAGAATTATTGATATAGAAGACCAAATGATAGAGAATAAGGAAGCTGAGAAAAAGAGAGATGAACAACTACTGGTTCATGAGGGGAGAATTCGAGAGATAAGTGATGCCATAAGATGAAACAATATTAGAATAATTGGGATCCCAGAAGAAGAAGAAAGAGAGGGGTAGAAGGTATATTGGAGCAAATTAGAGCAGAGAACTGCCCTAATTTGGGGAAGGAAACAAGCATCAAAATCCAGGAGGCACAGAAAACCCCTCAAGGGGCAACCTGGGTGGCTCAGTGGGTTAAAGCCTCTGCCTTCGGCTCAGGTCATGATCCCAGGGTCCTGGGATCGAGCCCCGCATCGGGCTCTCTGCTCAGTGGGGAGCTTGCTTCCCCCTCTCTCTCTGCCTGCCTCTCTGCCTACTTGTGATCTCTCTCTCTCTGTGTCAAATAAATAAATAAATTCTAAAAAGAAAAAAGAAAAAACTCCCCTCAAAATCAATAAAAATAGGTCAACACTCCATCATCTAATAGTAAAACTTACAAGTCTCAGAGACAAAGAGACAATCCTGAAAGCAGCTCGGGACAAGAAGTCTGTAACATACAAAGGCAGAAATATTAGATTGGCACAGGCCTATCCACAGAGACCTGACAGGCCAGAAAGGACTGGCATGATATATTCAGAGCATTAAATGAGAAAAATATGCAGCCAAGAATACTATATCCAGCTAGGCTGTCATTGAAAAAAGAAGGAGAGATAAAAAGCTTCCAGGCCAAACAAAAACAAAAAGAATTTGCAAACACCAAACCAGCCCTACAGGAAATATTGAAAGGGTTCCTCTAAGCAAAGAGAGAGCCTAAAAGTAACATAGACCAGAAAGGAACTCAGACAATGTACAGTAACAGTCACCCTCCAGGCAATACAATGGCACTAAACTCATACCTTTCAATAGTTACCCTCAATGTAAGTGGGCTATATTCCCAAATCAAAAGACACATTTATCAGAATGGATAAAAAAACAAGACCCATCAATATACTGTCTGCAAGAAACTCATTTCAGACCCAAAGACACCTCCAAATTTAAGTGAGGGGGTGGAAAACCACATACCATGCTAATGGACATCAAAAGACAGGTGTGGTGGCAATCCTTATATCAGACAAATTAGATTTTAAGCCAAAGACAATAATAAGAGATGAGGAAGGACACTATATCATACTTAAAGGGTCTGTCCAACAAGAAGATCTGACAATTTTAAATAACTATGCCCCTAATATGGGATCAGCCAATTATACAAACCAATTAATAACAAAATCAAAGAATCACATTGACAATAATAAAATAATAGTAGGGGACTTTAACACATCCCCCCCCCCCACTGAAATGGACAGATCATCTAAGCAAAAGATCGACAAGGAAATAAAGGCTTTAAATGACACACTGGTCCAGATGGACATCACAGATATATTCAGGACATTCCATCCCAAAGCAACAGAATACACATTCTTCTCTAGTGCACATGGAACATTCTCCAGAATAGATCACATCCTGGGTCACAAATCAGGTCTCAGCTGATACCAAAATATTGGAATCATTCCCTGCATAATTTCAGACCACAATGCCATGAAACTAGAACTCAATCACAAGAGGAAAGTTGGAAAGAACTCAAATACATGGAGGCTAAAGAGCATCCTACTAAAGAACGATTGGGTCAACGAGGAAATTTAAGAATAATTTAAAAAATTCATGGAAACAAATGAAAATGAAACCACAACTGTTCAAAATCTTTGGGATGAAAAAAAAAATCTTTGGGATGAGCAAAGGCGGTCCTGAGAGGAAAGTATATAGCAATACAAGCCTTTCTCAAGAAACAAGAAAGGTCTCAAATGCAGAACCAAACCCTACACCTAGAGGAGCTAGAGAAAGAAGAGCAAACAAAGCCTAAACCAAGCAGGAGAAGAGAAATAATAAAGATCAGAGCAGAAATCAATGAAATAGAAACCAAAAGAATGGTAGGAGAGATCAACAAATCTAGGAGCTGGTTCTTTGAAAGAATTAATAAGATTGTTAAACCCCGGCCAGACTTATCAAAAAGAAAAGAGAAAGGACCCAAATTAAAATCATGAATGAAAGAGAAGAGAGCACAACACCACCAAAGAAAGACAATTATAAGAACATATTATGAGCAACTATATGCCAGCAAATTTGACTATCTGGAAGAAATGGATGCATTCCTAGAGATGTATAAACTACCAAAACTGAACCAGGAAGAAACAAAAAACCTGAACAGACCCATAACCAGTAAGGAGATTGAAGCAGTCATCAAAAATCTCCCAACAGGGGCGCCTGGGTGGCTCAGTGGGTTAAGGCTCTGCCTTCGGCTCAGGTCATGATCTCAGGGTCCTGGGATCGAGCCCCACATCAGGCTCTCTGCTCAGCAGGGAGCCTGCTTCCTCCTGTCCCTCTGCCTGCCTCTCTGTCTACTTGTGATTTCTTTCTCTCTGTCAAATAAATAAATAAAATCTTTAAAAAGAAAAGTTAAAAAAAAAAAAATCTCCCAACAAACAAGAGCC
>CM052886.1:128471312-128486739 GCA_028534135.1 Potos flavus | reverse complement strand
TGGCTTCAGGTGGGCTTGCAGATTTCTTCTACACTGAATCCTTTCTGAAGTCTCAAATCACATGGTTTCCTTCTGGGTGGCAGGCTGAGGCCTCTGGTATTTCTCAGTGTTCCCAATCCCTGGGACTTTGGAACCAGGGCCTTGGGGACAGAACTCTCAGAACCGAGCGTAGGGTTAGGGCTAGGGCCTAAGAGCATGTCAGGCCGATCTACTGGCGCTGTTTCGATCTTTATGGGCGGATGAGTTGAGGGTGCGGGTCAGGGTGAGTGTCTGGCTCTGGGTTTCTGTCCAGGGATCTACTAAGTGTGGGTTTCCCAGAGGTGGGCATGCAGATTTCTGCTACTCTGAATCCTTTCCGGACTTCCAAATGGCATGGCTTCTTTCTGGGTGGCAGGCTGAGTCCTCTGGTATTGCTCTGGTGTTCCCAAACTGGGGGGCCTCTGCACCAGGCCTCCGGAGAGATAGAACTATCAGACCTGAACCTATGATTAGGGTTAGGGCCTATTGGCATCACAAGCCCGACCTCCCAGCCCTTCCTCAATCTTTACACTGGCCTGACTTAAGGGCGTGGGTCAAGGTGAGTGTCAGATTCGGGTTTCTGTCCAGGAAACCACTGAATATTGGGGTGTCCTCAGGTGGTCCTGCATATTTCTCCTACTCTGAATCCTTTCCGGAGTTCCAAATGGCATGGTTTTCTTCTGGGTTGCAGCCAGAGTCCTCTGGCATTCCTCAGGTGTCCCCAGTTCATTTGGCTTTGGCCAGGTCACTGGGGACAGACCTCTGAGAATTGAACCTATGGTTAGTGTTAGGACCTATGGGCATGGCTGCATCATATGAAAGCGCCATGGCAAGGCTCGTGTGGGGCTGAGTTGAGCACGTAGGTCAGGGTCAGTGTCAGCCTCCAGGTTTGTGTCCAGGGAACCATTGAATGTTGGGTGGGCCTCAGGTGGGCAAGCAGATTTCTCCTACTCTGAATCCTTTCCTGAATTCCAAATGGCCCCAGTTTCCTGGGTAGCAGGCTGAAACCTCGGGTATCGCTCAGGTCTCCCCAATCTGGAGGGCTAGTGTGCCAGGCACCTGTGGACAGAACCCTCAGAACAGAACTAGGGTTAAGTTTAGGGTCTGGGGCATGGCAGGCCCGAACTGCCAGCGCAGATTCCATCTTTCTGGGGCGTTGATTTGAAGGCGTGTGCCAGGGTGATTGTCTGGCCCAGGGTTTATGTCCAGGGATCCCTAAATGTGGAGGTGCCAGAGGTGGGCATGCAGATCTGTTATACTGAATGCTTTCTGGTGTTCCACATGACACGGGTTCCTTCTGGGCGGCTGGCTGAGTCCTCTGGTATTGATCAACTCTCCCTAATCACTGGGTCTTTCGATCCAGGCTCCTGGGGATGGACAACTAAGAATCAGACCTATTTAGGGTTAGGACCTAGAGGCATGGCAGGACCAATCTGAAGGCACTGTGGAGAGCTTCCCAGGGGCCTGCACTGAGGGCCTGGGACAGGGTTTGGGTCTAGGGGTCCACTAAATGTGGGTGTGGCCCCAGGTGGTCATGCAGATTTCTTCTGCTGTTAATCCTTTCCGTATTTCCGATGGGCATGGTTTCCTTCTCTGTGGCAGGCTGAGTCCTCTGGTATTGCTCCGGAGTCCCCAAACTGTGGGGCTTCTGTGCCAGGCTTCCAGGGATAGAACCATCAGAACCAAATCTACCATTAGGGTTAGGGCCTGGAGCATGGCAGGACACGTCTGCCAGTGCCCTTTTGATCTTTACAGGGGGCTGAATTGAGGGCGTGGGTCAAGGTTGTTGTCAGGATCCGGATTTCTCTACAGAGGCCCGCTGAATGTGGGGGTGACCTCAGGTGGTCATGCAGATTTCTTCTACTGTGAATCCTTTCTGGAGTCCCAAATGGCACAGTTTCCTTCTGGTTCGCAGGCTGTGTCCTCTGGTATTCCTCAGGTGTCCCCAATCCCTGGGGCTTTGGAGACAGGCCCTTCGGGACAGATCTCTCAGAACGAATCCTGTGGTTAGTTTAGGGCCTATGGCTATGGCTGCACCAATCTGAAAGTGCTCTGGCAAGGCTCACATGGGGCTGAGTTGAGAACATGTGTCAGGATCAGTGTTTGTGTCCATGGGGCCATTGAATGTGGAGTTGCCCTCAGGTGGGCAAGCTTATTTCTCTTACTCTGAATCCTTTCCCAAGTTCCAAATGGCCTGGTTTCCTTCTGGATGTCAGGCTGAGTCCTCTGGTATTGCTCAGGTCTCCCCAATCTGAAGGGCTTTGTGCCAGGCTTCTGGGGACAGAACACTCAGAACAGAACTAGGATTAGTGTTGGGGCCTGGAGCATGGCAGGCCCGATCTGCCAGCCCAGATTCCATCTTTCCTGGGGGTCATTTTAAGGCATGTCAGGGTGGCTGTCTGGCTCCAGGTTTGTGTCCAGGAGCCACTAAAGGTGGAGTTTCAGAGCTGGGCCTGCAGATCTGCTACTCTGAATCCTTTCCTGAGTTCCAAATGGCACTTTTTCCTTCTGGGGGACAGGCTGAGTCCTCTGGTATTGCTCAACTTCCCCAATCGCTGGGTCTTTGGATCCAGGCTCTTGGGGACAGACCCCCTCACAACCCAGCTAAGCTATGGCATGACCGATCTGAAGGCATTGTGGAGAGCTTCCTGGGGAGCTGGGTTGGGGGCGTGGTTAAGGGTGAGTTTCTTGCTCTGCGTTTGTGTCCAGGGGTGCACAAATTGTGGGCATGGCCTGAAGTGGCCTTGCAGATTACTTCCGCTATTAATCCTTTCCGTATTTCCAAATGGCATGGTTTCCTGCTGGGTGGCAGGCTGAATCCTCTCGTATTGCTCAAGTGTCCCCAATCACTGGGTCTTTGGTTCCAGACTCTTGGGAACGGACCCCTCAGAACCCAACCTAGGGTCACGGTTAGGGCCTAGGGACATGCAGGACCAAACAGAAGGCACTGTGGAGATCCTCCCAGGAGATTGAGTTGAGTGCCTGCATCAGGGTGAGAGAGTGGCTTTTGGTTTGTATCCAGGAGCCCACTAATTACAGGCCTGGCCTCAGATGGAGATGTAGATTACTTGTGCTGTTAATCCTTTCTGCAGTTCCAAATGTCATGGTTTCCTTCTTGGTGGCAGGTTGAGTCCTCTGGTATTGCTCTGGTGTCCCCAAGTGGTAGTGCTTCTGTGCCAGGCCTCTGGGGATGGAACCCTCAGAACCAAATCTATGATTAGGGTTAGGGCCTAGGGGAAAGGCAGGCCCCATATCCCAGAGCTGTTTCAATCCTTACTGGGTCTGAATTGAGGGCGTGGGTGAGGGTGAGCGTCATACTCCAGGTTTCTGTCAAGGGGACCGCTGAATGTGGGGGTGTCCTCAGGTGGTCATACAGATTTCTCCCACTCTGAATCCTTTCCGGAGTTCCAAATGGCACGGTTTCCTTCTAGGTGGCAAGCTGAGTCATCTAGTATTCCTCAGGTGCTCCCAATCCTTGGGGCTGTGGAGCCAGGCCCTTGGGGAGTGACATCTATAGAAGCAAGCCTAGGGCTAGAGTTAGGGCCTAGGAGCATGGCAGTCCCAATCTGTTGGCACTGTTGCCTTTTTTACAGGAGGCTGAGTTGAGGGCACTGGTCGGGGTGAGCGTCTGGCTCTGGATTTGTCCAGCGGTCCACTACTTTTGGGCGTGGCCTCAGGTGGGCATGCAGATTTCGTCTATTGTTAATCCGTTCAGTAGTTGCAAATGGAAAGGTTTCCCTCTGGGTGGCAGGCTGAGTTTCTAGTTTTACTCAGGTGTTCCCAAACTGTAGGGCCTCTGTGCCAGGTCTCTGGGTACACGACCCTCGGAACCAACGGTTAGGTTTGGGCCTAGGGCCCTCGCAGGCTCCATCTGAGTGCACTGTGGAGAGCGTCCTCGGGTGGGGGTGAATTGAAAGCGTGGCTCTGGGTGAGTGTCTGGCTCTGGGATTGTGTCCAGGGGTCCACTAAATATGGGCGCGGCCTCAGGTGGGCATGCAGCTTTCTCCTGCTATTAATCCTTCTGTAGTTCCAATGGCACGGTTTCCTTCTACGTGACAGGCTGAGTCCTCTGCTATTGCTCAGGTGACCCTCATCCATGGCCCTTTGGAGCCGGGCCCTTGGGGATGGAAGGCTCAGAACCAACCAAGGGTTATAGTTAGGGCCTAGGGGCATGGCAGGCTCCACCTGCTGGCGCTAATTTGATCTTTATGGGCATCTGAGTTGAGGGCTTTTGTCATTGTAAATGTCAGGTTGCACGTTTATGTACAGTGGTCCCCTAAATGTGGGGTGTCCTCAGGTGGCCATGTAGATTTCCCCCGCTCTGAATCCTTTCCAGAATTCCAAATGGTATGGTTTCCTTCTAAGAGGCAGCCTGGGCCCGATGGTATTCCTCAGGTGTCCCCAATCCCTGGTTCGTTGGGACCACGCCCATAGGAAAGGACACCTCAGAAACCAACCAGAGGTTCAGGTAAGGGCCTAGGGGCATGGCAGGCCCCACCTGCCAGTGCTGATTCGAGCTTTATGGGGGCCGAGTTGAGGGCTTGGCATTGTATTTCCCCCAAGTTGGAGTACATGGATCCACTAAAGGTGAGGGTGTCCTCAGGCGGCCATGCATATTTCTCCAGCACTGAATTCTTTCCAGAGTTCCAAATGACACAGTTTCCTTCTAAGACACATGCTGCATCCTGTGGTACTGCACCAGAGTCCCCAATCCCTGCCCTTTGAACCCGGCCACTATAGATGGACCTCTGAGATCCCAGTCAAGGATTAGGGTTGGTACCCAGGGACCTGGCAGTACGGATCTGAAGACTGGAGAGCTTTCCAGGCGCTGAGTTGAGGGTATGGATCAGGGTGTCTTGCTCTGGGTTTTATTTACCGGGATTTACTCAATGTGGGCGCGGCGTCAGGTGGGCATGCAGATATCTTCCTCTGTTAATCCTCTCTGGATTGGCACTGTTTCTTTCTGGGGGGCAGTCTGAGTCCTCTGCTATGGCTCCGGTCCCCCGCATTTGGAAGGCTTGTGTGCCAGGCCTCTGGGGACAGAAGCCTCGGAACTGAACCTACGGTCAGGGTTATGACCTAGCGGCATGAAAGGTGAGGACTGCGAGGGCTCATTCCATCTTGACGGGAGACTGAGCGGAGGGCCCGGCTCAGGGTGAGTGTCGAGCTCCGCATTGTGTCCAGGAGCACACTGCATGCGGGGGTGGCCAGAGGTGGACATGCACATTTCTGTCGCTTTGAATGCTTTTGAGAGTTACAAATGGAATAGTTTCCTTCTGGGTGGCAGGCTGAGACCACGGGTATTCCTCAAGTGTCCCCAGTCATTGGGTCTTTGGATCCAGGCTCTGGGGGAAGGACTCCTCAGAACCCAACCTTGTGTTAGGATTAGGGACTAGGGGTATGGCAGGCCCGATCTGCTGGCTTTGATTCGACCTTTACGGGGGGCAGAGTTGAGGGCTTGGATAAGAGTGAGTGTCAGGCTCTAGGTTGTCATCCATGGGTTGCTGTCAATGTTGGGGTGGCTTCAGGGGGATTCCAGATTTCTCCTACTCTGAATCCGCTCCGGAGTTCCAATGATCATGGTTTCCTTCTAGGGGGCAGGCTGAGTCCCCTGGTATTGCTCAAGGTCCCCAAACCCTGGGTCTTTGGTTCCCGGCTTTTGTGGACAGATTCCTCAGAACCCAACTTCGGGTTAGGGCCCAGGGGCATGGAAGGACCATCTGAAGGCACAGCAGAGAGCTTCCCGGGAGGTTGAGATGAGGGCAGAGGCCAGAGTGAGCATCAGGCTCCAGGTTTCTAGCAGGGGCTGCTGAATGTGGGGGTGGCCTCAGGCAGGCGCGCAGATTTCTCCTGCTTGGAAACCTTTCCAAAGATCCAAATGGCACGGTTTCCTTCTGGCTGGCAGGCCGACCCGTCTGCTATTGCTCCGGTGTCCAGAATCCCTGGGAAAGTCCTCTCAGAACCCAGCCAAGGGTTAGGGTCAGGGACTGGGGGCATGGCAGGACGGATTTGAAGACCCTGTGGAGAGCTGTCCGGGTGCTGAGTGGACAGCGTGGGTGAGGGCGAGTGTCTGGCTCTGGGTTTGTGTCCAGGGCTCCACTCCCTGTGGGCATGGCCCCAGGTGGGCATGCGGATATCTACTGCTGTTCCTCCCCTCTGGAGTTCCAAACAGCGTGCTTTCCTTCTGGGTGGCAGACGGAGTCCTTTAGGATTGCTCACGTGTCCCCATACTGTAGGGCTTCCCTGCCAGGCTTCTGGGGACAGAAACCTCACAACTGAAACTATGGTTAGGATTCGGGTCTATGGGAATGGCAGACCTGATCTGCAAGTGCTGTTTCAAATGTTACAGGAGGCGGGGGTGGGGGTGGGGGGGGGAGGCGGGGGGCGTGAGATCAGGGCACAGGTGAGGGTGAGCTTCAGACTTCGGGTTTCTATCCAGGGAGCCACTTAATGTATGGGTGGCCTCCTGTGAGCATGCAGATTTCTGCTGCTCTGAATCCTTTCTGCAGTTCCAAATGGCACGCTTTCCTTCTGGGTGGCAGGCTGAGTCCTCTGGTATTGCTCTGGTGTCCCCAATCCCTTCTACTTTGAGGACGACAGATGTGAAGCCTCTGTGGAGAGCCTCCAGGGCTGCCGAGTTGAGGCCATGGGTCCGGGTGAGTGTCTGGCTTTGTGTTTTTTTGGACAGAGGTCCACTCGGTGTGGGCGTGGCCTCAGGTGGGCATGCGGATTTCTACTGCCATTCATCCTTTCCGGAGTTCCAAATGGCAAGGTTTCCTTCTGGGTTCAGGCTGAGTCCTCTGGTATTGCCCAGGTGTCCCCAGTTTGGAGGGCCCCACTGCCAGGCCTCTGGGGACAGAACCCTCAGAACCGAACCAAGGTTTATGGTTAGGGGCTATGGCATGGCAGGCCCGATTGGCCAGTGTCCTGTCATCTTTACCCTGAATCCTTTCTGCAGTTCCAAATGGCATGGTTTTGTTCTGGGTGGCAGGCTGAGGCCTATGATATTTCTCAGCTGTCCCCAATCTCTGGGGCTTTGGAGCCGGACTGTTGGGGACAGACCTCTCAGAACCGTACCTAGGGGGAGGGTTAGGGCCTATGGGCATGGCTGCACTGATCTGCGAGCACTTTGGCGAGTGGATGAGTCAGGGTCAGGGTCCGGGTTTGTGTCCAGGGGGGGCCCACTGAATGTGTGGGTGACCTCAGATGTCCAAGCAGATTTCTCCCACTCTGAATCTTTTCTGGTGTTTGTTTTTCCCCAAATACTTTATTTTTTCAGTGTTCCAAGATTCATTGTTCATGCACCACACCCAGTGCTCCCTGCAATACGTGCCCTCCTCAATACCCACCACCAGGCTCGCCCATCCCCCCACCCCCTCCCCTCCAAAACCTTCAGTCCGTTGCTCTGAGTTCACAGTCTCTCATGGTTCTTCACCCCTCCGATTTCCCCAATTCACCCCTCCCTTCCTTCTCACAATGTCCTCCATGTTTTTCCTATGCTCCACACATCTGGTGTTCTGAATAGCCCGGTTTCCTTCTGGGTGGCAAGCTGAGTCCTCTGGTATTGCTCAGGTCTCCCCAATCTGGAGACCTGTGTGCCAGGCCTCACGGGACAGAACTCTCAGAACAGAACCTAGGGTTAGGGTTAGGGCCTAGGGCCATGGCAGGCCGGATCTGCCAATGCTCTGTCCATCTTTATGGGGGTGCTCAGTTGAGGGCATGTGGCAGAGGGAATGTCAGTCTCTGCTTTGTCTAGTGCAGTGGCTCGAGGTCAACATGCAGATTTCGCCTCCACTGAATCCTTCCCGGAGTTCCAAATGGCACAGTTTCCCTCGGGGTTGCAGGCTCCGTCATCTGGTCTTGCTCAGGTAACCCCAATCCCTGGGGCTTTGGAGCCAGGCCCTCGGGGATGGACCTCTCAGGACCCAAGCTGGGGCTAGGGTGAAGGCCTGGGGGCATGGTAGGACAGATCTGAATGTGCTTTGGAGAGTGTCTCACGGGGCTGAGACGAGGGCGTGGGCCAGAGACAGTGTCTGGCTCTGGGTTGTATCCAGGGCTCCACTCAATAAGGGAGTGGCCTCGGATGGGGATGCACATTTCAGTTATTTTGAATCCGTTCCCAATGGCACGGTTTCCTTCTGCGTGGCAGGCTGAGTCCTCTGGTATTGCTCATGTGTCCCCAATCCCTGGCTCTTTTAAGCCAGGCACATGGGGCTGGATCTCTCAGAAACCACCCTATGGTTAGGGTTATGGCTTAGGGGCATGGCATGCCTGATCTGCCAACACTAATTCAATATTTACGGGGGGCTGAGTTGAGGGTGTGGGTCACTGTGTGTTAGGCTCCAAGCTTGTGTACCTGGGTCCACGAAAAGTGGGGGTCGCCTCAGGTCGGCATGGAGAGTTCTCCTGCCCTGAATCCTTTCCAAAGTTGCCCATGGCATGGATTCCTTCTACTTGGCAGGCTGAGAGCTCTGGTATTGCTCTGGTGCCCCAAAATCTACACTTCTGGGAACAGAACCCTTAGACCGGAATCTACGGTTTGGTATAGGGCCTAGGCGCATGGCAGGCCCGATTCTCCTGGACTGATTGGAACTTTACAGGGGGCTGAATTGAGGGAATAAGTGATGGTGAGTTTCAGGCTGCAAGTTCGTGTACATGGGACTAATTGGCGGAACTTTTTCTGAGAGTTCTGGCCCCAAGGGCCAGGCCCCAAATCACCAGGGTTTGGGGACAGCTGAGCATTACCTGAGGACTCAGATTGCCACCCAGGAGGAAACTGTGCCATATGGAACTCCGGAGAAGATACAGAGCAGGAGAAATCTACGTGGCCACCTGAGGTACACTCACATTTAATGGACCCCTGGACACAAACCTGGAGCCGGACACTCCCCCCGACCATGACCTCAACTAAGCACCTGGAAAGATTGAAACAGTGCTTCTAGTTCGGGCTTAACTTGCCCCTAGACCCTAATCCTGACCCGAGGTTGGGTTCTGAGAGGTCCATCCCCAAGAGTCTGGCTCCAAAACCACTCGGACTGGGGACACCTGAGCAATACCAGAGGACTCAGACTGCCACCCAGAAGGAAACCATGCCATTTGGAACTCAGAGCAGGTGAAATGTAAATGCCCATCTCTAGCCACCCCCCCATTCAGTGGGCCCCTGAACACAAACCTGGAGACTGTCACCCTGAACCGTGCCCTCAACTCAGCCCCCCAAAAGATCGAAAGAGTGCTGGCAGACATGGCCTGCCATGTCCCTAGGCCCTTCCCCTAACCCTAGGTTCAGTTCTGAGGGCTCTGTCCCCAGAGGCCTGGCACATAAGCCCCCAGATTGTGGAGACCTGAGCAATACCAGAGGACTCAGCCTGCCACCCGGAAAGAAACCGGGTCATTGGGAACACCAGTAAGGATTCACCACCGGTAAGGATGCCACCCCCACATTCTGTGGCCCTTGAACAAAAACCTGGGGCCTGACACTACCCTGACTCGGGCCCTCAACTCAGCCCCCAGGAGACTCGGCCCAGCGCTTTCAGATCAGTGCAGCCATGATCATAGGCCCTAACGCTAACCCTAGATTCAGTTCTGAGAGGTCTGTCCCCAAACTCCTGGCTCTCCAAAATCCCAGGGATTGGGGACAGCTGAGCAATACTGGAGGACTCAGCCTGCCACCCAGAAAGAAACCGTGCCATCTGGAACTCCCAAAAGGATTCAGAGTAGGAGAAATCTTTATGCCCACCCGAGGACACCCTCACTTTCAGCACCCCCATAGACAAAATCCGTGAGTCTGACAGCCGAACCAGGCTCTCATCTCAGCCCCCCATAAAGATCAAGAGAGCATTGGCAGACCAGGCCTGCCAAGACCCTAGGCCCTAACCCCAACCATAGGTTCGGTCCTGAGGGTTCTGTCCCCAGATTCCTGGCACAAAAACCGTAGAGTTTGGGGACATCTGAAGAACATCAGAGGGCTCAGCCTGCCACCCAGAATGAAACCCTGCCAATTAGAATGATGGAGGGATTCAGAGTAGGAGAAATCTGCATGCCCACGTGAGTTCACCCCCACTTTCAGTGGCCCCTGGATGGAAACCCAGAGTCTGACACTCCCCTGACCTATGCCTTCAATTGAGCTCCCTGTCAAAATAGAAACAGCACTGGCCGATTGATTTGGGCATGCCCCTAGGCCCTAACACTAACTCTAGTTTGGGTCCTGAGAGGTCCATCCCCAGGATCCTGCTGCAAAGCCCCAGGGACTGGGGACACTTGAGCAATACCAGAGGACTCACCCTGCCACCCACAAGGGAACTGTGCCATTTGGAACAAGAGAAAAGATTCCGAGTGCATGCCCACCTGAGTTCACCCCCACTTTCATTGGCACCTGGACAGAAACCCAGAGTCTGACACTCCCCTGACCCACGCCCTCAACTCAGCTCCAGAAAGATCGAAACCATGCCTCCAGATCAGGCCTGTCATGCCCCTAGGCCCTAACCGTAACCCTCGGTTGGGTTCTGAGAGGTCCATCCCCAAAATTCTTGCTCCAAAGCTCCCCGGATTTGGAACACATGAGCAACACCAGAGGACTCAGCCTGCCGCCCAGAAGGAATCTGTACCATTTAGAATGACAGAAAGGATTCAGAGTAGGAGACATCTGCATTCACCCCCACTTTCAGCAGCCCCTGGACGGAAACCCATGGTCTGACTCTCCTCTGACCCATGCCCTCAACTCAGCCCCCCCCCCCCCCGAGATAGAAACAGCTGGCAGATTGGGCCTGCCATGCCCCTAGGCCCTAACGCTAACCCTAGTTTGGGTTCTGTGAGGTCCATCCCCAGGATCCTAGCTCCAAAGCCCAAGGAACTGGGGACACTTGGGCAATACCAGTGGACTCAGAATGCCACACAAAAGGAAATCGTGCCCTTTGGAACTCTGGAAGGGATTCAAATTAGCAGAAATCTGCATGCCCAGCTCTGGCCACCCCCGCATTCAGCCGGCCCATGGACACAAACCTGGAGCCTGTCACTCACCCTGAACAATGCCCTCGACTTCCCCACAGGAAGATCGAAAGAGCACTGGCAGACCGGGCCTGCCATGCCCCTCGGCTCTGACCCTTACTGTAGTTTCAGTTCTGAGGGCTCTATCCCCAGAGGCCTGGCACAAAAACCCTACTCTTTTGGGATACCTGAGCAATACCAGAGGTCTTAGTCTGCTCCCCAGAAGGAAACCATGCCATTTGGAACTCCAGAATGAATTCAGAGCAGGTGAAATCTACATGCCCACCTCTGGCCACCCCCACACGCCCTCAACTCAGCCCCCCCAAAAGATCAAAAGAGCGCTGGCAGACATGGCCTGCTGTGTCCCTAGGCCCTTACGCTATCCCTAGGTTCAGTTCTGAGGATTCTGTCCCCAGAGGGCTGGCACATAAGCCCCCAGATTGTGGAGACCTGAGAAATACCAGAGGACTCAGCCTGCCACCCAGAAAGAAACCAGGACATTTGGAACACCGGTAAGGATTCACAAGAGTAATCTGCTTCCCCAACTGAGGCTGATAAGGAAAATCTGTGCTCTGAGGTAGCCGACCAATCCAGCAGGGAAATCCTAGTCCCAGCCCCAGGGCTATTCTAGGCTTTCCCCTAGCCCCACCGGCCACAGCTGCAAGAGTGGCACAGATACGGACGTAAAAATATATAAAATACCCCTTTTGCCTGTGCTCAGGGTTCAGACCTTCAGAGATTACTCTTTTCTGGGCCCACTAGTGTGAAATAAATCTCCAAATCTCCAAGGTCTCCGAGTGCCACTTGGTTTTTTTGGCCCGGATCCAGTCCGCGTTCCTTAACATTTGGTTCCCTGACCGGGAAACCCAACCGCGCTGGCCCAGTGTTGCCACCAGTTTGGGGGCAATGGGAGGGCGGTGACGGAATGAGGGGTCCTAACAGAGAAGGTGTGCCCTGCCTAATCTTCAGCAGTCTCCCACCTGATCGCCTTGGACTGGCCCCGCCCCGCGGTTCCCGCCCGGACTCAAGGAGACTTGGCAGGTGAGGACCTGGTTCCGACGTCGGATTCCGGTGAGGCCTGGGTCCCCAGGACCAGACCCACCCATCGGGGGAAAGCGGGAGCTTGGCCATCTCCCGGAGACCTCCAGGGTCTCACAGGTAGGACTTCCCAGAGAGGGAGGTCCCTCAGGTTAGAAAGCCCCCGAGAGGGGGATCAGAAAGGAACTTCTGAAAGGAATTCCGCAGGTGAGGGCCTCCCATGGGGGAAGGAACTGTAATAACTTCGGTGTGAATGCGTCAGTGAATGTGCAGTTTGACCTGGCTCGTCAGGCGGACTGATTCTGTGGCTCCGCGGTCCGGAGACTACGGAGTTGGAGCGGGCCCCAACCTGTTTCCGTGGTGACCTCACAGGGTCTGGGGCGGGCCCTTCAGGGCGCCGGTCTGGGGTTATATGGACTCGCTACGGACAGGAGGTTCCCAAGTCTCCTCTGGGAGGGCATGTGACTGGTCCCCCCTCTGGAGGGGCCCCCATCCTTTGTCTCTGCGCCACCGCACACGGGAACGTCACGATGGGATCAGGGCAGAGTAAACCTACGTCCTAGACTGTATGATCAAAATTTCAGAAAGGGGGGGCGCCTGGGTGGCTCAGTGGGTTAGGCCTCTGCCTTCAGCTCGGGTCATGATCTCAGGGTCCTGGGATTGAGCCCCGCATCGGGCTCCCTGCTCAGCAGGGAGCCTGCTTCCCCCTCTCTCTCTGCCTGCCTCTCTGCCTACTTGTGACCTCTCTCTCTCTGTCAAATAAATAAAATCTTTAAAAAAAAAAAATTTCAGAAAGGGGTTTTCAGAAGACTATGGAGTTCAGATGCAGCCGGGCAAACTGAGAACCCTGTGTGAGTTAGAATGGCCCCTTTAATGTCGGATGACCTTCAGCAGGGACACTGGATGTCCCAGCAATTCATCGGGTGTGACAAGTTCTAACAGGGGAGCCAGGACCCCCGACCAGTTTCCGTACACTGACCCCTGCCTAGGAATCGCCCAGACCCTCCCCCTCCCACCACCACCCCCCGGGGTGCGACTCACCTGCAATAGGCAGGGACAGGCCAGGGTCTTCATCGCCTCATCCAAGTGGCCCCAAAAGACCCACAGAAGCCCCAGGCTCCATGGATCCTAGCCAGAGATCCCAAGGCTAAACTGATCCTGCCCCCTCCTTACACACCCCTGGCCCCTCACAGTTCCAGATGCTCCACTGCCATCAGTCTCCCCAGCGCCCCAGGCCCAGGGATCCACTTTCTCCGGGACCAGCAGCCAGGCTACACCCCAGGCCAGGCCCAGTGCCCTCCACATGCTGCTACAAGAGACATGAGATCCCGCCTGGCCGTTCCATGATATATTATTAACCCTTCTCCACCACCGGCCCCCTGACCTGGGCACAGGAACCCACCTGCTCATTGTGGGAAAGTTTTCAGAGGGGCCCTGCTGGCAGGTCTGGAAGGCAGAGGCCCCAACCGCTGAAAGGGGGGAACCCAGAACCCCCTTGGCCAGGGATTGATGTGCCTACTGTAAAGAAAAGGGGCATTGAAAAAAGTATGTCCCAACTGGGAAAAGGCTCAAAAGCCCACCCACTACAAGGAAAACCCCCAAAAGGGGACTTTATAGGCCTTGCAGAAACAGACTCAGACTGAAGGGGACTGGGCTCTCTTCTTCTTGGCCCCCATGAGCCCACAGTCAGAATAAAAATAGGGGGTCAACCAGTAACTTTCATGGTTCATACTGAGGCTGAGCACTCTGTTGTCACCTCCCCAGTGGTCCCTTTCAGCAAAAGGACTGCGACCATCCTTGGGGCTACCAGGACCGGGGCAATACAACAGCCCTTTTGCCAGGCTTGTGAGTGTAAACTCGGGGCCCACAAGGTCCGACGTGAATTCCTTTATCTACCTGATTGCCCCATCCCCCTTCTGGGCCAAGATATACTCTCTAAGCTTGGGGCTCAGACGATCTTTGAGCCCACTGGGCACACCAGCCTCCGATTAAACTCAGGGCAAGAGGAGATGGGGTCTCTGGTGCTAGCAATGACACCAAGGGAAAAAATGGAGTCTTTTCTGTGCCCAGGCCCAGCCGAATGACCCGCCGGAGTTCAGGCTCACGTTCAGCATGGGCTAAAGCCAACCCACCGGGACGAGCCCAGAATCGGGCCCCTATCATTGTTAAACCGACCCCGGGGAGCCCAACCCTTGACGCAAAGGCAATAATCCCCTCCCCCGACTAAAAGCTAAGATTGGCATTCGAGAACATCTGGCCAGACTTAAAGCAGCAGGTACCGGGATTGAGCGCAGGTCGGCCTGGAATACCCCACTCCTGCCAATCAGGAAGCCAGGAGGGGGATAGCGACCAGTCCGAGACCTGCGGCCATCAACCAGGAAGCCATCTCCCTGCACCCAGTGGTCCCGAGTCCATGCGCCCTCCTCTAGTATGTGGCTGGAGAAGAAGAAGAAGACTGCACAAAAGGCACGAAGGCCCTCCTGCAGCTGTCAGACTCGGGACACTGAGTCTCCTGGAAAAAGGCACAAATCTGCCAACAGGTCTGTTATCTCAGTTTCCTCCTCACCCAAGGAAAAAAACTAGAGCCAGAGAAAAAAGTCGTCATCTCCTTGCCACAGCCCCAGACAAAAGGGGGCCTATGAGAATTCCTGGGGCTGCAGGATTCTGCTACATCTGGATTCCTGGGATCTTGGCAATAGCAAGACCCCTCTATAATCTTGGGGGAACCAAGCCGGGAATCCCCTGCCTGGACTAAGGAAGCAGAAGCCGCCTTCATAGAGATAAAGGCTGCCCCGGAGCAGGCTCCAGCCCCGGGCCCACCAAATATAGAAAAACCCTTCAGTCTCTTTGTACAGGAAAAAAAACAGCGCCTGGGGTACTCACCCAGACTGCTGGGCCCTGACCACGGCCGGCTACGTACCTGTAAAAGGGACTGGACCCGCGGCAGCAGGATGGCCCCCGTGTCTCAGGGCGCCAGCAGCCACAGGCCTACGCAGTAGGGAGGCGGACAAGCTCACCCCGGGACAAAAACCCAATGTCAAGGTCCCTTGTGCAGTTGCGACTCTCGTGAACACACAGGGGCCCTGCTGCCTTTCCAACTCTTGGCTAGCACACCACCAAGGGCTCCTCTGCGAGAATCCATGGGTCACCCTTAAAACGGTAAGGACGTTAAACCCAGCAACCTTTCCCCCCATGGAAGAGGGGGAAGCAGACCATAACTGCTCCAAAGTAACTGATAAGGTGTGCGCGAGCCATCCAGAAGTACGGATCAAGCCGCAAAGAATCCAGAGCTCAAGCTGTTCAGCGACGGCAGCAGGTACCTACAAGAAGGTGCCCGGAAAGCGGGCTGTGCAGTGACCACAGCCACTACAGTCCCGGAGGCTGAGGC
>CM052886.1:128445179-128460388 GCA_028534135.1 Potos flavus | reverse complement strand
AAAATAAAAGTATTTGGGGGGAAAAAAAAAGAAGCCTCTGCCTTCAGCTCAGGTCATGATCTCAGGGTCCTCAGATCGAGCCCTGCATCAGGCTCTCTGCTCAGCAGGGAGCCTGCTTCCCCCTCTCTCTCTGCCTGCCTCTACCTACTTGTGATCTCTCTCTCTGTCAAATAAATAAAATCTTTTAAATAAATAAATAAAAAGATGAAGATGTAGTACAAAGAAGGGCCATATGTACCCCAATGTTCATAGCAGCAATGGCCACAATCACCAAACTGTGGAAAGAGCCAAGATGCCCTTTAACAGACAAATGGATAAGGAAGATATGGTCCATATATACAATGGAATATTATGCCTCCATCAGAGAAGATGAATACCCAACTTTTGTTATCAACATGGACGGGACTGGAAGAGATTATGCTGAGTGAAATAAGTCAAGTAGAGAGAGTCAGTTATCAGATGGTTTCACTTACGTGTGGAGCATAAGGAAAAACATAGAGGATATTGTGAGAAGGAAAGGAAGGGTGAATTGGGAGAAATCGGAGGGGGAGATGAACCATGAGAGACTGTGGACTCTGAGCAACAAACTGAGGGTTTTGGAGGGGAGGGGGGTGGGCGGTTTGGTGAGCCTGGTGGTGGGTATTGAGTAGGGCACGTATTGCATGGAGTACTGGGTGTGCTACATGAGAAATGAATCTAGGAACACTGAAAGAATAAAATAAAATTAATTAATTAAAAAATAAATTAAATAAATGTGTTAACTTTTATAGACATGGTTTACATTATATTTTCAAACTTTAATAGTAAATTTCATACATAAATAAGTTCATCTCTGAAATTAATTTCCGTGGAGGAAATCTAAAAGGAATAATCAAGAAAAAAAAGAACACGTGAAACCCAACGTCTTAAGGGAAGCTTTCCTAAAATAGTTGCTTGGATAAGCCTCTGACCATGATCTAGGATCTGTTAATCACCTCTGTGGGGCACAAGTCCCCAGGTCTACACCACATTAACATTTCGATTCCTACATAAACACTTCTTGGAGCACACAGACTAGCAGAGGGCTCTCCTGGTTTAATTGGGCAGAGACCCACCTACAAATGTGTCCAATAGGAGTGTACACAAAAGACTACAAATATCCCATCAAAAAAAATTCAACAAACCAAATTCATCAAATTTTCCACCACTCTCACATGTAGTATTTCTCCAACAACCACATTAAAGAATTCACTGAGTCTTAGTTCAGCTATTGCATTTCAGCGCAAATGTGATTGTGGTGTTAGTAAAAGAAAGTAGGGGCTAATCAGTATTTCATGGACTCAGTAAATTGCCAAACAAGAATCCTTCTGATTACCCATGAAATGAAGGTTCATCATCATGGGAACATGGGTTTCAACAGACTACATGAGAAACCAGCAGCTGTGAATTCTTCCCTCCCGAAAGGTAAATATGTTCTAGTTTTTCTCTCCACATCATTCTATACTTCAAATTATGTTTATTTTTTGTTTATTTTTTTCCCAAAATACTTTTTTTTCAGTGTTCCAAGATTCGTTGTTTATGCACCACACCCAGTGCTCCATGCAATACGTGCCCTACTCAATACCCATCACCAGGCTCACCCAACCCCCCACCTCCTCCCTTTGTTGCTCAGAGTCCACAGTCTCTCATGGTTCATCTTCCCCTCTGATTTCCCCCAATTCACCCTTCCTTTCCTTCTCACAATGTCCTCCATGTTTTTCCTTATGTTCCACACATGAGACCATATGATAATTATGTTTAAATATGTTTGCTTCTATTCTCTTACATTTCACTGGACAAAGGAACATCAGAAACTGAAGTCCAGGGGTGCCTGGCTGGCTCAGTAGGTTAAGCATCTGCCTTCAATTCAGGGCATGATTCCAGGGTCCTGGGATCCAGCCCTGCCTCGAGCTTCCCTGCTCAGTGGGGAGCCTGTTCCTCCCTCTCCATCTGCCCCTCCACCTGCTCATGCTTTCCTCATTCCTGCTCTCTCACTCTCTCTCTCTAATAAATAAATAAAATCTAAAAAAAAAAAAAAAAAGAAACTGAAGTCCATATCGTGCTATGCTATTAGAAACTGAAGTCCATACCATGAAAACCTGTTTCAGTGGAAATATCACATGCCTCTTTTTTAACATCCTTTTCTTCAGCTTGCATTCTCTCCTTTTAATTATTTTTTAAATTTTATTTTATTTTTTCAGTGTTCCAAGATTTATTGTTCATGCACCACACCCAGTGCTCCATGCAATACGTGCCCTCCTCAATACCCACCACCAGGCTTACCCATCCCCTATCCCCCTGCCCTCCAAAACCCTCAGTCTGTTGCTCAGAGTCCACAGTCTTCATGGTTCGTCTCCCCCTCCGATTTCCCCCAATTCACCCTTCCTTTCCTTCTCCCAATGTCCTCACACTATGACTACAAAGTACCCTAGGTCTGAAGTTCATGGTCAGAAATTATATGCATAAAACATTTATAAACCAAAAAAAAAACTAAAGAGATTATAAATAATTCAATGATTAAACATTCCATCTATTTAATGATATATTCAGAAACACTGAAATTTTATGTTTTCTTAATCCCTTTTCTGTAATCTTTCAGAACTGAAATGAGGCTTTACCTATAGAGTTCCAAAGCAACCAGAGGATGACTCATATATTTGGTAAGGCCATGCAGAAAAACAACTCACTGACTGCTTACGGAGCTACTTCTTGTTCGAATTACCTACCTTGCTAATTTTGCTGAATGGCCAGGTAAGTAGAAGCCAGCACAGGTGGTTGCTGTGTGTAAGTGGTAACCAAATGTTTCTGGAATTCGTTTTTAACTCTACAACAAGTCAGTAGGCTGTTTATATGGTGTAATAGCAGTCATGAAAGGTATTCCAAGAAACATATGGCCTCTGTACATGGAAACGAAGGTTAAAAGGAAAGACAATATTTTCCTGGCACCAAAAAAGATCACTATAATTGGGAACACCAAAATATACAGGAACAGAGCATCTGCAATGACAAATAGGAGAGGAGACAAGAGGAGGAGGTTGGTGGTGATGGTGATGACAATGGCTAGAATGAACACATCTAGAAGTGAATATGGAAAGTGATCCTGCTACCAAATGGTGGAGCTTATTCCTAGAAAATGGGTCATTTAACTTTTTATCTCAAACTTCATTCCTTTGACAAGGGAAAAATTCATCATGCACTCAAAAAGGAACAACTCCTCAAAATATATCCCACTCTTAAATTATATCATTAACTACATGGATTTCTTACTTAATCAAAATACACAGAACCATAGGTGTCATGGTATATTAAACCCTTTCAATGACTTACAATTCAGCGTGATTGGGTTTACCATATTATTGTTAAAACCACTCTGGTTATGAGTGAACACAGAGAGGCTTTGGGCACTGTACATAAGAAAAGTGTTAACAGAGGTGTTCTAAATGAGAGAAAACCCAAGAATAAGTGAGTTTGGGATACTCAGGGCAAACTACAGAGATTTTTTTTTCCGAGATTTTTATTTCTGCCTAGGGCTGATGCTATTTTGATTAACAGTTTGTCTCCTAGACTTTCCTAAGGAGCCATGGACACGAACAATGGAAGTTCCACAACAGATTTCATCCTGCTGGGGTTTTCTGATCGGCCCCAATTAGAACCCATCATCTCTGGGGTTGTCTTCATCTTCTATATTGTGACTCTGGTAGGAAACACAACCATCATTCTTGTATCTTACCTAGACACCCAGCTCCATACTCCCATGTATTTCTTCTTATCCAATTTGTCTTTTTTGGACCTCTGTTATACGACAAGCATTATCCCCCAGATGCTGGTAAATCTATGGGGTCCAACAAGGTCTATTACCTATGGAGGATGTGTGCTCCAATTCTTCTTTGCCCTTGACCTGGGAGCCACAGAATGTCTTCTCTTGGCTGTGATGGCCTATGACCGCTATGCTGCTGTCTGTCAACCTCTTCACTACACGGTAATAATGAACCCTCAGCTTTGCCAGAATATGGTGCTCACCTCCTGGTTAGGTGGCCTTGGCAGTGCCCTAATTGTTTGCTCCTTGACTTTGAATTTGCCAAGATGTGGACACCGGGAGGTGGATAATTTTTTGTGTGAGATGCCAGCATTGATCAAGATGGCTTGTGTCTATTCAAAAGTAATTGAGATCACTGTCTTTGCTCTTGGAGTGGTATTTCTTCTAGTACCACTATCACTAATTCTCATCTCATATGGAGTTATCACTCAAGCTGTCATGAGGATCAAATCAGAGGCAAGGTGGAGTAAAGTCCTTAATACATGTGGTTCCCACCTCACAGTAGTAACTCTGTTTTATGGAACAATCATTTACATGTATATGAAGCCACAGAATAGCAGCTCCCAAGATGAGGGGAAGTTCCTTACTCTCTTTTATGCAATCATCACACCCAGCCTTAACCCTCTGATCTATACTTTAAGAAACAAAGATGTAAAGAGTGCAGTAAAGAGAATATTACATGTAGAAAAATGGTCAGCAAAGTCATGAGTTAGATGGAAGAGAGCTGGAAATAATATTGACCTTTCCCAACAGAAGATGAACTGATTCATTTATGCAAAGAGCTTTTAGTGGGTGTTCACCATGTACCAAGATTTGTTGTAGGTACTGACTTTGTAAATAAGTAGGAAGTAGACAGAAATTACAAGCAGAAAGAGATACAGACCCATAAAGAAGCTTCATACACTTAAAAAGCTTCAAGTCTACTCAAGGAGTACAGATAACTACCATATAATAATGAAATGTACTTAAGTACAATAATAGAGATATGTGCAAAGTATTAAGAAAATATTTCACAGGGAAATTTATTTTAATATAGGATTACACAGGACACTGAAATCTTCCTACCAGAATTAAAATCTTTGTGGGAAAGAACACTCCCTTTCAGGCAACTGAAAGCAGGGCCTTTGTGCTGGAGATCAACTACCCACTGGTATTTGTTCCACATTCGGCTTCTAGTTTTAACTGGGCACAGGATCACGATGTGCATATCACATTTCTGAGCCTGGCCTCCACCAACACAATGCCAGAGATGCAATGTGTGCAACTCCTGAGTTATCTTCTCACATATGAAGCCATTTGCTCTCACCCTTCTCCCCCTGCCACCTTCATCTTGGCTGAAATGTGAATGTGGGGAGTACAAAGCTTTACGAAACCCTAAGAGGGAATGGAATAAGAACATGGAAACAGATCCACCCCGCAGCAGAACAATGCCTCCACACAATTATAGGAGAAAAAGCTTTTATATCATTTAAAATTAATTAAGCCACTCTATTTTGGGGTCTCTTTGTTAGAGTAGCTTAACTTTTACCCTCCATGGGCTGATAAGGAGTTTGGGCTTTTCCTGTAAGGCAGTATGGTCCTGGATCAGAAGCAACAGAATCACCTGGTGCCTTATCAGTCACTCTTAGGCCCATCTCAGACCTACTGAACCATCTGAACATAGATATGCCCAGCATAGGCCCAGCAACTAATGTTTTTTACAAACACTACAGGTAATCAGGCTGAAGTTTGAAAACCACTGTTAGAGAGAATAGGGAAATACTGAGTCTCTAAAAAGAAAATTAAAATGGTCTTGTGGATTTTAATTAATTTCCTTCCTATACATATGTGAAAGGAGTTGAGTAACAGTTTCTCAAGTCTCTTAGATAAGAGAAATGAAGGAAATGAGGAGTTTCACCTAAATGAAATCAACATAAAAGTTTATTACTTAGAGAAGGGAAGGGAGGCAAGACGGCAGAAGAGTAGGGGACCTCATTTCATCTGGTCTCTTGAATTTAGCTAGATACCTATCAAATCAATCTGAATACCTATAAATTAAACCTGAGATGTAAGAAAATAATTGCTGGAATTCTACAAGTAGAAAAGCGACCACTTTTTGCAAGATAAGATATGAGGAGAAGTGAATCTGAGGGATATATAAGATAAGAAGATAAACTGTGGGGGAGGAAGCCTCCATAAGCCAGCTACCAGAAAGTGATATAGCAGTACAGCACAAAATCAGAACTTTTGGAAGTCTGCGCCAGTGAGAGACGTCCCTACATGAAAGGTGCTCAGGTGGCAAAGTGGGACAGAATCCTACGTGGGATGGTGTGGCCTCAGGCTCCCCAGTGTCACAGAAAGAACGGGGGTGCCTGAGTGTAGCAGAGTTCCCAAGCCCTGAGCAGTGAAGCCAGCTATAATCGGTGAGACCAGCAGTGGGCTCTCAGCTCAGTGTTGCACTGAACTGCCTACCATGGCCCAATGGGGCTACTACTCTCAGACCGGGGGCCCAGCAAGCGGCAGAACCAAGGCAAGTCCCCCCCACTCCCCCAAGAGGATCATGCAGGTGCTCACTGCAAGAGTCTACAGAGTTTGGCACACACAAAAGTGAAGACTTCTTTTTCCTGAGGCTTTACCTAAAAAAGGAGGCCACAATCTTACAGCTCTGGGGCTGGAGATTGGGGCACCACCATTTTTATTTTGATCCTCTAAAGCATTATGGAAAGCCTTCAGGGAACAAAAGGCACACAGACCAACCAGAGCAGCTTACACTGAGTCCAGCCCCGTGGCAAGGGGTAGTGAAGCTCCAACCAGGCAAAGATACCCAAGAATCAGCAGTGCAGGCCCATCTTCAGAAAGACCAGCTGGAACATCAGGCAAATACCAAGTTTACGGAGCACAGAGAACTACAAAACATCATCGCTAGGGGAAAACAGTATATAGAATTTAAGGCTTTTTCTCATGATTCTTTTATCTTTCAGTTTAAATTTTTCCTTTTTTTTTTCTTTTTTTCCTTTTCAACCAGTTTTGTATTTTCTCCACTCCTTGTTTGTAGGTCTTTTTTTAACTTTCATTTTTTTTTATTTTATTTATTTATTTCAAGATTGTATTTATTTGACAGAGAGAGACACAGCAAGAGCGGAAACACAAGCGGGGGAATGAGAGAGGGAGAAGCAGGCCTGTCACCGAGCAGGGAGCCCGATGCAGGGCTCAATCCCAGGACCCCCAGATCATGACCTGAGCCAAAGGCAGACACCTAACAACTGAGCCACCCAGGCGCCCCTTAACTTTCATTTTTATATTTCCATTTAATAGATACATACTTCATTTTTGGCTTCCTTTCACTGCATTCAATTTTATATGTGTGTGTGTGTGTGTGTGTGTGTGTATATATATACCTATATTTATTTATTTATTTATTTATTTATTTATATTATAAATTATATATATATATATATTTTTTTCTTTCTTTACAATTTTGGGTTTTAGGGTCTTCCAACAAACAGACCAAAATACATTCAGGACCAAGTGGATCACCCTGTTTTGTCAACTTGGGAGATTATATTCTCTCTATTTTCCCTTTTTTTTTTTCCTTTTTCTTTCCTTTTTTGGTTTCTGACATACTAGGATTCATCCAGTGTATATTTTACTAGGAGAGTGGGTGATATTATTGATTTTGTTCTCTCATTCATCATTTCTCCTCTGGGCAAAATGACTAGAAGGAGGAAATCACAACAAAAGAAAGAACCAGAGATATTACTCTCTGACAAGGATCTAATTGATCCTTGGATGTAAGCAAAATGTGAGAGCTGGAATTCAGGATAATGATTATAAAGCTACTAGCTGGGCTTGGAAAAACCATAAAAGACACTAGAGAATCTTGTAGTGCAGAAATAAAATCTAATCAGGCTGAAATTCAAAATGCTTTAACTGCAATGCATTCTAACTGGATGCTCTAACAACTAGAGTAAATGAGGCAGAACAGAGAGTCAGTGACATAGAAGACGAGATGATGGAAAGGAACGAAGCTGAGGAAAAGAGAAAAATAACTAATGGACCTTGAGGTGAGGCTTCAAGAAATCAGTGACACCATAAAGTGAAACAGTATTAGAATTATTGGGGTCACAGAGGAAGAAAAAAGAGAGAAAGACAGACAGAAAGTATATTTGAGCTGAGAATTTCCCTAATCTGGAGAAGGAAACAGGCATTCAAGCCCAAGAGGTAGAGAAAAACCCCTCAAAATCAATAAAAACATATCAACACACTTTTTACAGTAGAAAAGCTTACAAATTTCAGAGACAATGAGAAAATCCTGAAAGCAGCTAAAGACAAGAGGTCTTTATGTACGGGGTAGGAACGTTAGGTTGGAAGCAGACATATCCACAGAGACCTAGCAGGCCAGAAAAGGCTGGCATGACATATTCAGGGTACTACATGAGAAAAACATGCAGACAAGAATACTTTATCCAGCAAGGCTGTCATTCGGAAAGGAAGGAGAGATAAAGAGTTTCCAGGACAAACAGAAATTAAAAGAGTATGTGTCTACTAAACCAACCCTACAAGAAATATTAAAGGGCATCCTCTAAGCAAAGAGAGAACCCAGAAGTAACATAGACCAGAAAGGAACAGAGACAATATACAGTAACACTTAACAGGTAATACAATGGCACTAAATTCCGATCTTTCGATAGTAACTCTGAATGTAAATGGGCTAAATCAAAAGACACAGGGTATCAGACTGGATAAAAAAAGCAAGACACACCCATATGCTGTCTACAAAGAGACTCATTTTGGACCCAAAGACACTTCCAGATTGAAAGCGGGAGGGTGGAGAAGAATTTATCATGTCAATGGACCACAAAAGAAAGCTGGGGTAGCAATCCTTATATCACACAAATTAGATTTTAAACCAAAGACCATAGTAAGGAATGAAATGGGACACTATCTCATAGTTAAAGGGTCTATCCAACAAGAAGATCTCACAATTATAGATATTTATGTTTGTAGCCTGGGAGCAGCCAATTATCTAAACCAATTAATAACAAAATTAAAGAAAAACACTGATAATAACACAAAAATAGTAGGGGACTTCAACACTCAACTCATAGCAATGGACAAGTCATCTAAGCAGGAAATCAACAAGGAAACAAGGGCTTTGAATGATATACTGGACCAGATGGACTTCATAGATATATACAGAGTGTTCCATCATAAAGCAACAGAATACACATTCTTCTCAAGTGCACATTCTGGAACATTCTCTAAAATAGACCACATACTGGGTCACAACTCAGATCTCAACCGGTACCAAAAGATTGGGATTATTCCCTGCATATTTCCAGACCACAGTGCTTTGAAACTAAAACAATCACAAGAGTAAATTAGAAAGGACCACAAATACATGGAGGCTAAAGAGCATCCTATTAAAGAAGGAATGGGTCAACCAGGAAATTAAAGAAGAATTTTAAAAATTCATGGAAACAAATGAAAATGAAAACACCACATTTCAAAACTTTTGGGATACAGCAAAGGTGGTCCTAAGAGGGAAGTACATAGCAATACAAGCCTTTCTCAAAGAATTAGAAAATTCTCAAACACACAAGCTAACCTTATACCTAAAGGAGCTGGAGAAAAAAGAGCAAACAAAGCCTGAACCCAGCAGGAAAAGGGAAATAATAACGATTAGAGCAGAAATCAATGAAATAGAAACCAAAAAACAGTAGAACAGATCAACAATGAATAAGATCAATAAACCCCTAGACAGACTTATCAAAAAGAAGAGAGAAAAGACCCAAATTAATAAAATCATGAATGAAAGAGAAGAGAGCATGACCAACACTGAAGAAATACAATCATAACAATATATTATAAGGAACCATATGCCAACAAATGAGGTAATCTGAAAGAAATGGATGCATTCCTAGAGACATATAAACTACCAAAAATGAAACAGGAAGAAATAGAAAACCTAAACAGACTCATAACCAACAAGGAAATTTAAGCAATAATCAAAAATCTCCTAACACACAAGAGTCCAAGGGTATCTGGTTTGCCAGGGGAATTCTACCAAGCATTTAAAGAAGAAATGATACCTATTCTACTGAGGCTGTTTCAAAATAGAATCAGAAGGACAACTTTCAAACTCATTCTGTGAGGCCAGCATTATCCTGCTCACAAAACCAGGCAAAGACCCCACCAAAAAGGAAAATTTGAGATCAATATCCCTGATGAACATGGATGCAAAAATTCTCACTGAGATACTAGCCAATAGGATCCAACAGTACATTAAAAGGATTATTCACCATGACCAAGTGGAATTTATTCCTGGGATGCAAGAGTGGTTCAACCTCTGCAAATCAATCAATATAATACATGACATCAATAAAAGAAAGGACAAGAAACCTATGATCCTCTCACTTAATGCAGAAAAAGCATTTGACAAAGTACAGCATCCTTTCTTGATTAAAACTCTCCACAGTGTATGGATAGAGGGAACATATCTCAATATCATAAAAGCCATCTATGAAAAGCCCACAGTGAATATCATTCTCTTTTTTAAAAAATTTTTTTCAGTTAGCCACTGTGGAGTACATCATTAGTTTCTGATGCAGTGTTCAGTGATTCGTTAGCTGCATATAACATCGAATGCTCATCACAACACGTGTCCTCCTTAATACCCATCACCCAGTGAATATCATTCTTAATGGGGAAACACAGAGCTTTTCCCCTAAGGTCAGGAACATGACAGGGATGCCCACTCTCACCACTCTTGTTCAAAATAGTACTAGAAGTCCTAGTCTCAGCAATCAGACAACAAAAAGAAATAAAAAGCATTCAAATTGGCAAAGAAGAAATCAAACACTCTCTCTCCACAGATGACATGATATCTTATGTGGAAAACCCAAAAGACTCCACCCAAAAATTGCCAGAACTCATACAGCAATTCAGGAATGTGAAAAGATACAAAATCAATGCACAGAAATGAGTTCCATTTCTATACACTAACATTGTGACTAAAGAAAGAGAAATTAAGGAATCAATTCAATTTATAATAGCACCAAAAACCATAAGATACCTAGGCATAAACCTAAGCAAAGAGGTAATGGATCTGTACTCTAAAACTACAGAACACTTATGAAAGAAATGGAGGAAGACACAAAGAGATAGAAAAACATTCCATGTTCATGGACTGGAAGAATAAACATTGTTAAATGTCTATGCTACCCAGAGCAATCTACATGTTCAATGCAATCCCTATCAAAATACCATTGACAGTCTTCAAAGAACTGGAACAAATAATCCTAAAATTTGTATGGAACCAGAAAAGACCCCAAATAGCCAGAGGAATGTGGAAAACAAAAACCAAAGCTGGGGGCATCACATTGCCTGATTTCAAGCTATATTACAAAGGTGTGATCACCAAGACATCATGGTACTGGCACAAAACAGACACACAGATCAATGGAACAGAATAGAAACCCCAGTAATGGACCCTCAACTCTACTGTTAGCTAATCTTCGAAGCAGGAAAGAACATCCAATGTAAAAAAAGACAGTCTCTTTGGGATGCCTGGGTGGCTCAGTTGGTTAGGCATCTGCCTTCAGCCTAGGTCATGATCCCAGGGTCCTGGGATCAAGTCCCACATCAGGCTCCCTGCTCAGTGGTGAGTCTGCTCCCTCTCCCTGCCACTTCCCCTGCTTGTGCACTCTCTCTCTCTCTCTAGCAAACAAATAAAATCTTTAAAAAAAAAAGTCTCTTCAATAAATGGTGCTGGGAAAATTGGACAGCCACATGCAGAAGAATGAAACTGAACCATTCTCTTACACCATACACAAAGATAAACTCAAAATGGATGAAAGACCTAAATGTGAGACAGGAATCCATCAAAATCCCAGAGAAGACCACAGGCAGCAACCTCTTTGACTTCAGCCACAGCAACTTCTTGCTAGGCACGTCTCCAATGTCAAGGGGAACAAAAGCAAAAATGAACTTTTCAGATTTCATCAAGATAAAATCTTCCACACAGCAAATGAAACAGTCAATAAAACAGCCACCCTGGAAAACAGATGGAGGTTCCTCAAGAAGTTAAAAATAGAGCTACCCTATGACCCAGAAATTGCACTGCTAAGTATTTACCCCAAAGATACAGATGTAGTGAAAAGAAGGGGCACATGCACCATGTTCATAGCAGAGAGGTCCACAATAGCCAAATTGTGGAAGGAGACAAGATGTCCTTCAATAGATAAATGGATAAAGAAGATGTGCTAATGATGTTATATATTCTGCTAATTGAGCATAATAAAAATAATAAAATAAAATAAAAATTTTTTAAAAGAATATATAAAAGGTGAAAGATTTATACAATCTGAAGAGAAACCAGAGTATATTGTGAGAAGGAAAGGAAAGGTGAATTGGGGGAAATCGGAGGGGGAGATGAACCATGAGAGACTGTGGACTCTGAGCAACAAACTGAAGGTTTTGGAGGGGAGTGGGTGGGGGGTTGGGCAAGCCTGGTGGTGGGTATTGAGGAGGGCATGTATTGCATGGAGCACTGGGTGTGGTACATGAACAATGAACCTTGGAACACTGAAAAAAGAAAATTAAAGTATTTGGGGAAAAAAAAAGATGTAGTTCATAGTATATATGGACTGTTACTCGGCCATCAGAAAGTGTGAATACATACCATTTATATTGATGTGGATAAAACTGGAGGGAATTATACTAAGTGAAATAAGTCAATCAGAGAAAGGTAATTGTCATATGGTTTCACTCATATGTGGAATATAAAAAATAGTGTAGAGGATCATAGGGGAAGGAAGGGAAAACTGAATGGGAATAAATCAGAGAGGGAGAGAAACCATGAGAGACTCTTGACTCTGGGAAACAAACTGAGGGTTGCAGAAGGGGAAATGGTTGGGGGGATGGGGCAACTGGGGGATGAGCATGTGATGTGATGAGCATTTGGTGTTATGTACAACTGATGAATTATCGAACACTACATCTGAAACTAATGATGTACTATATGTTGTCTAACTGAATTTAAATTTAAAAAGATGTGGTTAATATATACAATGGAATATTACTCATCCATCAAGAAGGATGAACACCTACCATTTCAGTGATGGGCATTAAGGATGTTCAGGGAAGACCTTCCTTCCTTAAGGAGGGACATGATATGATGAGCACTGGGCGTTATACACAACTGATGAATTATTGAACACTACATCTGAAATCAATGATACACTGTATGTTGGCTAGTTGAACTTAAATAAAATTTTTAAGAGGTTATTATTTATTTCACACTATCTTCTGATTCTGTTTTTACAATATTTTTTCTTTTATTTAATTATGATGGTAGTAATGGTAGTTTTTTGGAAAGGGGCTTGACGCTCTTATTTGACAAAACAAAAACTTAGCTACCTCATTTTATTCCCCATATTTGTTTTCATCATATAATGTGCCCTCTTTAATTCCCATCACCCAGTTACCCCATCCCCCCACCCACCTCCCATTCCACAACCTTCAGCTTGTTTCCTGGAGTCAAGAGTCTCATATGGCTTATCTCCCTCAATGATTTCTTCCCATTCAATTTTTCCTCCATGTATTTTTTCTTTGTTTTACTGGTATATACATTCAAACTCTGAGAATCTCTATGCTGGAGAGAAAACTACTCCCTTTCTCTACAAGATGACCATTTCAGAGACCTGAAATCCTCTCTTCACATGAGAGTTCTCACACTGATGGTGCCCTTGCTCTGTGATTTCAAGGCTAAGTAAACTGCCATCCACCTGGAGAATTTGGGTGGGAATACAGAGGTTGTAAGGGTTAATGGTCTTTTCTCTCCCATCCTCAAACCCTGTGGCTACGAGCCTTCCACAGGGAAAACATCATACTTTTAAGGTTTTGATTCCTTTTTGCAAGTAATTTTAATGCTGCCAGGTGTGTAAGTCATGGGAATAATAAGGAATCTAAGGGAGGGTGATGATATCCAAAGACATGAAAGCCTAGAGACAACATGAACTTTATGGTGTTGTAAGGATTTTGAGCATATATGTACAGAATGATGAAAAATATGGCCCTTGGAAACTAATATCAACTCTTCTTTGTGAGAAAAGTTCATCCCCAACCTTGATAAACTAGTGATTTATCACTTACAAACCTGTTACTCAACGTCTACATTTAGTTGAAATCTTAGCTTTTCTAAAAATTCCTTACAAATCTCATCAGTCTTTCCTTTAAATTCCCTCCAAAATTTGTCCCTGTCACTATTTTGACATTATCTCATTTTATATATTTTCTGTATGTATGTTTGAGTAAAGGCATTTGTGAGCTTTTCAATAACATAGAACCTCTTATTCATATGTCATTTAGCTGGGTCTAAATTGGCTTCCGACATGAATTATATATTCAGCAAATACCTGGAGAATGATTAAGTGAATGAAGAGTTTTACATTCACAGGGTTTCTCCCCAGTGTCCAGTCGCTGGTGTTCAGGGAGGGCTGACATATTCCTAAAGGATTTCCCACATTCCCAACACTCACAGGGTTTCTCCATTGTGGAGCCAGTGTTGTTCAGGGAGGGTTCACATATTCCTAAAGGGCTTTCCACACTCCCCACACTGGCACACAGTGTTTCTCCCCATTGCAGAGTCAGTGGTGTTCAGGGAGGGCTGACATATTCTTAAAGGATTTCCACACTCTGCCGAGAGCTGCAGAAGCCTCGCCGCTTGACACGGCCACGGCAAGCACATGGCAGCGTTTGCACAGCTCCTGCCATATGGGACAAGATTGGTATCTCCTCCTGTAACTCTTTACGTTACTCGTATTCCTTTTTTCTCTTTGGCTTAAGCTCTTTGTTCAAGTTGAGGCTCTGACCCACTCAACCCGCTTCTAACCAGACCGAGATCTCCTTACAGATACTACATAAAGCAACCAAACCATTCTCCCGCCATAAAACCGTTAGAGCAAATAACTGCGAGGCTCCCTTCCAATGTTTGCCCACCAAATTATTGCAGATAAGATGATAAGGTACTTAAAGGCCAAAAAGTTACACAGGCCTTTAATGATCTACAGCTGACCTTAGCTCCCCCCTAGGGGTTCACATTCCATCCTCACCACACCAACACCTACATTCCCTTACAATGAAGAGTACACATAAGATAAGGCAGGAGTGGTTAAATATAAAGACAATAGAGTTTTACTTCAGACTTTGCCATCTATCCAAAGAATACACAGGATGAGGCCCCCATAGTGCCTGCTCACTCAACAGCAATAGGGGGCTTGTACAAACAGCTTGGGCCGTTCTGTAGTAAACTCAAATGTCACTCCTCTTCCTTTGGTTAATGTGCAAAAGGTATATGTGACTAAACTTTTATGTAATACATAGAAACAGAGTC
>CM052886.1:128424235-128444679 GCA_028534135.1 Potos flavus | reverse complement strand
TTGAGTGAAATAAGTCAAGCAGAGAAAGTCAATTATCATATGGTCTCACTTACGTGTGGAGCATAAGGAAAAACATGGAGGACATTGTGAGAGGGAGGGGAGGGATGAATTGGAGGAAATCGGAGGGGTGAAGAACCATGAGAGACTGTGAACTCAGAACAAGGGACTGAGAGTTTTGGAGGGGAGGGGGTGGGGGGATAGGCGAGCCTGGTGGCGGGTATTGAGGAGGGCACGTATTGCATGGAGTACTGGGTGTGGTACATAAACAATGAATCTTGTAACACTGAAAAAACAAAATAAAAGTATTTGGGGGGAAAAAAAAACACCCAGCTTTCAGACATATGTACCGTTTTAAATTTATTACACGCCACACCTGGTAGTGCTGGATTAGATATCCCCATTCCCAAGGATCATCTCTTAATGCCTGCCCAGCTTCCCACTAAAATTCCAACTAATATTTTTGGCCCTTTACCAAAGGGAACCACTGGGTTACTTTTAGGACGATCTGGCCTCACCTCAAAGGGAGTATTAGTCCACACCGGCGTTACTGATTCGGATTATACTGGTGAAATTTCAGTGACGATAACTACTGGGGCTCCGTACCACTTTCGAAAAGGAGACTGCATTGCCCAGTTGCTACTTTTACCCTATTTCCGGGATCAATTTAAATACATGCAAAGAAACTCTAATGGGTTTGGAAGCACTGGAAAAACTGGGGCATATTTGACTGAGAAAATTTATCAAGATAATTGATTTCCATGTTAAAAACAAGGAAAAGAATTTTCAGGTGTCATTGATACTGGAGCTAATGTCTCAATCATAAGCTTATTACATTGGCCTAAAAAATGGCCATATAGTCCATCTTCTAGTATTATCAAGGGATTAGGACAGGCTAGCCAAGTACATCAGAGCTCCAATATTCTTTTCTGTGAAGGACTCGAAGGTCAAAAGGGTTATCTGCAGCCATATATTGTAGAATTGCCTATTAGCCTTTGGGGGTGAGATTTACTAAGTCAATGGGGAGCCTCTCTGGTTATACCTTCCCCTAAGGAGGATTCCCAGATTTTTCACTGAGGGCCACTGCTCTTGAACCCATTAAGTTAAACTGGAAGAGTGACAAACCTATTTAGGTGGAGCAGTGGCCCTTAATACAAGAGAAACTACTTGCTTTACAAGCCCTAGTAGAGGAACAGATAAGAAAAGGGCATACTGAAGAATCTCACAGTCCTTAGAATTCGCCTGTCTTTGTTATTAAGAAAAAATCAGGGAAGTGGAGAATTTTAACAGACCTGCGTATGGTTAATTCTGTTATCCAACCCATGGGGTCTCTCTAACCAGGACTGTCTCCGCCTAATCTAGTTCCACGCAAATGGCCAGTAATTATCATAGATTTACAGGATTGCTTTTATACAATACCACTTGCTAAGGAAGATTGTCCCCATTTTGTTTTCACAATTCCCAGTGTGAATTTAAAAGAACCAGCCAAATGATATCAATGGAAAGTTTTAATGCAGGGAATGTTAAATAGCCCTACTATCTGTCAGGAATATGTGGCAAAAGTTATACAGCCGGTCAGAGATCAATTTCCACAAATTTATCTTATCCATTATATGGATGATATATTATGTACAGCCTCTGATAATGTACAATTACAGGACGCATTTAATATGCTTCAATTACAATTTGAAAAATACAAACTAATTATAGCTCTGGAAAAAATACAAACTATCACACCTTTCTCATATTTGGGGTTCATTATGGACAAGACCTCATTTAAACCACAAAAGGCTCAAATCCGTAGAGATAAGATTACAACCCTAAATGATTTGCAAAAATTATTGGGAGACAATAATTGGATAAGACCTAAAATCGGAATTCCCACTTATGCTTTGCAGCATCTATTTGCCTCTCTGAAGGGAGATCCTAACTTAAATAGCCCTGCGGACCCTATCAAAAGAGGCCTTAAGGGGCATCTCGGTGGCTCAGTGGGTTAAAGCCTCTGCCTTCGGCTCAGGTCATGATCTCAGCATCGGGCTCTCTGCTCAGAGGGGAGCCTGCTTCCCCCTCTCTGCCTGCCTCTCTGCCTACTTGTGATCTCTCTCTGTGTCAAATAAATGAATAAAATCCTAAAAAAAAAAAAAAAAAAAAGAGGCCTTAAAATTACAACTTGTTGAAAACTAGATTCAGTCAATGCAGACGGATAGAGTCCAACCTAAAATATTCTTAGATCTTCTTATTTTTCATACCCCACATACACCCACTGGACTAATTATACAGGAAGAACTAATCATAGAGTGGACTTTTCTTCCAAATAATACTGTTAAAACACTCACTACCTATATAGACCATATTAGTAGCATTATTCAATTGGGAAGAAAAAGAGCTCGTCAAATACAGGGATATAATCCGAAGGTTATTGTTCTGCCTTTGAATAAAATACAAATTGAAACAGCATTCCAGAATAATTTAAATTGGCAAATTGCCCTTAGTGGCTTTACTGGAAGCACATCATCTCATTACCCCTCTTTACCTATTATTTCATTACTAAAGCACACTGCTTTTGTGCTTCCTAAAATTACCTCTAAAAATCCAATAACAGATGCCTTACTTTTCTGATGGCTCAATCAAAGGCAAAGCCTGTTATTATGGTCCAACCTCAAAAATCATATCTGCTACCAGTCTCTCAGCACAAAAATCAGAATTAATGGCAGTTATTACATTATTTCAAGATGTTTTTTCTGCATTTAATCTGTTATCTGATTCTTTATATACAGTGCATGTTTTACAGCATATGGAAACTGCTACTACTTCTACATCAGATGTCTCCCTCCACTCATTATTTCATCATTTACAATCCCTCATTCATCAACATTCTGCCCCTTTCTAGGCTACACACATCCGAAGTCACACTGGCCTTCCTGGGCCATTAACTAAAGGTAATGAAATAGCTGACTCTCTTGTTTTCTCAGCTTTTCAGGAAGCATCCGATTTTCACTCTCTTACACATGCAAACCAAAAAGGACTTCGTCACAAATTCTCTATTACTAAAGAACAAGCACATTCTATTGTCCACTCTTGTCCTTCTTGTGCTGCCATCAATCTGCCTACACAGCCAGTGGGCGTCAACCCACGAGGCATAACTGCAAATGAAATATGGCAGATGGATGTTACTCACATCCCTTCATTTGGGAGACAATCTTTTGCTCATGTCACTATAGATACACATTATCGCTTTATATGGGCTACAGCTCAAACAGGAGAAACATGTCATTTGACATCTCCATTCCGCCTTTGCGGTCATGGGAATGCCCAAAGTTATAAAAACCGATAATACACCTGCTTAAGTTTCCAATAGGCTACAATCCTTCTTTAATTTATGGAATATTAAACATTCCACTGGCATCCCATATAATCCTCAAGGACAAGGAATTGTAGAGCGGGCTAATCAAATATTAAAATTACAGCTTCACAAACAAAAAGGGGGAATACAAGGTCCTCCTCAAGAAATACTAGCGCGCGCGCACACACACACACACACACACAAAGAAATACTAGCACAACTTTTTTTACTCTTAATTTTTTGAATCGTGATGATAAAAACACTGCAGCAGTAGAAAGATATTTTGGTAAACAAACAAGACAGCATATATCCTCCAATCTGGTGGAAAAATGTTACTTCTAATCAGTGACTCCCCGGTAACTTAGTTACATGGGGGAAAGGATATGCATGCGGATTACCCGACGAGGCACTCCCACCTGCCAAAGATGGAATCATTTGAACATCAAAAATAATGACTGCAGAAAAAATAAAAAATAAATAATGACTGCAATTGATTAAGACTCCTTGAATGTTTGTTGTTGTTTTTTTAAACCCACGAGTTTGTAGGGGCACCTGGGTGGTTCAGTTGGTCGAGTGGCTGACTTTTGATTTTGGCTCAGGTCATGATCTCAGGGTCCTGGTATCAAACCCTGCATCAGGCTCTGTGCTCAGCAAGGAGTCTGCTTGAGGATTCTCTCTCTCTTTGTCTCCCTCTGCCCCTTGCCCCTGCTCATGCTCTCTCCCTCTCTCTCTCCAAAAAACAAAGCTTTTTTAAAATAAATAAAAATAAAAATCCATGAGCTTGTAATGAGGTTCAAAAAGAGAAATCAAACCAAAAAAATTAGTTATCAATTGTTGCATAAAACAGTACCCTCAAATTTTAGAATCAAACATCAAATATTTATTACCTCGCACGGTTCCTGCAGATTAGGAATCTGAGAGCAGCTTAGCTGTTGGCTTTGGGTCTTTGAGCTGTGCTGCAGTCATCTGAAGGCTGTTGACAGGGGGCTTCAATTCTTCACCCCATGGGCCACTCCTCACAATGTGACAGCTGGCCTCTCTCAGAGTGAGTGATCTGAGAGGGAGGGAGAGAAAGAGAGACAAAGCTGGAAGCCACAGTCTCTTTTATAACTTAACATTAGAAGTAACATAACACGGCTTCTGCCATGTACGCTGGTCTCACACACCAGCTCTGATACAATGTGCAAGGGAGATACACACAGAATGAGTCCTGGAAGGCAGGGCTCACTGATGGCCATTTCAAAGGATGGCCAACACATCGTTGGTCACGGCATCTAGGGCAAACAACTATTTGCTCTGAATACTGGCAATTAAATTGAAAAGTAAACATTCATTGTCTTTCCTGTATGAACTACATTCCAGGATAACCAAATAGCTCTAAATTCATATGTTGATGAGAGAAAATCCTTTAAAAGAAATTCCTGTTCATCAATATGACAAAAATCACTGAATTAGAAAAATCACAATTTTGCAAACCCTAAAGCAATGGTTGATTTGGGCAAAGATCAGGAGATGAAGCCACCAAATGAGGTTGCTGGGGAACTTATCTGGAAAGATCCAGCTATCAAGTGTTGTACTCCTAGATCAACCTTAGCATCACATAGAGTGGAACACTCAGATCTTACATGCCTCCTGATACAAAACAAGAAGTACATAGCACCACCTAAGAATAATTCTCACCCATAAAGGTAAACCAAACTCCAATCAAACTTTAGGTCTAACATCTAGTTAACAGGAAATACAAGGCTGGAGAAATAAATTAAACGAAGATACGAATAGACAAAACCAGCATGTGAAAAATTCAGGACAAATGACCCAATTTGTTTAACTGGGGGGAAGAGGGTGAGTGAGAGATGGGAAGGAGGAACTATTCTAGGTCTAAATTAAAAGAAAATTAAGAGAAATAACCCCAAAAAAGCATGTAGACTTTGGATCTTGATTCCCAAAAACGTGTTTTATATGTTTTATAAACATGTAAAGGGAAGCCCCTGCCAACGGCTGGTCACGGTTTATATATTTGGGCAAGGTTAGTACGCGCTCGGTACTAGGTGGTAATTATTTAAAATGTTTAGATGAGAGGACGGCACTGGGGTCCTGCTAGGAAATGCCCATAATGCATCCTGAAAAACAATATTGAAATAACATCTTTGGGGTCTGCTTTCAAATATTTCAGCAAGAAAAACGGGGTTGGGGAGACAGACGAGACCAGTGCGGCCGACTCTTACTTCTTGTTGAGCCCGAGCTTGGAGCATATGCGGGCTCGTGAGTCTTCTCGCAACCTTTGTGTAGGCTGCAATCGTTCCTAACGACTTTCTTAAGTTTTGAAAAAGGGCATTCCACCCTGTCCCTTGTGGTGTTGGCTAATTTAAAAGCGACTTTTTCATACATTTACGTCACAGAAGTCCCGAGCGCCCCAGCGGGAACGCGACCCCGGACTAGCCGGGGTCGCGGTGATGACGCACGGACGCTGCCACCCCGCGCCCCTCGCGCCCTCAGGAACTCGCGCGAACTCCCGGGACGTGCGCGCGAGGGGGCCCTGGGGGATTTCCGGGGAGGTCCCGACCAGCGAGTGGCCGCGTTTCCTAGAAAGCCACCGGAAGTGGGTGCTGGAGGACTAGGAAGTGGCGCAGGCGCAGAGTTCCGCGGTTTCTGTTTGCTTGCGGGAAGGCCTGCACCTGCCGCGGGCGCGCGACGGGCGCTCAGCCACGGGCTCGCGGGCGGCCACCCGGCAGCCCAGGGCCTTCAGCGGCAGGGGCGGGCTCCGCGGCGGGCTGCCCCGCAGACGGGGCTTCCCCGCAGGTGTGCCGGTCCCCGCCCTTTCATCCCGTTGACTGTCCTCCCCTGCGTCCGGGCGCGTATTCGTTCCTCGAGCCGCTGGCGCGGGCACTGTTTGCGGTGCTGCAAGCACAGCCGCGTACGCAGGGGCCAGAACTCCCTGCCCTCGAGAGCCTAGCAGCCTAGTGTTAGTGAGGGAGGGACCGACCAGAAGTAACAGACTAGAGTAGGACTAGAGTAACTAGTCCTGCTAGTGACTAGAGAAACTCTGGCAGCACTAGAGCAACTTACCGTGCTGGGAAGTGGGCGAGTGCTGTCGGAAAAACGAGAGGAAAGGTAAAGCCAGGTAAGGCATCAGGATTGGAAGGAGAGAGCGGGTGGCGACCTTAGTAGGGCACCTAGGGTAGATCTCGGGAGGACGACAGGCAGGCAGGCACTTGGAAGCTAGACCAGTTGCCTTGAGGATTGCTTGAGGCGGAGGGACAGCAGGTGCAAAGGCCCTAAGCTGGAAGCGGAAGGTCTGTGTGCGTGAGGTCGGCGGAACGCGGAGGAGACCAGTAGGAGCGGTGTTCGGCACATCTGCAGACTTGTATGCCACTGGGAGACCAGCTTTTATTCTGAATAAGCGACAGAGAAGGTCAAAAGGGATGGGCACATTTATGCAGCTTTGTGCACCACTGTTTTGAGTGAACTGGAGACTGGGAGGTTTTACGCGAGATGAAATAATTCAACTTAGATTTTAAGCACACCCCTCTGACCGTTGTATTGAGAAGAGGCAGAACGGAAGGATAGACACGGGGAGACCAGTTAGTAATAACGGGGAGCAAGGCGGGGGATGGCGGCTTGGACGAGGATGGTAGCTGTGGAGGTCCTATTCCAGATACACATTTCAGTTTGTCTTTCCGTGCTCCCTCTTTTCCCACAGATAATCCCCAGCGACTCCTTTTTGCTGTGTTCGCTGTCCTCTCTTTTCCTTTTCATGGAATATTCAGGAAGACAAGGTGTGAGACCACGGCTAACTCAATGTTGCTGATGAACCCCAAGTCCAGGGCACTGTGAGACACATCGGGCCAAATAGCAGCTGCCCTGTGGGTCAGCAGGGGCCCTTTGGCTGGCATCGCCCAGGCCACTTCCAGACTTGTTGTCTGGGCAAAGCAGGAACTGACTCTGGGATTTTGAGCCAAACAGCAGGGAAAAATCTGGACTGCAGTGGAAAACTGTAAAGAAAGCTCGGTAAAAAGATGCAGCAGGTAAGGAAAGGAGGGTCTGCAACATTTCCTGAGGAGGAAGGAGAAGCCAGTACAGAAAAGGAAAGCAGTGGGGGATGTGGTGGAAGTTTCCCACTTCAAAATATTTTTGCTGGACGACCTTGTGACCGTGAAAGCTTTCCAGGGATAGAGAGGAATTGGAAGACTTTTCTGTTTTTCATAAGGTGTATCAGGGACCGAGTCCCTGAATTTCTCTCCCCCCTTGGAATGTCTGGGATTTGATTTCCACAGACAAAAAATCATAGTTGGTTAGAGCTTGTTTTCCTCCTGTCCGTAACTTCCCTGAGTTTTTCTGTGCCTCGTAATAGGTGGTGGTGTCACATGAGAGTCCAGGCCCACCCCGCCAGCTGCCTGGGACTCCTGATGCTGAGCTCCTGCAGGAAAGAGGTGAGGCACACAGGGTTATTGTGCCAGGAGGATGGCACCTGAAAACAGCCGGGACGTGGCATGGGGGGTCGGGGAGGCAGGGAGGAGATGCTTCCTGGAGCCTGGAAATCCACTCATTATTGAGCATTTATTGGACGTCTTCTGTTATTTCTATACTAGGCTTGGATCAGTATTGAGAGGAACTAAATTATTCAGTTTCTGCCCTCATCTTACATGAATTTGGAAAAAATAATCAGGCTCATAAAAGATTCTACACAGCAACTTATCAAAGAAATTGCATTCCTTATTATATATACTTATTATATGTACAACTTGACATGTATGATAATAACTTACATATGTGTACATGAAACCTGTGGTATCATTAGGTAACTCCTACCCCACCAGTTTTGCCAACATGTCCATGTTGAGTGTATGTAATTTTACTTCTTTTGACCTTTTTGGAACCCTGAGATTTTAAAAGTATAGAATGAGTCCCTGAGAAACAGAACATAAAACAGCAGCAAAGAAGGAGCAAAGGTTTTGTCGTGAAGCTTTGGGAAAAATAAAGGAAGATGGGGAAATGTGAGGCTGGGCTTTAGAAGTGCTGAGTGGTGACATGTGTGAAGAGCAAAGTGGTCCAGACTGTGGAGAAGTGGCCGATGGAGGTAAAACCCAGGAGATGGCATTCAGCAGTTCTGGAGCCCCAAAGTCAGACCCTAAAAGGCACAGAGTTTTGGACAGAGGACTAGGCACCTGGGCACCCCAAAAGTAGGCTTTTAGTATATATTATCTACAAAGAAAAAAAGTATATTATTAGAACTTTCAGAGGAGAAATCCTGAAATTTCCACTGTATAAGGAATCATAAATGAAAATTAAAAATATAGAACATCTTTGATATAAATTTAAGAGAGGTAGAAGATAATCAACATTGCTTAACTTGTTTACTTTATTTCATTTTTTAAATATAAAATCATACACACTCTTATGGTTCACATCTGACCTGAGTCTCCCGGTCCTCTTTTTTTTCATAAGACCTTAAATTTTCTTTCCATTGGTGATTTTGAGGACCGTAAAGTTCACAGTTATCTGACATATAATATAAATGAATGAATCTCATTCTAGATAATATCTGTACATCGCTTTAACAAATAGTTTAGTTACTGACTGATTGTTTGTGTCCCCTCAAAATTCACATGTTGAAGACCTAAGCCCCCATCGTGATGATATTTCGAGATGGGGCCTTTGGGAAGTATTTTGGTTCAGAGAAGGACATAAGGGTGGGGCCACATGAAGAGATTAGCGTCCTTATTAGAGGAGGAGACCAGAACTTTCGTTGCGTCCCCCACGTGAGGACAAAAGGATGGCAAGCCAGGCAGAGCCCATGCCTGTTCCTGGATCTCAGACTTGCAGCCTCCAGAACCATGAGAAGTAGGTTTCCAGTATGTAAGCCACGCATTGTGGGGTATTTTCTTATGGCGACCTGAGTTGGCTAAGGTAGTTTCATGCCACTTGAGCACATAGCCTGTCTTCCAAGTTCATGTTTAACTTGAGGGCAGAAACTGACCTTTCAAAATCCGAAGCTAAAAAATAAAGCCTAAGAATCACTGTAGTGACCAGGGATTGAGGAGGGAGAAACAACAACTTGGGTCAGGGGTATAGAGTTTCAGTTTTGCAGGATGAAGAAGTTCTGGAGATTACACAACATTGTGAATGTTGTTAACACTGCTCAACTGTACGCTTAAAAATGGTTAAGATGGTAAATTTCGTTACATATTTTTTTCCACAATTCAAAAAAATTCTTAGTGTAATGAGCATTTTTAAAAAAAGAAGAAGAACCACTGTGAGTTAACAAAACTCCCGGCGTGTGAAGAGGGTACAGGAAAAATCCAACTGGGATATATGTGGAAGGGAGTTTGGGTTAAATAGGGTATGCTTTGTCAAAACTCATCCAATGGAACATTCAAGACTTGTTTATTTTACTGTAGGAAATTTTACCTCAACAGCAATGTAAACAAATATTGAACCCTAGTTCGTGACATGTGCCGCAAAGTGTTTTGGGGTGCAATAGGCTGATATCTTCGATTACTTTGAAATGCAGCAAAAAGTAGAGTGGGTTAATAAAGGGCTAGTTAGATGGACAGATGTGCGAAAGAGCACATATTACAAATGTTAAGGTGAGTGTGTGGGTGTTTACTAAACGATTCTTTTGGCTTTTCTCTATACTTGAAAATGTTCATGATAAATTGTGGATTGAAAAAAAAAATACAGTTGGAAGGTTTCTGTTTTTGATGTCATGAGGAGCTGAGCAGACTGAGCAGCAGCTGTGAGCTGTGTGCAGGCCAGGCGGGTGTGGGACTGTGAGCAACAAAGAATTACAGAGCAAGTGACAAAGGGGGACCCACATGGACTAAAACACAGCCCGAGTCTTGGTCAAAACCTGAGAGTAGCCTAAACGGAAGAAGAATTATGGGAAGTTTCTCTGGGAAAAAAACAGTTTGCTCCTAAATTGAAGTTTTGGTAAAATTGGAATGAAATTTTGGGGACCTAAGGCCACAGGGTAATCCTTGGGTCTTACCAACTGGTGACTAACCCCACTGGTATCTTCTGAAAGAAGTCGTTCAGACTCGGATTTGGGATGTGTTGATGAACACTGTAGAAAGGTTAGTTGCCGCAAACACTGAAGCTACAGAAAGGTCGAGCTGGCCCCCCAGGGAGGAATTAGGGCCCTAGCAGTGTGTGCTTACTCCACTGGTGTGGGGAGGATGGCTTAGTGCTCGGGCATTAATAGGAGAGATTCAGAATCGCAGGCAGAAGGTGGTGTTTCTCTAAGAAACTAACTGGAGGTACAGCAGCCATTAAGTTACTGAAAGGAATAAGCTTTGGGCCTATCCCTGGATGTTTCTGTTCCACGCCTTCCTTCCTTCCTATTCCCCCCACCCTACCCGCACCCCAAGTCTCTGGAAGAAGTGACTGCAACGTTCAAATACTGGAAGAGAGGTCATCGCACAGGCCAGGAGTCAGTGATGTGCTCTTGGGGAGGGGTGAGGTCATTCTAGGATGAAGAGAGACAGAGGAAAACCCGCAGTAGGTGAGGGAGAGAGTGCCGGCCATCCGCCTGACTCTGCCATGGCCTGCGGCGCAACCGAACCCGAGGCTGGAGACGGAATGGAGAAGGCGGAGCTTGAGCAGCTCCTACACCAGGGAAGAGAGGAGGGAAGCGGAAGGTGTCGGTAATACTGTGCCAGATTGACCCGCCTCGTGTCTCCCAGCCCTGCCAACGCCTCAGCATCCTGTGTCTGCCACAGAGGGAAGCCGAGGAGACCTGCCGGGAGCAAAGAGTGCAGCGATGAGCTGGACCCGCGTAAGCTGCGGCCCTCCCCCCTTCCTGGAAATGCAGCACCGCCTCCTGCCTCTCCTTCCCCGACCCCCCCCCCCCCGCAGGTGCACTCCTCAAGAGGAACATCCCACCGGGTGACACACCCTTCAGTCTGTGTTCCCTCTGCCATTCGTGTCCACTTCCTCTCGCCTCAACCCAGATACACAAACACAGTCACCACCTCGTTTCTCTAAACCTTCTCCCAAAAGTCCTCTCTGCCTCCGTGTCCTGAGGGCCCTGTGGGGTTTTCTCCAGGACTTGGTGACGTTTGAGGACGTGGCTGTGTGCTTCAGCAGCGGAGAGTGGCAGCGTCTAAACCGTGCTCAGCGGCACCTCTATGCAGAGGTCATGCTGGAGAACTACGGGAACATGATCTCGGTCGGTAAGGACGTCCCCGTGCTGGGCTCAGTCCTGTGTCCTCTCCTTTTCCTTTCAGTTGCGTTGTTTGGTGAGGCCTGCAGGGCCTCCTAACTTGCCTCTGGTACACAGCAAGATAATCTCAGAAGCAGGGGCCGTTCCCCCGGGGTCTCTTCCTCTGCCTTCTGAATGTGACACTTCTGCGAACATGTGTACACCTGTTTCCACATGACCAGACCCCTGAACAAACCCTCTCTCTACCCCACTGGCCATTTCTTCCTTGTTTCCCTACGTGGGCAGAGGGGTCCAGGCTGGGTGTTAGGACCCTTGTCACGTTCCTCTGCGCACTCTTACTCCTTCTCCACAACCAGGCTTTGCAGTCCCTAAGCCTCCGCTCATCTCCCGTCTGGAGCAGGGCGCCGAGCCCTGCGTTCAGGATCTGCAGGACTGGGGGTTCCTGAGCTGCTCCTTCCCAGGTGAGTGATGGAGGAGCTCCAGCCTCCTGCTGGGTGCCCCGGGGCGGGTGGTGGTAGAATGTTCTTGGTGCTGGGTGGTCCATCCTCATCCGCCTGAGCAGCCTAACGAAGAGAAAACAAACAGCAGCAAACTATTTGAGCAGTTACTCCGTCGTGATCTAATTGCTTCTTTGTACCCTATCTAAAGGCCTTGTGCAATTTGGCCCAGAAACAGTTCAGCGAATTCATCCCTGTTCTGGGTATCAGTCACTCCAGTGCTCAGAGAACACTGCTTTTCTGCCCCAAGTTTTTGCGCAGGACCTTCTCCATGTTGAGCCTCGGGGCTCTGACTCTTGCCTTCCTCTGTTTTCCCTCAAGGCTTTAGCTCTTAGCTCGGCAGCAGGTGCCAGCTGCATGGACAGGGCTCACTTCTCCCCTTTCCTGGCCAGTACTCTTGTTCTGTGTCCCGGTGTTTACTGCATAGCCCGTTGTCCTCCGGAGAGCAACATACCTGAGGGCAAACGTCTCTCCCCGCAGCGCGTCTCCACTGAGCCTTCCCTGTTTCTGGACTCAGGTCTACCTCTTTCTCACGTAGCCTCTCACGCTCCCTGACCCGAGTACCCGGTCAGCACTGAGCCCTGCCTGTTTCTGGACCCGGGCCTGCCTCTTTCTCACATAGCCTCTCACACTGTGTGACCCGCGTACCTGGTCAGTCGTGAAAAAGTAGCAGCTCCTCATTCAGAGTGTTTTCTCTACTCATCCTTCAAAAAAATGTCCCTTATGTCCCTTATCCGTAGACCAACCCAACTGCCCTGTCACAGTAACTGCTCTTCCTTTCTCCTCCCTCCTGCCATCTTGCAAACATTATTGAGCAACTGCTGTATACCAGGCACTAGACAAGGTACTAGAGATGGCATCAAATGTTACTGCCTAGTAGGGAAGGCAGGTAGTGAGTGATGGCACAGCACAGAATAGGGAGAGTCACGGATATGCACCCGGGACATGGGACATGGAAGAGAAGCATCTAAATCTGACCTGGGGACCAAATGACTGTGGAAGGAATGGCCGTGAACTAAGCGTGCGGCGTAAGTGAGATGGTTTAGTGGAAGGAGGGGAGAGGCATTCTGGGAATGTGGGCAAGTGTTGGGGAGGGAAAACATCAAGTGTGAGCCGACCTCTGAACATCTGACGTTTTTATTTCCTGAAGTGTCCGCGAACCGGACCTGGCCTGGGACTGACAGGGCAAGTTCAGAGCAGAAGGGGTCCGAGACTGGGGAAGTCGGCTGCGTCCTGCCCGAGCACCCCGAGGCTGGAGGGGCTTGTGTCCAGCATGTCAAGTCCGAGAACGCACGGGACACGCCTGGGGCAGAGGCACTGGGAGAGGAGAAGGGGACCTGCGACGAAGGAAGGACCCGGAAGGTCCTCAGGAGAAACCTGGGTGCAGACTCGGAGGGCATTCCGGGTAACGCAGTCCCGGCAGAACGGACCCCCGGCCCGCGTGCCGCGCGCGGCGAGAGCGTCCCTCGGCGCTCGGCCCTACTCCTGCACGCGCGCGGCCGCGCGGCCGAGAAGCCCCACGCGTGTCACGAGTGCGGGAAAGCGTTCAAGACCAGGACCCAGCGGCGGGTGCACCAGATCACGCACACGGGGGAGAAGCCCTTCTCCTGCGCGCAGTGCGGCAAGGCCTTCGGCAGCCCTTCGGCGCTGTGCCGGCACCGGAAGGCGCACGGCGGGGAGAGGCCGCACGGGTGCGGGGCGTGCGGGAAGGCCTTCGGGAGCGCGAGCCGCCTGCGGCTGCACGAGCGGGTGCACACCGGGGAGCGGCCGCACGAGTGTGCCGTGTGCGGCAAGGCCTTCCGCTTCCGGCACTGCCTCACCCTGCACGGCCGGACGCACACCGGGGAGAAGCCGTACGCGTGCGGGGAGTGCGGCAGGGCCTTCAGCGGCCGCTCGGACCTCGCCAAGCACGGCAGGATCCATACCGGCGAGCGGCCGTACGCGTGCCGCGCGTGCGGGAGGGCCTTCAGCCGCAGCTCGGATCTGCGCAAGCACGCGCGCACGCACGCGCGGGGCCCGGCCGGGGACTGCGCCTGCTGCGGCGGGGTGCGCGGCGGCCGCGCGGAGCTCCGCCGCCCCCGCGCGCCCCCTGCCCCGGACGAGCCCCAGCCGTGCGGGCAGTGCGGCCTCGGGGGCCGCCGCCGGGCTCCCGAGCGCGCGCCCCGCGGCGGGAAGCCGCACCCGTGCGCGCACTGCGGCAGGGCCTTCCACGACCGGCACGGCCTGGCTGTCCACCAGCGGCTACACACTGGCGAGAAGCCGTTCGCCTGCCCGCACTGCGGGAGGGCCTTCCGCGGGAAGTCCAACCTGACCAACCACCAGCGCGTCCACACCGGGGAGAAGCCGTACGCGTGCGAGGCGTGCGGGAAGGCCTTCCCCCAGCGCTCCGGCCTGACGCAACACCGGCGCATCCACAGCGGGGAGAAGCCCTACGCCTGCCGCGAGTGCGGCGCCGCCTTCCGCCAGCGCGCCGCCCTGGTCGGGCACCAGCGGGTCCACACCGGGGAGAAGCCCTACGAGTGTGAGCAGTGCGGGAAAGCCTTCAGGGTGAGCGCAAACCTCACGGGGCATAAGAAGAGGAGACACCGAGGATGGCAAGCTCACACAGCTGACGACGGCGGGAAGGGCCTGTCCCCGGCACCTGCCCGGCCTTCTCCGTAGCCGGGTGGGACCCGCAACCCCTGCGGAAGCCGTCTGCGGTGGCACTTCCCGGTTCTCCTTCCGCTCCGGAGCCGGGTTCTTCCCGGCCCGCCGGCCCGGCTGAGCTGCACAGAGCCTGAACGCCCTGTGCAGGGCTGGAGCGGGCACCTTCGCGTCCAGTCGGGAATGCCAGTCAGTAACCGTAACGCCGGATACTGCCTGGTGCGCGGCGCGTGCCGGCCACTCTTGTGAGGGCTGTGCAGTTTCTACTCGTCGGCTCCGTAAAACTTCCCTACAGGACGAGAAAATTAAGGCATAAGAAGATGAAACCTGCTCAGAATCGCTTAGCTAGTAAATTCTGCACAAATGCTGCCCAGAGGCTCGGCCTGCACCCCTCCAGTACGCCCGCGACATGTGAGGCTACAGCTCGATTCAGCACCGAGCATGTTTTAGCTGATAAAATATCGCTCATTTTTAGCAAGGTTTTGGTTTGGTTTTGTTTTAACTTAAAGACTGAATGGTTCTTTTCCATGTGGGATCAGGATTGCTGAGATCGGGATGGGAAAGGAAGGCAGGGCGGGGCAGATTTAGAAATTATAGGTAAATGGGATCCTCAGCTATACGCTGCTCCAGTAACAGTTTACATATGGGAAGAGCATGAAGCCCATCTCACTTTGTTATAAATACATCAAAATGTCAATGTGTTGATTTCTTAAACATTTGCTCTATTTATTTGCATGACATATGAAATGCTCTTTCAAATGTATGAGAAATTTGCATCTATGTTTCTATCTTACCCACAGCCAACAAGGATGTTAACTAGAGATTGAAAATCCCAGGGGCCCTTCGGTCGCTTAGTTGGTTAAGCATCAGACTTGATTTTAGCTCAGATCATGATCTCAGTGTTGTGAGATTGAGCTCCCCGCTTAGTAGAGAGTCTGCTGGAGATTCTCTGCCTCCTTTCCGTCTCCCCTTCCTCTCTCTTCTCTCTCCTCTCTCTCCCTCCCTCTCTTAAAAAAAAAGTAATCCTAGAAGATGCAAATGTGTCAATCTAATTAACATAATGGCCATAATTGAGATTTAAATTTATTTCTAAATTCCTCAGCTGGTTAAAAAAAGAGATGAGCAATGACTTATCCAACATTTCTCAAAGGTGTTTTAGAAGTTGAAGCTTATAAAATAATGACTTTAGGAAATGTTAGCTAGGTAGGTTTGTTAAATCCCCTTAAAGACTTCTCAGAGTTTATAATATGCTAATCTAAATCTTAAAAGGGCAATAAAACCATTGGTTTCCAAACATAATTGACCACACAATCCTGTTTGATTCATCTTCATGGCCTCTTGTTTCACAGAAAGCCTTTTGGGAAATGGTTATACATTATCTAATACTGAAAAACAAGGTGTCCAAGAGATGCGATTTTCTAGTAACAAATTCCAGAGGGGATTACATGGTTTCTTATTTTTTAAAAAGGGCGGACTGAAACATTGTTCCTTAGGTTCAGTTTCTACAGGAAATTTCATGTTCTTGGTGAAAGCCAAGATGAAAACTTTAAAGGCATAACTCAATGAAAGTTCCTCTGCGGGGGATGAAATTCTGGATATGTGGCTTTGTGGTGAGAAAAAATGACATAAGGACAGAGTTCAGGATATGTCTGGAGAATTGGCAGTGGTTTTCCAATTATTTTTGAGGATGCGAACCCCTTGTTTGGTGGTCAACAAATTTCAGCAACACACTCTCTCCCACCATGCACACACAGCAATAGTTGTACTTTAATGCTCGACAGAATACTGTCGCGCCCTCCTAGAAAATCTGAGGCTCAGAGTGCAGGGGTGTTCACAAGCGTTAGGTAAGTTATTGTGGAAACACGGTATAATTCTTACCAAAAAAGATTATTTCCTGTGTGTCAACTTCAAAGTTCCAGATTTAAGAGGATAGAGAAGTTAGAGAAAAGCACGGGCCACATGCCGGCTGGAATGCAATGGGCGCCCCATTGTTCCCAGTGGTTACTACTGGTGGGATGGCAGGCAAGTTTTCACCGATTCTGTTTCTGTATGTGTCGTGAGGTTCTTTATCATTTCACTCACCAAAACCAAGTCTCTCATTCTCTGCAGACACCAACAGGTCGCACAAGACTGTGCCCCACTTTATTTTTTAAGATTTTTATTTTTTAAGTAATTTCTACCCCCAAGGTGGGGCTCAAACTTACAACCCCAGATGAAGAGTCACAGGCTGTACGGACTGAACCAGCCGGGCACCCCGGCTGTAACCCACTTTAAATGAGCTTCGGGGTGGGGGTGGGGTACTCGGAGCTCTCCTCCTCCATATCCCCTCCATATCCCGCTAATTGTAACTCTGGAGCTGGTAGGACGGAAAGGGCGAGACCAGGGAAGCTTCCAGGAGGAAACAGCTTCCAAGCTAAGGACTAGAAGATGAGAAAGAGATGCCATGTGTGCATAAGATCTGCTCAGAGCAGGGAGCGCCCTCCCCCCCGCCCCCAAGTCGCAGAGACGTGGGACGCAGGAAAGCACGCAGAGGGCGAGAGAACCAGCGATAGAGGTAGGCGGTCGAGTGCACCTGGCGCTGGGGAGCTCCTGAGGCTGGGAGGGGCCCCGGACGCTAGAGGGCACCGCAGAGGCGGCAGGAAGATCGGCGACTGGGCGGGCGCCGGAGGCTCGGTCCGAGCGCCGCCTTCCGCGGTCCAGGACCGCGAGCACAGAAGCGCTGGGGCCGCGGGACTGCGCGCCCCGGCCATCCTCGGGGACCAGCGGACCGCGGAGGCGTAAGTGCCCGGGCGGCCCCGACCGGTCTCCGCGCGAACGGCGGCCCTGACGCGGGAACAGGAGGCCGGCCGAGACCCGGCAGAGGCTGACCTCCCGCGACCTCCCGTCCCCGCTGCACGGGGACCTGTGGCCGGTCATCCAGGGCTCTCCCACCTACCGCGCTAGAGGGCACGGCCTCCGGTATCCTGCACCCCGTGAGCCCGCTCTAGCATACGGAACCCTCCCTTCCCCGACCCCGGAGGCTGGAATGGCCGCCCCGCACAGCCCCGTGGCCCCGCCCTATGCTTTCATAAACCACCATTTCGCACCAAAGACGTCTCAAGAATCCTTTGCTGGTGGTGGGTTCCGGACTCCACCCCACCGACCCTCACCTACAATCCAAAACCCCATCAGTCCCAGCGGGACAATAGGGGGCCTGACTGGAGGACGCGGCCGCACTGGGCGCCAAGAAAGAAAAGCTTTGGCAGCGGTGGGATTCGAACCCACGCCCCCGAAGAGACTGGAGCCTTAATCCAGCGCCTTAGACCGCTCGGCCACGCTACCACTTCCGGTACAGGGACTCCCTCAGGGACCCCTAGAGATTTGAACAAAGCTCCGCCCGAACCTCCGGTCCCGGACCCTGGCCGGCTTCTCTTCCTGCGCGCGCGGCGCCAGGAGCCCCGCCCACCCGCGCAGCCGGGCGGCCGTGTCGCGTCCTTATGTCGTCACAGCGCAGGGTGTCGCCTACACGCGCCGCGTCTCTGCGCAGGTCCACCAACCCGACGCTGGGACCCGGTCCGGGTGCTCAGACGTGCGGTGCGCGTTTTATGTCAGAGCTAAGGTCGCGGTAGAGTTAGCAGCTGCGGTCTCTGTTTGATCGGCCCTTCGTCTCAGTAATTCGGGGCGTGTACTGAGCGGACATTACGGTGAAGACTGGCCTTCCATACAAGCCCCCACCTGAACTGCGGGTGGATTGCTCTGCGCGGGTCTCGGGGTTCCCGTCGCCAGAACCGGGGTGTCCTCGGGGCCGCCGCCCTCCCCGCCGGCCCCGCCCGGCTGGGACGCCCCGGCTCGGCCGCCTCGCTCCGTTCTCCACGGTCAGCGCCCACGGAGCACTCTCTGCTCGGCCTTCGCAGGCCTTTCCCTCCTCTACGACGTCGCAGATTGCTCCTGATGAGGTTCACACTGGAGCACCTCTCGCGAAGCCGGCCGGGCCCAGGGGCTCCGCCCACTTCAGACCCCGCAGGAGCCCCCGGCCGCAGTGGAAGCATGGGTTGGGTCGCCGGGGCTTTACCGGAGTGCCATCTTTGGGAGACATGCGTAGACTCAGATGGGACCAGACAGCTTGACTTAGGGAGCCAGTTAAGCCCCTTGGAAATGCTGGCCTGATACCTCGCTTGCAGAGTTCCCAGCCCCCTGCGCCAGATATGAGAGCACCTGCACCAGGGTCACTGACAATGTTCATCCACCTGCAGGGGAAGAGACTGTTCCAGATGGCTGAACCCTGGCTTTTCACCCTGTGGATGACAGGACGGTCTCCCACCAGAGCCAGGAACTCCCTTACTCCCAGCCCAGGGGCGTCTTGTCGTGTTAAGTTGTGCTTGAAAATAGACATTGCCTACAATTTAGCATTTTAACCATTTGTAAGTGTAAGTTCAGTGGTATTGGGTACATTCACATCCTGCTCGTGGCATTATCTCTTTCCATTCCATTTTTTAAACAACCCCAGGATCACAACTCAGAGTGACAATTTGTCCAAAGAGAGCCCCGCCCATCCCTCCGTGTGGGGCTGGTTCATGTTTGTCTATCTTCCACCTCCTTTTAGTGGAGAGAGGGTGGCATGTGAAACAGCCAGTGACTATGTGGAATGAGACTGAGGATTTCCTTGGGAAGCAGGTGGGAGGAGGAGGACAGATGGATGAATAATCAATCAAGTGATCGTGTTGCTACAAAAAATAGATACATAAATAATTTAAGAGGTCACAAAGTGATTCACTGGTATCTCATCATCCTTAGTTGCAATACTTTAGCAATTACCAGATGTTCTTTCCTGGGGGTAGATAATCTTCTATCAAGAGAGCAAAAGCAACACAGTTACCCCCTTCTCTTCGTTCTTGCCAAAGCCTCACTGTTTCCTGTTCCACCATGTATCCCCAGCTGGGAGCCTAGCTCCTTATGTGCGGTGTCTGCTGTCCTCACCTGGGCTCTGTCTGGTTCTCCCTCAATCCCTCACCCCAGCAGCAGACTCCTCTCCACTGTTGGGACCGTGTATTCCCACGGGTACTGGATCTCTGAGGGCAAGATGGCCAGAGCTTGGTACAGACCGAGCACTTGGTGACCATTTTAACGCTCAGAGACACAGAGCAAGAGTACCCTCCTGCTAGGTGTTGAGTCAGTGCTTTGCAGACTTCATCACGGTCCATCAAGACATCAGTCCAGGAACCAGTTTTCTCTCTTTTGTGTTTGCATTCCTGCATGATGAACCCAGAGGGGGAAATATACAGAACGATGAGGATATAAGTTGGGAGAAAGTGATTGTATCAGCAGTCCGCTCACTCATTCAGCAAGACTGACCAAGTGCAAGCTACGGACAATATAGTCTGTCAACTTGCAGTGTATACCGAAGCTATTCTGTGCCTTTCTGCCTAAACTTTCACGGGAAATCAGCAGTTGATGGCAACTGCTTCCTGGGCGCCATCATATTGTCTTCTCTGTATTTGCAACAGTCCTTTGCTTCATTTCTTTTTACATGTCTTTTTAGGGAGCAGTTTGGGTGGGACCTCTGAATGTGTTTAACGTCTTTTTTTTTTTTTTTTTTTTTTTTTTTTTTGTAACTCCTCCACATTAAGCTCATTCGATTAGAGACAAGGGACTCTTCTTTGTAAGCTGTATGATTTTTCTTCCTTGTGTAATAGGCTGGTACTCTTTCTCCACAGAGGAAAAAATGCCCCTAACCTGTATCTTAGCACAGTGGGTCCTGGCTCTGTTCACCCACCAGAGTGATCCCTGTGGACTTTGGTTTTCTACATATACCCAGTGCCAAGCC
>CM052886.1:128389960-128423735 GCA_028534135.1 Potos flavus | reverse complement strand
GTATGAGCATAACGTCATTGTGGGTCTGTGCTGTCCTTGCCCGGGATGCAAATTGCTCCTGTTGACTCTACTGATCCTTAAAGAATGTACAACTACGAATTGTTGAACCATTAACCAGACTTCTTGGAGCCAAAGGGTTTGAAGGGTCTGTCTTGAATGTGGAGATAAGGAGAAAGCTCAAAGGAGCATTACATGGTTTCTATATGTAAACACCTCCCTGTAGTTGTTTCCCTCACGCTATATAATCAAGTGCACTTTGGAATAAAATTAGACACTGTTTGTTTGGACATCATCCACTGTGTCCCTCCTGCTCCCACACTTTGTCTCTCGACTCTTTTTCCTCATTCCCTTACCCTCAACCCTGGTTCGAGATTGTCGCGCCGGCCGCGACAACTGCTCCTGCAAAATATCTGGACCTGAGAATTTGTGTTTCAGGGGAGCTCTCTCAGCAGTTCATTCTGATGCAGACTCAAAAAGACATAAAACACGGCTCATCTTAGTGTCTTCTGGACCCTCAGCCTCTGGTTCCAGAAGCCTCCATCTGCCACAGTTTAAGAGATGCACTTAAAGATTTGGGAGAGGCTAAAGAACTGGATGGGCTATTCAGGCAGGTGCTTAGAGAATGCTTGATCCTTGTTGGAGCCATCACTATGCAGAATCTGTTCCTCTCCTTTGTAGAAATAGAAACTATTTTTTAATTTACCCCAGAGTTTTTCAGGGTTGCAGGACTGACACACAGTAACCAAATGTCAGAGACATTCCAAGCCAGAATATGAATATATTATAGCCATATTTGTGGTTTATCAGCATATTCCTACCTGTGTAAAATAAACTCTACAGTGGAAATCAAATCTTTGCATCTGTTGAACGGATGTGGCATATATACACAATGGAATATTATGCAGCCATCAAAAAATGAAATCTTGCCATTTGCAACGGACGTGGATGGAACTAAAGGGTATTATGCTAAGCGAAATAAGTCAATCAGGGAAAGACAATTATCATCTGATCTCACTGATAGGAGGAATTTGAGAAACAAGACAGAGGATAATAGAGGAAGGGAGGGAAAAATGAAGCAAGACGAAACCAGAGAGGGAGACAAACCATAAGAGACTCTTAATCTCAGGAAACAAACTGAGGGTTGCTGGGGGTTGGGGGGAGGGCTGGGGTGGGCTGGGAGATGGACACTGCGAAGCGCATGTGCTATGGTGAGTACTGTGAACTGTGTAAGACTGATGAATCACAGATCTGTACCCCTGGGGCAAATAATACATCATATGTTAATTTAAAAGTGTAAAAAAAAAGTCTATGCATCTGTGATAGGAGTAACGGAAGCAATAAAATGTCAATGACTATCATATCAAGCAACAATGGTCTGGTACATTCACCACCAAAAACGGGGCCAAGCTAGTTTAAAGTTGTGTTTGCCTGTGTGGTTGGCCCTGGGCAGACATGGAAACACGAAGTTCTGATCATAGCATGCTATTTTCCTAAACAAGGTTACATATAAGGTATTGTACAATGCAAGGTTAGACGGGAGTTTTTAGTTCTATTTAATTTTTTCATTCACCCTTATTGAACTCGGATGTCCAAAAAAGCCTCCACAGCCATTCATTTACCAACCAACTCTTGAGTAGAGTGCGTCTGCTTCACCCGGGGATTTCTAGAAATGGCCAATCGCATCCTTTGCAAAGGCGGTGTAGTAACTCCACTCTGGCCTAATTTGTTTGTTAAATGAGGTCAAAGGCAAAGATTACGCCTCTGGGACCATGCACAGTTAGTTCTCCTCACAAAATTTTGGCCATCTTACCGTCAAGCTCCCACTTCTTTACCACTATCTTTCTTCATTTACTTACCCATTTTGTGGGCTACGAACACTTGACCCTAAAGGTTTTCTGTTGGTGTTGCAACCCTGGGTAATCTGTCCCTGTCCTATATAAAATACACACTTTTGCAAAGGTAGGGTCATTGCTGAACATGGAAAACCAGGGGATAGGCCTGAATGGGGGCTTGAACCCTGGACCCTCAGGTTTAAAAGCCTGGTGCTTTATCCACTAAGCTACCCAGGCACTGCAGAGTGGCTGGTTCCTTTTATGTCCTAGTGCGAAAAAAAGTGTATGTCCTGAGTGCAAGTATCTTTCTTTTTATTCTTTCATTATTAATATTTTTAATGTCTCTCTTTCTAAATTCTGTTTGTGCTCCTTTACCTTATTCCCGACTCCATCCTTTGCCCCTTTGAATAGGGCTCCAGACAACTTCTGCCCCCAGGTCATTGGGGAAAAATAACTTACAACCTTGTTTCAACACCATGATGGTCATGTGGTTCATTTCAAATTATGCATTTATTCATGCCACCAGTAAAGGCAGATTTGAGGGGGTCTTCACAACTATACTATAAAGGATAAAATGGAAAAAGTTAATAGACTTAAGTCAGAATACAGGGAGAATAGAGGTAGAAAATTAAGAAAAAAAATATGCACATTGTAAGTGCTCCCAACCCGCTCACACACACACACACCTCCAATAGCTCGGAGTGTAACGGGAGTTTACCCCTCCCCGGGGGTGAGAGGAGACTCTCCCAGGAAGTGTTGTTTAAACTGAGGATTGAAGGCTTGGTATAATAAGCTGGAGAAAAACCAGCACTCGCAGAAGAGCAGAGAGCACAGCACCTTCAGAGAGCTGAGGGCAGGCCCCAGGTGCTGGCGGGCAGAGAGCTGGGGAGAGAGCGGATGGCAGGGAGGGGGCCAGGAAGGCGGGGCCTGGCAGACACTGACAGGTTCTGAGGTTATCGTGGCCAGGTGTGTGGAGTGGAGACCTCACCCTTGCAGCAATGCAAAGTCACTGGGGACTTTAAGCAGGGAGAAACGACATGATCAGAGATGACCTTGGAGACACCGTGCTGGTCTCACATACAGAATGGGCCAAGACATGATGGGAACACAGAGTAGAAGGCCTCGCAGATTTGACCTAGTGGCCCTATGGCAGGAGGGCAATGGTGCAGAGCACGTCCTGGGCCCAGGATCCAAAATGTGGTTCCACTGATTGCATTCAAGTCCCCTGGCAAAGCTTTGGGAAACGTAACTGGTGGATGCCCAGCCCTGACATCACAGCAGAGAGTATACAGGACGGATTTAAAGCTGAGAGAGTAGATCCAGAGGGAAGGACACAGCTTTGACTAGTGCCTGGCATAAACTTGGTTCTCAGGAAATATCTTACTGAGTAAATTCTTGCTCTGTAAGCTGCGATGTTAGGAGCAAGGTATTAAACATCCATCATGTTCGCTTTTGTTCCAGTGAGGTGCTTATCTTGACTGGAAATACCACCTCCTGTTTCTCTTTGGTGACTCAGCGGCCAGTAAACAGTGCTAGGCACAGGGAAAGAGGGACAATGTAATGAGAGTGACCAGATAATTTTTTTTCTCATAGGATGTCATTGGTGATCTGGCAGTAAGCAGTTCCAGAAGAATGGTAAGAGATGACCAATCAGTAATAATAAAAATGTACTGCGCACCATCCTACACCCTCCCCATCCCCAAACAGCCTTCTGTCCGCCCCTCCTTACAGCGCCGCAGAGCCTGTAAGCTTCTGACTCAGGTGTTTTTGTTACAAAAACAATTGCCAAGCCTATCTGAAAGGCGTTTTGAAAATCTTCTCGCTGTATCTGCAATTTTTATAAGAACCAGAAGAACTTCGGAATATGGAATGCTTAGTGGAAAATCACTATTTTGTAACTGAGCATTACATGCTTCTGTTGAACAACAGCAAACTGCCCTTCAGTGTCATCAAGCGATTCCCTCGATTAAAAAAAAAAGGTATAGTGTATAGTTTTGGGCGGGCAAAAAGATTGGAGAAAGAACAAAGATTTGTCAACGTTGAAAGCGAAAAACAAGCTGCCCCCTCTGAGGTTCGAACTCAGGACCTTCAGATTATGAGACTGACGCGCTGCCTACTGCGCTAAGGAGGCACCTGTCCCTCCCACCCGCACAAACACTACCAACAGCACCGTACGCCCTAGTCGTCCCCAATTCTGCAAACCAGGGCTTCGGGACAGTTCGTGCCGAGCCACCCCTGGTTTGGGGCTGAGAGCCGCTTGGGCAGGGCGGCCGGCCCCCCGTGGCCTTTCCCGCCGAGAGGCGGCGGCGCGCGCACCGGAGCCGGGCGGGACCGCAGGCACCGGGACCTCCCCGGAGCGGGACGCAGGGGTGGTCCGCGCGGTTCCGCCCTGGCTTCCTCTCCGCGTTCGCAGCTCCGAACGGCCGGACTTGCTCGCTCCTCGAGTCGGGGGGCTCACTTCTCGCCGTCCCAGCTCATCTGCAGCCACACCCTCGCTGCAGCGCGGGTCACCAGCGCGGGTCACCGCGGCGTCGGGTTCAGGACCAGCCTGGAGTCTCGGGGAAGCCGACTGGGGCGTAGAGTGGGCTGGGGTCCCCGCGCGAGCTGGGGGCTGGAGCGGCGAGGGGACGCAAGGAGGGCGGGCGACGCGCGACCTGTAGGTCGGAGAAGTGCCGGCGAGATCGACAACACCGGCGGTAGCGTGGCCGAGCGGTCTAAGGCGCTGGATTAAGGCTCCAGTCTCTTCGGGGGCGTGGGTTCGAATCCCACCGCTGCCAAGACGTTTTTTAGGTTGAGCTTACGTCCTTTCTCACTCGCAGTGTGGACAGGTATCCGCAGGCTCCAAGTCCAGGCAAAGGCCTCTCTCCAACACCCTCTGTTTTCCCAGAGGCCGCAGGGAGCAACCATGCACACCACCCGGAATGCATGGTGGGCTTTCAATTCACAAAAAGTTAATGAGCATCTAGTGTGTGTGATACTGACGCCCCCATCATCGTATTTTCACCACCCACAAGTATCCAACATGTAACAGACCTTCATTTAATACACTCGTGTGTTTTAGAAAATATTTGTTCAGCCTCTTCTATGGGTCAGGGGCTTTCTTGGGCCCTGCAGCACTCACTTATTATTCAATAAACGCGGGACGACGAAGGAACAGCGGTCAGTCTCCCTGAATCCGCTCTTCGCAGCCCGCAGCCTTTGGTTTCACGTTCGGAACCTTCCCGGTGCTTGCTGATGGGCGCCGCGGCGACTGCGCGCACCGCCTCGCCTGGGCCGCTCTCGTCCCGCACCAGAGGCGCCCGCCGCTCCGCGTCCCTGCGCGCGCTCTGGGCTCCCCCTGTTCCTGCTCCAAGCACTTCCCTGCGCCCCAGGTCTCAGCTTGGAAGCGCTTTCCCTTGGAGCCTCCCTTGATCTCCCCCTCCAGAATAAGAATTAGTCACTGAAGACGTGGAGAGGAACAGCAGCAAGGTTCTGTGCCCTGGTAACAAGCATTAGACGCATGATAGCCCCAGGATGACACAACTTCTACCGTCGAGAGTGAGCTTGAACTCTGAATGAGAGCTAGATAGTAGTGTTGCCAGAGCAAACAATGTAGGCGAATAAAACAACAGCACAAGGTGTAGAAGGACACACTTGTTCCCGGTGGTAACAGTGTCCAAGGACAGAAAAAGGGGAGATGATAAAGTCAGTGTTGTTAGAATGAGTGCACATTTGTTTCATAAATCAAATGAGTCGATTCATGAGTTTATAAGTGAATTTTTAAAAATCCCAGCCTGATAAACACAGCAAAGGAGAAACGCAGCGAGCTGGGGACAGTGCAGCAGGCCTCAGCACAACCGTCCTGTCCCCTGGCAGGCTGTCCTCATTTGCTCCCCGCCCTTCACTGGGTATTCCTGTTGGTAAGTGTTGGCATGCTCCATTATCGCTCTATCCATCACGTGGCATTTACCGAAAACTTTGGAAACTTTTGTGTAATGGCCTGCTTCCCCTCGTGCATCATAAGTGTTCTCAGATACAGAACCACGTTTCTCTGGCTTCCCCATATCAGGAAAACTGAAGAGATGTTTGTGGTAAATGTCAATGAATAAATATACGAAAGAATAGCTTTATGATTTGTGAAGTGAGTATACAGAGCTGAGCTCCCAGAAGACACCGAGGTCTTCAGTTTCTTGTAGGCTCATGTGTTCTGAGGCCCCCTTTCTTCAGGCCTCTCCAGCTGAGGTTGGGTGTACACTGCTGATTCTGCCGCAATGACTTGCTTTTTCTGGATCCAACTCTGCTACCAGGTGACTGCAAGTCATTCTCGCTCACATTACCAGACAACAGGTCGTTTCTGGATCGTGGAGCCCAGGCATCTTCTCTGCCCTCCCCAAGTCGGTCCCTTTGGTGGTCTTCATGGTTTTGCATTCACCACGCAGTATCTGTGATCCACCTGTGGGCAATCCAAGGAAAAGGTGCAGACTTTTGAATTCCACCCTCAAAAATAAACCAATCCATGGCCGTCTGCCCCGTTTTCCAGGTCTTTATCCACTGTCCTTTCCTTGGGAATAAGTGTGCTAAGGTTGAAAAAGCAGTCATTCGTACCCCTTCCCCTTTGCCTATCCTCAGAAAGGAGTTGAAAGCCTATAGTTAAATAAGGGGCTTTTGATGTGCCGGTATCCTTTTAAAACCAGTGGACATTTTTCTTATTCTTTAAGAAATAAGCTTCTGGCTCATGGGAATACAAAGGATGCCACCTGTACTGGGGGGAAAAGACTTGGTTCATTACTCAGATCGATTGAAGATTAAATGAGAGCCTCTTTTAAGGCCAGGAGGCTCGGGAACCTGGAATACCGAGTTGTGTGTGTGTAAACACGCGGACTTTAGTCCCCTCGCCAAAAGTCTTCCAGTTCCACTGCTTCTCTCCCTCCACCTGTTCTGTGACAGACACCTTGCTTTGTTGGAGATCCAGCAAAAGGATGAGTTACAGAAAATGATGCTGGGATTCCTTAGCAATTCAGCCTTGGGAGACCAGAGGCACATGGAGAACAGATGGTCAATACTTAATACTTGGATTGAGTGAAGGGTCATTTATACCTGAGTATTTTTTCCAGTCCTGGTGTATATACAATCTCTCTGTTAGGTGTTGTTCTTACAGTTACTAGGTAAATACTCATGTTATCTTAATGAAGTTAAGCTTTTGAAAAACTAAATGAGTATGCCTCTGGAGAGAAAGCAAAGGAAACCCTCTGGAAAGTCTATCACTGGGCTCTTCCACTGAATATTCATGCACTCATCTTTTTATCTATGTCCTCAAGCAACACGCTCAGTGAAGCTTCTAGTAGTAGCCGACCTGGGGTGTCAACGGGGAAAGAGGCGGGCCCAGCGCTGGAGACGTTTTGGAGCGGGAGGACAGATCTTCCGATTCCGAGCCCATCGCCCTAGAGGCGTCTGCAGGCACTTTGATGAGTAAGTGAAGGTATAGAAAGGAGATGTTACACTTTTCTTTTCTCCCTTTTGAACAGTGAGATGAAAATCCAATCTGCCTTTGCGCGAGTCAGAAATGAAGGCAAAATCAAAACGCACAAAAGAACACCCTCCGGACCCCGCGCTGCTCCGACCTCGAGGGAAAGAAACCCGGGAATCAGGCGGGGTGGAAACAGTCCGGGAGAGCCCCCTCCCACCACCTGCCACCCACCTGCCACTCCGGTATTTGGCTTTTCCACCGCCTTGAGGCTGGAAAGTGCAGGGATTTTCCATCCTCCCTCCCCAAAAATACGCCCTCGTAGTTGTAAAAAAGATCAATTAGGAAGAAGAGACAGAACTTTTGTTTAAAGTGGCGCTTCATTTTCGATTGTATCCTATACAGCTCTCATTAAAAAAAGAAGAAAAAAGAAAGCCACAAAGAAAGAGGTCTCAGATGGAAAGTGTAGACACACGCCGCTAAGTGGGGTTCCATGGTGTAATGGTTAGCACTCTGGACTCTGAATCCAGCGATCCGAGTTCAAATCTCGGTGGAACCTTCCCGTTTGTGGTTTTTTTTTGGGCGGGTGGATTTTTGATGGGCTGGGGCAGGACCCGCCGGGGGCGTCCGCGTCTCCGGCACCGGGCCCACGCGCGCTCGGGGGACCGCGTGGGATGCACAAACAGGGCGCAGGGGACGACAAGGGCCCTGGTCGACTGCAACCAAAACGGGGCAAAGAAGGCGACACACAACCCCGAGGCCTGTCGCGAAAGGAAAAGCAGAGAGAAGCCGGGAGAAGTGCGGTTGAGAGGAGAGGCGGGGGGAAAAAAAAGGACGTGTCAGAAGTGGGATTCGAACCCACGCCTCCATGCGGAGACCAGAACCCTCTAGTCGGAGGAAGCGGAGCTTGAGTCTGGCGCCTTAGACCACTCGGCCATCCTGACACCCGAGGGGGCGGTCCCCCCAGGAGTAAAATCTTTCTCTGGTACGAATACACACCCTCTCGGAGCCGCGAGGACTTCCCACCGCTTAAGGCGCATCCGACAGGTGGGAGTGAATCGAACCACTTTCTTGGCGGATCCGGACCTTCGAGAGAAGTCGCGAGGCTTTGCTTTGGGCGCAGGCTGCGATTCGGGATCCCTCTCCCGCCCGGCCCGACCCCGGGGCGCAGGAACGACCCCGGCTGACCCTGGAGAGCCCGTGTCTGCCCGCGGCGCGGCTTGGCAGGAACGCGCGGGGCCCAACCGGGAGGTGGGCGAGCGGGTGTAGACTGGGAGACCACGGGCGAGCGGGTGTAGACCGCAGAGGGGCGAGGGGAGCGGGCCGGGAGCGGCAGGTGGCTGCGGACCTGGCTGCGCGCGCGGGAACCCGGCGCGGCGGGAAGGGAACGTCGGGCCGGGTCCGGACCCCCTCGCCGCCGATCCCGGAGCCCGAGGCCAGGTCCGCCGGCTCGTGTGCCTCCCGCGGAAGCCGCGGTCCGCGGGCGACAAAGGGCACGGACCTCGAGGACCCCGCAACCGCACGGCCTCCACGCGTCCGCAGACGCTCCAGCCACGACTTTGCTCCACCCCCGCCGTCCTACAGCCGGTCTGCAGGTGCTTCAACCAGGAACCACGAGCAAAACTCATCAGATGCTTGTGAAAATGTTTCAAGGTAAAGACCAAAACTCACAGACAGGAGCTGGGAAAAGAACTAAAGCGAAACAAACACAGGCGGGAAACTGAATTGTAAAAAATTAAAATTAAGTCCTCAGGTAAGAGAAGACACAGCATTCGTGGAACAAGGAGAGAAGGGGGAAGTCTGAAAATTAATATTATGATAGCAGAAATGTCTTTTTGAGAATTTCAAAATAAGATTGCAGAAATCTCCTTGAAAGTGTGGCGTGGAGATGGAAAGCGGGACAAAGTCCAACAAAACATAAAAGGGTATTTGGTAGAAGGTGTGCCATCAAGCCACTGGAGTTTCCAGGAAGAGAAAAGGAGAAAATGAAGAAAAGGAGATACAAACAACACAAGATTATTTTCCAGAACCGAAGACCTTAAATCTCCAAAGATAGGTCCACCAAATGCCCTGCGCCGTGTGTGAGAAAAGCCCCACATCATGAAATATCAGAACCTCAGGGATAAAGTGAAGATCCTACAAGTTTCCAGAGAGAAAAGAAAAAATGAGGCACACAGAGGACTAGGATCGGGAAGGCATCTTGTCCACAGCTGGAAGATGGAGCAGATCCTGGAGATCGCGGCCAAGGATCACAGCCCCAGTTCCAAGGGAGCTGACTGTTGCCCCGCGCTTGGCCATAACAGGGTGAGAAAGGTGCTGTCCGATTAGGAATACACACTTAGAAAAGTAAGCAAAGACAGAGGGGGCAATCAGGTCTGGGGGGAACAAAGGTTGTCAGAGGAAGGAAAAGTAATTATGGTAGATCATGTAGCCCAGCTCTGCAAACTACTAGGAAGTCGTAATGACGAGAACTCAACACTGGTTTAACTAAAAATGAAATACATATTTGAGAATTTATTTAATAAGTATTTGTTGAATTAAGGAAGAATTGAGTAAATAAATATATCCACAAAAAGCAATTCATCAAGAAGCTAGGCTTAGGGACGCCTGGGTGGCTCAGTTGGTTAAGCAGCTGCCTTCAGCTCAGGTCATGATCCCAGCATCCTGGAATCGAGTCCCACATTGGGCTCCTTGCTCGGCGGGGAACCTGCTTCTCCCTCTGCCTCTGCCTGCTTGTGCTCGCTCTCTCTCTCACAAATAAATAAAGTCTTAAAAAAAAAAAAGACAGGCTTAAATATAAAGGATTCTAATGGATATAGTCCTATAATAAATATACTTTCGTGAATATATTCTTTTTTTGTCCCTCAATCTGTCCTTTCTCTGCTCGTCTAAGGACAAATTAAGTCTTCCCTAAAATGCCATTATTAAGACAGATAATGATCTTAATGGTCAATTATAACCTCACAGAAATCTTTAAAAGCTGCTAAAACCACCCCCAATGTATACGAATTGATGTAAATTTTATAATTAGTTAAAAGAAACAACTAAATTTGGTGAACTGGTTTTCTATTAGCACATCTACTTTCTGCTTTTAAAGACACAGTGCTAAAATGAAGTGAACAGACATGTAAGCATTTGCAAATTTATGATCTAGCTTTTCATTAAATGGTGCCGGACCAACTGGGAAAAATGGGTCTAGACCCCTATCTCACACCTGTTAAATAACAAAAATTCAACTGACTAAACTTTAAAGATCTAGTTGGCTTTGTTAATCAACTCGTGAATTGGGCAGCACCGCATCCAGCAAGTAGAGGGTAGCTCCAAAGGGCTGCAGAAAGGGAACGGTTGTTAAAGGCAGGACGAGAAAGTCTTCAACAGAAAAGAAGGATTATTTCAGGTTCAATCACCTTCATTTGGGGACAAAAGGGTTTTAGTAGGTGGATGACCTTTGGGGGATGAAGAGGGCCCATGTGACAGATTACCTTATTGGCACTGACCAGGAAATTCCATGTTGACTGGTTAAAGCTTACATTCCCAGGGGCTGACACTGCAGTCAGGATAGACCTCACATCCTCACGGCATCGTGTGCATATGGGGAGGAAAGCAGAGGGTGGGCACCGTGGAGGCCGCTGCCGTCCCTGCCCCCGCCCAGCCCCCAGCGGCCTGTGAGCTCCCAGCCCGGCTTCTGGGCTGGGCTGTTTACCAGGCTCCTATCAGAGTGTCTGTATGCAAAATGCTCCCAACTGCTCTCCGACTGAATGATGGGTAACTGGAGGCTCATTATACACGTCCGTCAACCTTTCTGTATGTTTGAAAATTTTTATAACATACATTTTGGCTACAATTGTTGGCTTAGTTATATCTTCCCTACTTGAATATAGAAACCATAAAGGGCAAGGAACATGGCTATGTTGTTTATTGTTGTATCCCAGGGGTTGTATTATGGTGCATGCTCAAGAAATGTGTAATTAACCACGAAAAGAAAGAAATAAAACTAACAAGAAAACAAAACTAAAAAAACCACCCAAAATCTCTAACTTCTCAGGGACTTGCACAGCGTTCTCCCTATTGCAAGAGTCCCTTTTCTTCCTTATGATTATCCTTTTGAATTAAGTCTCTGCTGAGTCCAGATTTGTTTTCATTTGACAAATGTTTCTGCATAAACATTACTTATAAAAGTTAAAATACTCAAGGTGAACTTCTTTTATGCCACAAAAAAAATGTCTATACAAAAGAATTTCTGTACAGTGGCAATAAAATGTAAGCAGGATAAACCTATGAGTTCCCATCACCTGTCAGGAAATCACAACAAAATGTAGGGCCTTCTATCACATGTACCTTTGCTTCTTTTTTTCTATATTTTGTCATATTTTCCTTTTTATAAAAAATAAAGTTTTTTTTTAATAATAATAAAAAAAAAAAAACCCAAGTGCCTGTACTCAACAAAAATCCCCCAAACCCTGAAGGGACAGGTCAGGGGTGCTTGGGTGGCTCAGTCGGTTAAGCCTCCGACTTAGACTCAGGTCATGATCTTGGGGTCCTAGGATCAGCCTGCTCAGCAGGGAGCTTACTGTCCCTCTCCCTCCACCCCTCCCCTTCAGGTGCCCCCCTCCCCCTGCTCATGCTCTTTCTCTTTCAAATAAATAAATAAATAAAATCTTATTAAAAAAATAAAAAGGGACAGGTCAGTTTAGCTTTTCCTCCATTGTCTCCAAAGATCTGATCCTCAGGAAATAGAATACAGTTAAAAGTTGGGAAGAAAAAAAAAAGTTGGGAAGCAAATGACCAATTCAAAAAGAACTAATATTTGACTGACTGGAGATATCATTAAAAAGAATGATTATTTTTTTATACTGGTTAGCAAAATGTGCTCAGAAAGACTGCCCTTCCCGACGACCTTTTGCGGTGGCCAAAGCCATTTCAGGGAAAGTTGCTGTGGGTAAGAACCTTCGGAATAGGATTTTCAGAACAGTGTGATGATTTGTCTCACTCTATCTGGGGTAATGTTGATGAGGGAACAGAAGGCCGGCTGGGGACAAAGCAGAAGCTGACCTCCTGCAACGGCCCCCACCCCCCACTCCTGGGTGGGACAGGTGGGATATTCCTCCGGGGATCTCCCAGCTGTCTTAATGGTAATACCTTGCTAGAGGGGAAAACAACCTTAACCTGACAATGACAAGGCCTCCAGTATCTTGTAGGTCCTCTTTAGCATATGAAAGTTCTATTGAAACCTCCCTTTTTCCTCACCTCCCCCAACCCCATTGTACATAACCTGCCTCCCCTCACAACCTGGGGCAGCAGCTCTTTCTGCCCGCGGGTCCTGTCCCCGTGCTTTAATAAAACCACCATTTTGCACCAAAGATGTCTCAAGAATTCTTTCTTGGTCATCGGCTCCAGACTCCACCCCATTGAATCTCACCTATATTCCAAAACCACATCAATGTGACATGATGTTGGGGTCTGGCAACAGCAATCAAGAAAGATTTCTTAAGGTATTTTCAGTGCAAGAAAGGTGGTTTTGTTAAAGTGTGGGTGATGGGGTCGATCCTACTCAGTTTCGTGCCCTGAGGATGAACGGTCCAAGGAGGGAGGGGTCAACAGTGTCAAATGTCCTCAAACCTTTAAGATAAAGACTGCAAAGTGCCCTCTGGATTTAGCTAAGACTAGTAGAAATCCTTAGGGCACCTGGACTGAGTAAAGGGAGTAGGTAGGAATTCATTTTAAAATAAAATATTGAAGGGGCACCTGGGTGAGCATCTGACTCTTGGTTTTGGCTCAGGTCATGGTCTCAGGGTCATGGAATCAAGTCCCGCCTCAGGCTCCAAGCTCAAGGCAGTATCTGCTTGAGATGCTCTCTCCCTTGCCCTCTGCCCCTACCCCTGCATGTGGGCATTCTCACTCTATAAAATCAATAAATAAATCTTTAAAATGAAATAAAATATTTTATTAATAATACTTGTATTTTAAATCTGAACCACAATGAGATACCACCAGTCAAAATGGCTAAAATTAACAAATCAGGAAACGACAGATGTTGACAAAGATGTAGAAAGGGGAACCCTCCTACACTGTTGGTGGGAATGCAAGCTGGTGCCGCCACTCTGGAAAACAGTGTGGAGGTTCCTCAAAAGGCGGAAATAGAGCTACCCTACGACCCAGTGATTGCACTACTGGGTATTTACTGTAAAGATACAAATGTAGTGATCCGAAGGGAAACCTGCACCCCAATGTTTATAGAAGCAATGTCCACAATAGCTAAACCATGGAAAGAGCCCGGATGTCCATCGACAGATGAATGGATAAAGAAGATGTGGTGTACACACACACACACACACTGGAATATTACTCAGCCATCAAAAAGTGAAATCCTGCCATTTGCAATGATGTGGATGGAACTAGAGGGTATTATGCTAAGTGAAATCAGTCAAAGAAAGACAATTATCATATGATCTCACTCATATGTGGAATTTCAGAAACGAAACAGAGGAGCATAGGGGAAGGGAGGGGATAATAAAACAAGATGAAATCAGAGAAGGAGACAAACCATAAGAGACTCTTAATCATAGGAAAGGAACAGGGTTTTTGGAGGGGAGGGGGGTGAGGGGCTGGGATAACTGGGTCATGGGCACTAAGGAGGGTACATGATGTAATGAGCACTGGGTGTTATATAAGACTGATGAATCAAGGTCATCTCCCCCTGAAAGTAATAATACACTACGTATTAATTAATTGAATATAAATTTTAAAAATATGAAAAAATAAAACCATTTTAAAAATAACTATTTTATTAGTTAGGTTTAGTTTTTTGTTGCATATGCAGACAAACCAAATAAGTGCCTTAAACGAGATACCGGCTATAGTCTCGCTCACATATATGAGGTTTGATGCCAGCACTCCGCAGTGTGTAAGGACCCAGGCTTATTTACCTTTCACTACACCCTGCTAATTGGCTTCCAGTGTTCAAGATTGCTTCGTGGTCCAGGGCAGCTGCCCAAGTTCCTACCATCCCATGTACATTCCAGGCTGAAAGAAGAAGGAAGGACAAAGGTTAATCCCAGTGTTAGAGGTGACAGTTAGTGAGGCTCTAATGGAAGGCCCAGAGGCCGGCACGGAGGAGGCCACGGCCGGCTGTGGGGAAGGTCAGAGGCCCGTCCTGGCAGCAGCGGCAAGAAGCCGGATCCCACCAGACAGGCCAGGAAACCCCTGAGCGAGTAAGGAGGAAAAGACATCGAAGCCCTCCTTCCAAGAAATCCTTGCCCTAGTTAACAACTGTCAGTAGAAGACAGAAGGTGAACCGCACAGGCAGGCAGCTCGCTGGCTTGCACACTCCCTTCCCCTCTCCCTCTCTACCCCCTGCAGCCCACTCCATGTCTCTGTCTCTCGGTTTCTTGCTCTCACATCTTGAGATGGTACTTTCACTTTTTTTTTTTTTAAGATTTTATTTATTCATTTGCCAGAGAAAGAGAGAGCACAAGCAGGCAGAGTGGGAGACCGAGGGAGAAGTAGACTCCCTGCTGAGCAGGCAGCCGGATGCAGGACTCGATGCCAGCACCCCGGGATCACGACCTGACTGAAAGGCAGACGCTTAACCCACTGAGCCACCCAGGCGCCCGGGTACTTTTGCTTTAATACACTGTGCTGGTTGTGTCTCTCGCCCACTATGTTGTGTGTCTGTCCTTGAATTCTGTCTCCTGATGAGACCGAAATCCTTTGGTGACATCTTTGGGCCAGGCTGGGTCGGGGCCTCAGGACCTGTGGTCTCCTCAGTTCACGGAGCAACAAATCCATAACCAGACTGACAAGCTTTCACCTGTAGTGTTGCCTTCTTGAGCCTGAGTGCTGGCCGCAAAGGGGCCTGGGAAGTATCTTTGAGCTGAGTATATTGCTATCTGGAATAAAAGTAAGGAAGGAGTGGAGATTGGCAATAAAACAGTCAACAGTCCTTTCTATGTTGTATTAAGATTGAAAAGCACTTCTTAGATATGTGTACCAGAAGTCCCAAACTGGAGGCCAGGAGTGCAACCACATCCACAGAGATGATTTTACAATTTTTAGTTTTCAACACTTAAAATTCAATAAGTTTCATACAAAACTCCAGATTTCTGGGAGGTCTGGATGGCTCAGTTGGTTAAGTGTCCAACTCTTGGTTTCGGCTCAGGTCATGATCTCAGGGTCCCAGCATCACGCCAGGCATTGGGTGCTGTGCTCAGCAGGGAGTTGGCTTGTCCTTCTCCCTGTGCCCCTCCCCCAGCTCATGCTCCCTCCCTCTCTCTCTAAAATAAATCTTTTAAAAAAGAAGAAAACCCCTCCAGATTTCTGCCTTCTCTTGAACTGAAAATCTGGCAGTATGCTGGGCCCAGATTCTCAGTGGCAATCTTTAGTAAGAGAGAAGTAGCTGCCTCTGGGGAAGGACATTGGTCCTACAGTGAGTCACTATCCCCATCTTTCCCTATTAGTCCCTGGTCTGGGCTGCTCATTTCAGTTCCCTTCTTGCCTTTAACAGGCATTTATGTTTGCATGCCGGTCACTTTACAAACAGATAAATAATAATGATTACTTTCAATGTTATTAGAGCAACTCCAAATTGAGAGCATAGAGGGTCTGGAGAGGAGTCTCTGTCCCCACTTAAGCATCTGATATCAGTTTCCTTCCTTCCTTCCTTCCTTCCTTCCTTCCTTCCTTCCTTCCTTCCTTCCTTCTTTCTTTCTTTCTTTCTTTCTTTCTTTCTTTCTTTCTTTCTTTCTTTCTTTTTACTTTAATGGGGAAAGTGCAAATGCAGTCCCCCACTACCACAAATTATGCAGTCGAGTTTCCCACATTTGGGGGAAATTGCAGGGGTCAGCAGGAAGTTGGACTATGTGAAAACCAAAGTCACTTCCTACTTTAAATGTGTGCCCTGATGGAGAACTTTGAGAGAGGGGTAAGGGTTCTATGCCAGGCAATCAAAGTCCTTCCCTAGAAAATAACCAAGTACCCAGAATTTGAGGTTCTGTGTGAATGTGGGAGGCTGGCTGGAAAGGAGAGGTCAGTTTGTTTAGGCTATGCTCTAAGGAAGGGGTAGGATTGCTGAGCAGGCCTTGCAGAGGACTGTGGTGGGCACAGCCCAAGGCCCAAGAGGCTGGGTTGGGATGGTGGCTTCCTAAGAGGAGAGTGAAGAAGTTAGTTCATGTTGGAGGCTAGAAGGGCTAACCCTACGCTCAAGGGTTTGGACAATGTCCTGGAGGCGAAAAACAAAGCTTTGAAATTTTCTGAGAAGGGAGAGAATGAAAGGAGCATTTTAGGGGTTTTCTAAGGATGATTCTCACCCTGGAGGTGTTCTATAAAGAGGTTAGAGGAAAAGACTTGCAATAGCGAAATGAGTGGAAATGCTCACAGCCTGCTACCAACTCATCTAAAACACCTGCAAAATGACAAGTGTCGAAATAATTCCGGTCAAGGTGTAATAATGGAAATTAAAGTAAACAGAGGCAAGTGGAGAAATAAAAATCAAGAGGATGAGGACAATACTGAAGAAACAGCAAAGAAGACCAGGAAATGCCAAGGCAGAACGGTGGGTCAGTCTACTGGGGACAGCGCAGAGCCTGAATCAGAATGGGATTGTCGCTCTCCTGTGCTCGGTCCTATTCAGTACTCCACGCACTGGTTATTTTCTACGCTAATGGATGAACACCCGATGGTTAAAAACCTCAAAGATGTGACGAAGCCTCCCTCCTTGTTGGGGTATAATGCTCATTCCCGTTTCTCCGGAGAGGAGAAAGCAGTTGGCTCCGGCACAGTGGGAAGGGGCCCAGCTGGGCTTGTCTGACTCATTCTGTCTTGCAGAAATGTTGCCATCAGATAATTAAGACTTTCTTTTTCGAAACAAAATTGCGAGTGCCTGCAAGTGGGGTTGTCGAAGGGTGCAACTCAGTCCGCTACTCCCCTCCTCCGGCCTCCTGTGGAGGCCCGCACCCGCATCTAGCCCGCGCTCTGTGGCGCCGAGGCCTGGGCGCCCGGCAGGACACCCAACAAAGGCCTCGGGGCCCGGGCCCAGGCCGCGGGAGCCCGGCGCGGGGCCCGCAGCGCGCAGGCGGGGTTATCGCGTCCCCGCGGGACACCGTCGGCCGCGGTCACCGGGCCCCGAAGAGCGCGCCCCCGCGCGCCGCGCCCCGGGTGGTGGCGGGACCTCCCGGTTCGCTCCGGGAGGAACCAGGCGCACCCGAGGCCGCGACTGCGCGTCCGGACGGGCGCCCGCGCCAAGCCCCGCCCCGGGGCCGCCCCTTCCGCTCGCGCCGCGATCCGCTCGGACGCGGCCACGTTGTCCTGCGCGCCCCGGGCGCCGGCTGCGCGAGTCCGGCCCGCGGCGCCCCTCGGCGGCCCCCTCCCGCAGCCGCGGGGCTCGGCGGGGCCGCGGGACTCCCCCCCGCCCAGGCCCGCTCGGCGGGGGCGCCGCGGCGCAGGGAGGGCCGAGCCTCGCCGGGGGCCCGCGCGCGCGCGCGCGTCCGGGATCCGGGAGGCGCCGCCCGGAAGCCGCGAGCGGGAGGGCGCGCGGCAGAGTTGGGCTCCGCGCAGAGCTGGGCGCCGGGGCCCATGCCCGTGCGCCCCCGCGGGCCCGCGCCATGGCCTCCGGGAGCGTGGCCGAGTGCCTGCAACAGGAGACCACCTGCCCCGTGTGCCTGCAGTACTTTGCCGAGCCCATGATGCTCGACTGCGGTCACAACATCTGTTGCGCGTGCCTCACCCGCTGCTGGGGCGCGGCGGAGACCAACGTGTCGTGTCCGCAGTGCCGGGAGACCTTCCCGCAGCGGCACATGCGGCCCAACCGGCACCTGGCCAACGTGACCCAGCTGGTGAAGCAGCTGCGCACCGAGCGGCCGTCGGGGCCCGGGGGCGAGATGGGCGTGTGCGAGAAGCACCGCGAGCCGCTGAAGCTGTACTGCGAGGAGGACCAGATGCCCATCTGCGTGGTGTGCGACCGCTCCCGCGAGCACCGCGGCCACAGCGTGCTGCCGCTCGAGGAGGCGGTGGAGGGCTTCAAGGTGAGGGCCGCGCGGCGCGGGCGGGGCGGGAGCGCGAGCGGACAAAGGGAGGAGAGAGCCAAGGGGCTTCCTCTTTTCCGCCTAGAAAATGGCTGAGCCGGACGTGTGGTTCACAGCCGTCATTTCCTCTCTGTCGGCTCCAGAGCCTCGGCACTCAGATTTAGGAGAACCTGTAGCTGGTGAGGAAGCCAGGAGTGTCCCCACCCCCAGCCGTCCCCCCCGGGGCCCCTGTGTCTACCCGCTCTCCGGCACGTCACGCACCGAGACCCCTCCCTCCCCTGACGGTGTACGGGATGTGCGTGAAACCAGGCACCCACCGCCACGCTCGTGCTCCTGTCGGATCACGGATGACCTCACACAAAACACACCCGGACGTTAACTGGCTGTGCGCCCCGCCGGCAGGTGCCCATCACCTAGTGTGTAAGCGTTTCCGCAGCGCTTCCCTGTGCTCCGTCCTGTTCTAGAAGCTCACGGAAAAGAGCTCCTCTTTCCTGCTGACGTCCTTTAACCACCCCAGACTCCAGATTACAGTTACCGGGAAGACTGAACGAAATGAAATGAGTGGGTAGCTCTTTGTGAACCGTTGAATCAACAGACGCGTGCAGCCCAACAATGACCTGGAAACACAGTATTGACTCGAATGGGTGTCAGGCACCGTCCCGGAGCGCGGGCTGGCTTGTTATCTGTATTTGCGGGCTGCAGGAGGGAGAGGCATACACTTATGTTCAAATGTCGGTACATTCGTGCATATGAATAGCTTAGCATTTATGGTACTTCCGGGTTTGTTATTTTACACCAGCGATAACCCCGGAGTAGGTTGGGAAGGTGGCGTTTGGCCATGCCACACGTGAGGAAAATGAGAAGTTCACTCATTTTCTTGGTTTGGAGCGCCGCAACCCGGCTCTAAGCCTCCTAGTCCACTCACCTTTCCACTGAGCCGAGCGGTACCCTTCCAGGGAAGGGCAGGTGAGCCACCGGTGGACGATACACACAGTCTTCCAAGGAGAGGTGTGGAGATCCCCTTGCCCTGCGGATGGCAGGAAGTCCAAAGACAGGCTCTGAGCGGGGACGTGGCCTCTGGAATGTGGGTTGCGTGTGATAAGCACATTAGCCATGCCGATGCTAAGGTCTGCCTAATCTTGAACTGTGCACCTGTTTGTGCTTTTCTCAGGAGCAAATCCAGAACCAGCTGGACCACCTGAAAAGAGTGAAGGACTTAAAGAAGAGGCGTCGGGCACAGGGGGAGCAGGCACGGGCTGAACTCCTGGTAAGGGGATTTGGAATTCACAGATAATATCGTTTCTGCGGGCCACTCTGTGTTTTGTAAGGCTGATGTTACTTCCCTTAACCTTAGCCAGTCGGGTCACCAGAACTTCAGGTATGGGTGAAACAGCCCCAGGTGGGCATAGGGAGCTCACCCGGAGAACCAGAGGAGTCCCACGTTTGGGGGGAAGGGGTAGAAGAGCGGAGCTTGGAACCCTGGGGACCTGACCTATCAGAAGTTTAACCTGCTCGTCTTGTATAGATCAGGGTTGATCCTTGACAACACTGGTGTAGGTGAAGTTCTTGGGCACAGTAGCCTCCTTTGGTGCCATTCTGCCAACGGCTGCTGACAGTGGCTGAGGAAGGGACGGATGTGCCCATTTGTTCTGACAACCAAAAAAAAATCAAAAAAAGTACGGAGACTTTTATAATAAATCCTTATATCCACCACATAGGCGCTCAAACAGTTTTTTAAAAGTAAATAAAATATGAGAAATTCCCAAGAGGAGCAAACTCTTAGACTAGCAGTGTGTGGCACCATCTGTGAAATTTTGTCAGTCCCGGCCAGTGTGTCGAAAAGAACCTTTGGGCAGGGAACTTCAGGAAGCACCATTTGTTCTGTGCCCACACTCCCCCTGAGACTTCAGCTCTCCCGGCTGGAAATCAGGGCTGAAGCACGGACAGTCTCCTGGCCCACAACCATGGTGTCCTCTGTGGGAGGACTGCCAGAGGAGATGAGGCCCTTCCCTGAGAATCGGGACACTTGGACATACTTCCCGGCTCTGACACCAGCCAGCTGGATAGACGGGGAGGGTGATACACTGTCCCCGGCCTCTTTCCTGCTCCGTGGAACGGGTACGTTGGACTTGACCAGTGGTTTTCAGCAAGGCTGGTGCTGCCCTCTCCTTCCCTCCCGGGGCGTGTGGGCGTTCCTTTGGTGTCACTCAAGGAGCTGAGTCCCTGGGGAGGGAGGGCAGAGATGCCGAATGTCCTGCCGCGCAAGGGAGTTCCACGCTGAGAAAAATTGTCCATCTGTCCGTGTCCCATCCCCCTCCCCACCAGCCCGCCAAGAGCAGCCCCTTCTAGAAGCGCGGAATCAGTTGCTCTTTAAGGTGTCTTTCACCTTTAGTTTTCCATTTCTAAGGTTACATTGTATCACTTGTGTCTTTGAAAGGCTTTAGCTAAGGAGAGCTGCGACCTTACCGAAGGGATTTAGAAGGAAGGTGTGTGCTGCCCAGCCAGTGCTTAGGAAGGGAGGCAAGAGGGACGTTAGTGGGGAAGATTCTCGGGGCAGGGGAGCTCACGGCAGGTGTCCACGAGCTTCCGTAAAGGGCCGGACAGTACTTTTGGCTCCGTGGGCCACATCATCTCTGTCACAGCTCCTCAGCTCAAAGGCAGCTAAATCCAAGATGTGAGTGATGGGTGTGGCCATGCCCCAAAAAACTTCTTCCCCAGGAGTCAACAAAGTGAGTTGCTGACGGATTGTTTAGCACAGAGCCCTAGCGCCCTGTCCGCGGGGCAGGGGGTAGGGAAGGAAGGGCAGACGGGCTTCGGAAACCAGTCCTCGCGGAGAAGGAACCACACCACAGCCGTGAGGGGCGGTTGAGGAAGATCCCTGGAGGCCAGAGACGGTACAGGCCACACAGGAAGGGCCTCGGGGTCCCGGTCCCAGTGCGAGAATGGCATGTCCAGTCCACCCCCGCGTGGCACATGGCTGACCCCATCCCTTCCCTGGCTCCCAGTGGCCACAAAGTCTTGCCCCACCTGGCCTGCCGGGTGTTCCGGCCTCTCACCCTTTCTGGCTTCCCCTCCACGCTCACAGCTCTGCCAGACGGAATCGGTGCGTCCTGGGCCCCGCCCCCTTCCGGTGTCACTTGTCCTGCCGGGAAGCCCTGGCCGCTCTCTGAGCCCACGTGGGCTCCTGGCCCTCCGACAGGACTGTCCGCAGTGCTTCTGTGAGGCCGGACCAGCCTCCCCCCACCGGCCCTCCCGTCCTCACCCACCGTCTGCGATGCCTCTCACGTGACTGAGTTTTTGTCATTCCCGCGGTAACTCGCCTCTCGTCACCTCTCAGCCGTTGTGTGTCCAGTCGGCGAAGCCCAACGCCGTGAGCGAGTGAACGAGATGCTGGGATGAGACGAGGAGGTCTCGGGCTGGGGGCTCGGGGAGGAAACTCAGGAGGCTCTGCAGGGGAGCCTTTCCTCCGGTCAGCGCCCCTCAGCGCCCTTCCCTGTCGTCTGCACAGAGCCTGACCCAGATGGAGAGGGAGAAGATCGTGTGGGAGTTCGAGCAGCTCTATCACTCCCTGAAGGAGCACGAGTACCGCCTCCTGGCCCGCCTCGAGGAGCTGGATTTGGCCATCTACAACAGCATCAACGGCGCCATCACCCAGTTCTCCTGCAACATCTCCCACCTGAGCGGCCTGATCGCGCAGCTGGAGGAGAAGCAGCAGCAGCCCACCAGGGGGCTCCTGCAGGTGAGGCTCACAGCGCCCGCCAGCGCGGCCCTGCCCAGCGGTCTCCCTTCTCTCCGTGCCAGGCGTCTTGGGGCCTCCCGCTGCCCGGCTGCTCCAGCAGGTAGCAAGCCCGGCTCAGCTCTCCGGGCTTGTCGGAGGGAAGACAGGCATCGCGGAAGCTCCGGTCCCCACGGCTTGGCCCGGGCGGTTGCATCGGCTCACAGAAAGGGCAAAAGGAGGACCGATCGCCCAGGCCCGTCCTGTGCCGAGGGGTCCCATCACACGCAAGGCTCTTGACCTCTCCGGGCCTTGGTGACCCCGTGGAAGGAGGGATTCGGCCCCCATGCCATTTAGAGACCGTCTCTGTGCAGTACCTTGTAACGATAACATCTGCGTGTGGATCGGCCCAGCCACAAAGCAGCCAGCCTTTGAGTGGGAGCGGTCGGCCCTAGCGGTCCGTGCTTGTGGCTTGGGTCGTGCAGGTGATCCCGGGTGACCCGGCTGCGTTGACCTCAGCAGGACCGCAGGAAACGAGGGGCCATGCGTCCCGTGCATGTGAATCGTCTGCTCTGGGTCGGGCACTAGTCCAGGCACTGGGATTAAGTGGTGACGAAGCTGTCCTGAAATTTATAATCTGACGTCGAGGGCAGACAGTAAGGAAGTGAACAGTGGGGATGACGGCCGTTGATAAATGCCATGAGAAGGGGCCAGTGGCCAAGGCGGGGGTCAGCAAACTGCCCCACCACCTGCTTTTGTATGTCCTGCAGGCTAAGCATGGTGTTTACAGTTTTGGGGTTTTTAAAAAATTTTTTGTTTGTTTGTTTCTTTGTTTTCTTGGTGTTTTTGTTGTTTTTAGTGGGGAAGGGGCAGAGGGAGAGGGGAAGAGAGCCTCTGAAGCAGGCTCCACACTCAGTGCAGAGCCCGACTGGGGGCTGGATCCCACCACTCTGAGATCATGACCTGAGCTGAAATCAGAAGTTGGACGCATAACCGATTGAGCCCCCCAGGTACCCTGGTTTTTACAGATTTATTTATTTATTTATTTATTTATTTATTTCTTGGAGAGAGAGAAAGAGCATAAGCAGGGGGAGCAGCAGGCAGAGGGAGAAGCAGGCTCTCTGCTGAGCAGGGAGCCTGGTATGGGACTCGATCTTGGGATCATGACCTGAGCCATAGGCAGATGCTTAACTGACCGAGCCACCCAGGCGTCCCTAGTTTTTACAGTTTTAAATGATTGGGGAGAATCAGAGTAATTTTATCTCATGGTATGTGAAATTATAGAAAACCCTGGCTCCATTGTCCGTATGTTGGGATTAGCCACACGGATACCAGTAGGTATTATGCATGGTTACCTTCCACCGACGCAGCCGAGCAGAGTTGCACCTGTCGGACGATGCATGGCTTACAAAACCCAAAATATGGGGCTCCCGGGTGGCTCTGGGTTAAAGCCTCTGGCTTCAGCTCAGGTCATGATCTCAGGGTCCTGGGATCGAGCCCCGCATCGGGCTCTCTGCTCAGCAGGGAGCCTGCTTCCTCCTCTCTCTCTGCCTGCCTCTCTGCCTACTTGTGATCTCTCTCTGTCTGTCGAATAAATAAATGAAATCTTTAAAAAAACAAACAAAAAACCCAAAATATGTACTGTCCAGCCTTTAGGAAACAGTTTACTGATTCCTGCTTTAGACTCCTAAGAAGGCCTAGCCGGGAGCCTTAGTGAACACCAGTATTTAATTGCCAGGGAGAAGAGGAGGAGTTTGCAAGGGGACACTTGACCAGAGAAGCAGAGTGTGACTGGGAAAGAGGGAGCGGACAGCAGAGTCTCATGCCCTTGGGGCTGACATGCATGTGGCTCAAAACCGTGGGCATCACTGATGCCGGCAGATAGGGCGGCCCCCGTGAGCGGTTTGGGCAGGAGCCGCGGTGGGGACGATGGGGACCGGCAGGGTGAGCGGCCGCTGCAGGAGGAGGTGACTGTGTCAGGGAAAAAGACCATGAGGAGAGGTGGGCTGCCGGGGCTTCGGGGGAGAGATGCTTAAAGAGACGAGCTAAACCTCCTGGGAAAGAGTCTGCAGGAGAGTCTGTTGTAAGGATCCGATGCCGAGAAGCGCTGAGGTTGTACGATTGATGAACTTACTGCTAACGTCTGTGCCTGAGAAGACAGAAGGGAAGGGGACTAAGGCACAGGTTTAGGAGGGGGTTTGGGGAGATCTTCTCTGGGAGGAATGGGGGCGGGGTCGTGGATGCCGACAGGTGGAGGTTTGGTAGCAGAGTTAGGGAGAACATTAGCTCCGAAGAATATGGGGAGGTTTACCGGGTGGTTTGTGAGACACAGCGGGATTCCTCGGTCCCTGAAGTCCGTTTGTCCTGGGGCCGGTCTGCCTTGTTGGGCGACTCTCTCTTGCCCTTTGCTCCCTAGCCTGGGACTGCTATGGTGCAGACATGGGGCTCGCAGGTGCATCCCATGTTGGGGCTTCGTAAGATGCAGTTGAGGGTTTGGTTTGCTCTGTTTTGGTCATAAAGTACAGACAGCAGCAGTTCGTCCTTTCAGCCATTTCAGAGTGTGCAACTCAGTCGCATTTAGTAAGTAAGCAAGTAAGTGTTCAGTTGTCACAACTGTGTACTTCCGGAACACGGTCCTCACCGCAGAAGGAAACCTTGTATCCATTAAATAGTTGCTCCTTGCAATCTGCTGTGTGTCTCCCGGGCTTTGCCTACAATATGTGGCTCTTGGTATCGGATTTCTTTCGCTCCGTGTACTTTTTTCAAGGTTCGTCCCAGTAGCGCCTATCAGTACTTCCTTCTTTCTCTGGCTGGGTGGTACTGTGTTGTGTGGCTAACCCCGGCGTGTGTTCCCTGTGGCGCATTCATGGGCTGGCGGACACGGGCTCAGTGGTGAGCAGTGTCTCTGAACGTTAACTCCTCAGGGCGCTTCGGCGGCTTGTGGCCTCGTCTGTGCCGGGGCCGGCTCCAGCGTGTGTTTATGTGCAGTGGGAGTGAGCACCGGAGGTTTCAATTTTTTTTTTTTTTAAGGTGGAAGATATTTGTGAGGACATTTTTGAAGAGATGGGGTCTGTTGAAGAAAGGGGTCATGGACATGGAATGAGAGGAAGAGAGAGGGCTGTGGCGGATGTCTTTGGAAAAGCAAGCTGTCTTACTTAAGGAGGAAATACTTAGAGGCATTCCCACTGAGGTCAGGAGTAGGGCAAGATGTCCATGATTGTCTACATCTATTTAACATTGTCCTAGAGGTTTTAACCAGTGTAGTTAGATAAACCAACTGCAAACATAAGAATTGGAAAAGCCTGGGCGCCTGGCTGGGTCAGTCGATGGAGTATGTGACTCTTGATCTCGGGGTTGAGTTCGATCCCCATGTTGGGTGTAGAGTTTACTTAAAAATAAAATCTTTAAAAAAGAAAAGAAAAGACATTAAACTATCTCATTTGGAGAATATGTGTTACATAATTATAAAATATCAGTGCTAAAATTAATAAAAGAATTCAGCAAGGCAGCAAGATGTAAGGGTAACAGGAATCACCAGCCTTCATATGCACGGATAACCACCAGAAGACATTTTAGAAAAAGAGACCCCATTTCCAATTGAAAAAAAAAAAAAAAGGTAAAATACCTGGCAATAAACTTAAAAAAACTTAAAAGCAATGTGTGAAAACCTTTGTGGAAAATATTAGAAAACACTCCTGATAGACACCAGATAGACTTGAACTAATAAAAGACATCTCTTGTACTTGGCTAAGACATGTCGACATCATTATCAGCTTGTCATAAGTTAGTTTATAAACTTAATGCAATCCCAACGAAAACACAACACACTTTATCTGGAACTACACAAATTGATGGTAAAGTTTAGATAGAAAAATAAGCCCATAAATATAGCTGGGAAACACTGAGAACGAAGAACTCTGGGTGGGAACTGGCACTATTAGACATTAAAACATAGTATACTGCCTGTGTAACTAAGATAGCTGGTAATAGCACCACAGAAAAACACAGACACTGTAACCATTCAGAAGACCAGGGTCACGGGCCGCCTGGGTGGCTAAGTCGGTTGAGCATCCAACCCTTGATTTTGGCTGAGGTCATGATATTAGTGTCCTAGGATTGAGCCTCACATCAGCCTCCATGTTCACAGGAGTCTGCTTGAGATTCTCTCTCTCTCTCCCTCTGCCCCCGTGCACGCTCTCTCTCTATCTCAAATAATTAATAAATAACTGGTCTTCAAAAGATCAGTGCCAAATTGAAAGAAAATGGCAGCAAATATCACAAATAGGGATAATAGAAATAGTATATAAAGAACATTCAAAAAATTGAGAGGGGGGGACAAGTTCTATAGAAAAATGAGCAAAAGATATGAATAGGCAGTTTGCAAAAAAATATAAAATTGGACCATGAATTTGTGAAAGTATTCTACTGTACTTTTAATAAGATGCTAATTAAAAACCATACTATAATACCCTTTCTCCCCCAATAGAATAGCAAAATTTTCTTAAATCAGTACACCGTTAGCAAGGATGTGGGAGAGAGAATCTCATATGCTGGTGGGAAGGCAAATCGTTTTGGCAGCATTTAACAAAAGTATACATGCACTTAGAATTTGACCAAGAATCCTTTCAGGAATTTACCTGGAAGATACCCTTAAGTACGAAGATATGTGCAAAAATATATACATGCAAGGTTGCTCAATGTAGTAGTGTTTGTAATTGCAGAACATTGGGGAAAACCCACCTTCCAAACTGAGAAAAGCGGTTGAATCACCCGTGTGTATACAATGGAATACTATGCAACTGTACAAAAGAGTAAGGAAGATAACCTGCGAACTGATAGAGAGTGGCTTCCAGGAACATACTGTTAAGTGAAAATCATAGTGCAGAATATAGAGGGTGCTACTTTTTGTGTAAGAGAAAAGAGATAGTTGGAGCATCATATATCTGCTTATTTTTGCAAAGGAAACGGGAGGGATAAACCAAATGGGAATGGGGAGAATGGAGTGGGAAGGGATAGGATAAAAAGTGACAGGGACTCTCACCAAGTTTCAGACTTTTCGAGCACCAAAATAAGAACAGTAATAGTTTATAATCTATTAAAATAAGAATATATGGGTCCATACTCATAATAAATGGGGAAATTACTCCTTCTAGTAAAATGTTGATTAATATAGAAGGAATTTTGAAGCTAGCCAATGACCCTTTAGTAACCATCATAGTGAAAGTTAATTCAGGCAGTAATTATCAATGGATGCTAAATCTAAGGAAGTTTGATAGGGATTGGAGTATTAACATAATTTTGAAGTATCACTTTTAGATTGCTTATTAGTTACAAAAGGAAAGATAGTAGCTCTACAGTGATCAAAATACAGCCAGTAAGGGGCACGTGAGTATCATGTACCTTGAGAAGGACACCCCATGCACTAGTCAAAGATGACACAGCCTGGACTTGATCATGAGGGGAGTATCTGACAAACTCCGTGGAGGGATGGCCTCCTGTAGAATAAACCGCGTGTCTTAAACCAACGTCAGTGTCACAGAAGACAAATCAGTGCTAAGGAGCTATTCCAGATGGGCGTCGTGATAGCTAAATGTGGAGAATGGTCATGGATTACTGAGGGGGGAGGGCAGTAGCCGCGAGTAACTTTATTTATTTATTTATTTTTAAAGATTTATTTATTTCTTTATTTGACAGAGAGAGAGAGAGAGAGATCACAAGTAGGCAGAGAGGCAGGCAGAGAGAGAGAGGGAAGCAGGCTCCCCACTGAGCAGAGAGCCCGACGCGGGGCTCGATCCCAGGACCCTGAGATCATGATCTGAGCCGAAGGCACAGTCTTAACCCACTGAGCCACCCAGGCGCCCCACTGCGAGTGACTTTATTAAGAGGACTGGTCAAATTAGACTATGGATCGACTGTGGGTTAGATAAAGGTTCATTTAGATCATTGATTCATTGATCTTTAGATCACTGTTCCCTTTCCTGGGTTTGATAACTACTGTAGTTGTGTAAGAAAATGTACTTGTCCTTAGGAAATGCAGAAGTCTAAGGGGGCAAAGATACAATATATAATGTAAAGAGTGATCTCTCAAATGGTTCTGAATATAAGCGTGGTTATAATAATCTGGTAAGTCTGGGAAGGAGTAGACAGGAGCTCTGTGCTAGCGGCTTTTCTGTGTATTTGAAATTATTTCACAATAAAAAGTAAAAGCAAGCTGGACAAGCGGGCAGTTGTGGTCCAGGGGTGGGGTTCCTGTTAGGAAATTTGGAACCGTGAGATCCTTCGCTGGTGAGGCAGGAACAGGACATAGGAAATGCTGGGGTAGTGAACGGCCTGCATCCCAGATTTCTGGCTCCTTGACTGTGAGTCCTGTTCCTTGTCGCCCTGGCTTCTCCCAAGAGGGCCGGCCTGTCGCTCGGTTTTCAGCAAACATCGGAAAGGAAACTGAAGTTACGACACCTCATGGTTCTCCTTTTCCTTTCTCTTGTAGGACATCGGGGACACATTGAGCAGGTACTGTTCCCCCTCCCCAGCGTCAAATCAAGTGCAGGAGGGTGTTTGCCTCCTGCCCCCGAATCCTGGAAGGAGCCCAGAGCCTGAGAAGGACCGCTCACCGCAGTGACACGTGCCCTGCCCGTCCCTGCACAAGTCACTCGTGTGCACAGAGCTGGATGGACCAGCTCTACTCCGCAAAGCTCAGGACTTCCGGACAAACCGGGAGGGGCGGGGGAGGCCGGGGCTGCCATGGTTTGTGAGGGCACGTCCGTGGCGAGAGTGAAGGCTCACACACACCCGGGCCAAGGGCAAGGTTTCTTGTGGCCATCGCTGCCTCACGGTTTCGGCGTCCTCCTCCTCCGACTCCCCCCTAACCCGTCTATGGGAGGGAAGGGTGTCACGGGCTCAGTTAGAGAGTCGTGTGAGTCTCCTGGGTCCTGGCCCTCGTTCTCAGTACTGTTCTCAGTACTGCTGAGGAGTGAGGAAGAGCTCTGGGAGCAGGGGGAGCTCAGAGTGGGCGAGACGGCAAGGCTCACCTGTGTTTGCGGGCTGACCATGCAGGCGAGCGGGATCAGCCTGGGGAACGTGCCCTTTGTGAGGAGCCCCCCCCACCCCCCGCCCCGGGACAGACGCTGGCTTTGAGGGAGCTGAACTTTGAAGCCGGTTGGGATACTGAATGGCAAAGATCCTTCGGAGTGCAGCCGGGCTGCGTGGGACGCTTGAGGGGCTGGGCAGGGCTGTGAGTGGACAGGCTATGTTGGTAAAATTGAGGGGTTTCGGGGAGAGTTAGCATGCGTCCAGTCCCAGCCAGATGGCCCCAGCGATTACTGCCCTGACCTGTTACTTTCGCTTTTTGATGGTTCTGGTCCAGCGCCGGGAGACATGTTCAGAGCCTTGTGCTCGGTGACATTAATGTTGGGGTTCGGCTGTATGAGAGAGGAATCCCGAAATGTCATTGGCTTAAGGCTTAAACATAATTTAAGACGTTGTCGCCATGTAAATGTGCAGGTAGGGGGCCCGGGGCTGGGCCGCTGGTCTCCTTCCCTTCACTCCTGCCTCGTATGACAGCCCGTGATGGGGAGAGAAGTCACAGCACGCTGCTTTTTCAGTTAGCACGAGACACTCCTTACCTCTTCCTGGGCAGAACTCAGTCATAAGGTCACATGTAGACTGGGCAGCCACGAGCCCTGTGGAACGTGGACGGTGGGAGACGGGTATTGGGGGGACAGCCGGCGATCCATTTTCGCCATGGACCTGAGCAGGGCGCGTAGCTGTCTGGAGGGCTCCTTGCCGTGTTTGGGAGCCCGAGGGCTCTGCTTGTTGCCCGAATCTCCAGGACCTTAGGAGTCCAGTGCTTTCCGGCAGGGTCAGCCTTATATCTGCTTTAATCCAGTGAAGCTTTTCGAGGACGAGGATTTGAAAGTCCATGAGCTAGGTGCTGTGCGGGGAAGGAAAATGAGTGAGCCGTTTCTCCTGCTCTCGTCTAGAGGCACCCAGGCTGGGAGGAGGTGGCGGGAGAGCTGGCGCGGCTGCTCTCGAAGACCGATGGTCGGTGTAATCTGGACGTTGGGCTCCTTAGCTGCGGGGTTGGGAGAGGGATTGACTCTTTTTTTTTTTTTTTTTTTAAACTTAGAGCTGAAAGAATCAGGATCCCTGAGCCCTGGATCACACCTCCAGATCTGCAAGAGAAAATCCACATTTTTGCGCAAAAATGTCTGTTCTTGACCGAGAGCCTGAAGCAGTTCACAGGTAATGCGAGACAGACCCGTTAGGGGAAATGCACTCGTGCTCTGATGTCTGTCTTGCCTGAGAGGAGGGAATATTTTCCAGCCGGATGTGGGATGCGAACTGATTGTCTTCTTTTCTCTCCTTAGAAAAAATGCAGTCAGATATGGAAAAAATCCAAGGTAAATTTACGTATTTCCTGGGCTTCTGATGTTGAAGTTTCCTGGGAAGATGGACATCTGCTTTAAATGTGGGGGGAAACGGGAAGGGGGTGACACCCACTGGCCGGCCTTCTCTGAGCTTCTGCATCTTCCTTTTGTTTTAATTGTTTCAATTAATAGTCTCTTCATGTACTCAGTTCTCAGTCTGTGTTGATGGGGCTGAAAAACAGGCAATCCAAAAATTAATCCCAAATTTGTTTAATTCTTTTTTAATTGGGAAGAAGCATGAATAGAAACTATCCTAGCTGCATTTCATTTGAGCCAGTATCTAAGGTTATGAGTTGCCCATTTCTTCCCGCTCGTGGGCATCGGTGCTGGCCAGGATGGGGGATCAAGCAGTGCTTCTTAAATAAAGCGGCTTAGGGATTCAAGGGAAGCCCTTCTAAATGTAAAATTTTCTGTTCATGAGTCACATTCGGTTAGGAGTTGGCTGTATCCTAAGTCATAAAATTCCTGGGCAGTCTACTGGGATCTGAAACCTCTATATGTAGGTAAACCCTTCTCTTTTTTGTTACAAATCGCAGATCCCCGTAAGCTCTGGTCATTTCCTGTGTGATGTAGCCTAAGACCTTGTTTGCATTTTATCTTTCCAGATTCATGCGTAGGGGACACTCCAGTGTCTTCCACAATCACACAGATAGGGACAGACTGCCCTAGACACAGTGGGTGACACCAGAAGGCAGGACTTTCCTTCACTGGCTCACGCTGATTTCTCCTTCTCTCCCACCACTTAAAAGGCTCGTGAGAGCTTGTTTGTGCACTTGCCTCTGAAGGGAGTGGCTGTGTTTGCCCAGCTCGTGCTGGGCAACCGCCCATGGGGCCCCCCAGCCGGGGAACAGCGGCGGCTCAGGAAAGCCGAGAGCTCCGCGTGATGGGGACTTGGAACCGTGTTTCCCCCTGCGGGGCCAGCTGCCCGCTGGAGGGCGGAATCCTCGATCTGGGCTCAGTTGGACCCCATTTGCTCCCCGTCTAAGGAGACCGTAGCTTCCTGGGGGCTCCCAACGGGAGCTCCTCAGTTAGGCAGTTCCTGGAAATGCTCACGAGTCCGTAACTACTTCTCTCTTGTTCTTTCAGAATTGAGGGAAGCTCAGTTATACTCAGGTAGGTGATGGAGACAAGGAGGTGATGGAAACAGGAGTAAAAGTCCTAAACACCTAACTGCTATTGTGAATGATCTTGGAAATTGCCTAAATTGGGGTGCTTTAGAGGACGTGTATCAAAGTGATAAACAGCAACCCTGCAGAAAACCATTGATTGTTTCAATGTGTTTACGGTGTCTTTGCCTCCTAAAATGCCTCAGAGCTGAAGCCAGTGGCCTTTGAAATAGGAGGAAGTCCAGGTCAGGTGCTTGAGTGGAAACTGCAGCCCCAGCAGGAGCCCTGCCCGCCTGCCCGCCCTCGGGGCAACGTGTGCTCTGCAGAAAGCAGGCATCCTTCCACAAGGAGTTGGGGGGGTTCGAGTCTTCTGAGTGCTGGGGAGTGTGGGGAGCTCGGTCATCCCCTCCCTGCGCGAGGGCAGGGATGCAAGCTGTCCTTGACCCTCGCCGTCACCAAGGGGCCGGGAGCCTGGGTAAATCCGCGGCCCCGGGGGTGCTCACATCTTAGGCGTGTGCTCCCATAGTTACGCGGAACCCTCCCCGCGGAGAGAGCCTCCAAGAGCTGTTCCTTCCATGGTGTCCACCCACGGGGTCCGTATCTTGTTCTTCAGCCAGTGTTAGCTGGATGCCGTGCGTTTGCGCCCCAGGGTTGAACATTGTGCGGGCTTCTGTGGGGGGAGCGAAAGAGCCTGGAGTTCGCTGTCTGATTGGGGGTGTGGGGCACACCCATGACCTGTGGGCAGGTCAGTGACTGCTGTGCACGGTGGGTGAACCACGAACTTAGGACCTGGGGCTCCTGCTCTCCTCCACGGTTGCTCACCGTGAACCTTCCGTGGGGTCCTCTAGCCTGCCTGAGCCGTGGTCCGGGGAGACAGTGCTGGGGAGTTTTCCTCCCAAGCAAGAATGGAAAACCATGACCGGGAGGACAGGTTTAGGGTCAGGAGAGGGCGAGGGTGACCGCCGGTGGACGGTGCGGCGCTTGGAGGACAGTGTGGGTGTTGCACTGGACGCTAGGAAAGCATGACTGGGGTTTGCCCGTGCTGAGTAAGGTCTCATGGAATGGAGGGTGTAAAAGGGTGATTTTATTTTTTTAGATTATTTTAAATCCTAGTGTGCGTGCACATGCAGGGGGGAGGGGCACAGGGAGAGGGTGGGAGAGAAGCCCAGGCAGACTCCCTGCTGAGCGCAGAGCCTGTCACGGCCGATCCCTCGACCCTGAGATCACGACCTGAGCCGAAACTAACAGTCGGACGCCTGACCGACTGTGCCCCCCCCCATGTACCCCCGAAGGAGTGGTACAGGTTTGCGGTCCCCTGTTCACATATCCAGAACCCCCAAAAAATTGAAGTTGGGAATTCAGTTTATAAAGGATAATGTGGCTTAAGGTGTCCAAAGGAAAGGGAACGGAGGTGAAATCTCAGTACTTCCAATGTGTGTCGGCTTAGAAAGGCAGTTCGCCAATCCATACATAATTTCCGGAAGGTAAACTCCAGGATGACTTTGATGAGACAAACACAGCCTCTCGTGGGGCGTGCGTGTCCTGTCCTCGGGCGGGGGGTGGGAGGCGAGCTGGGTGCCCGCTGCTGTGCGCTCCCGGCCCCCGCTGACCGCCCCTCCCCCGTGTCTCTGCAGTGGACGTGACCCTGGACCCAGACACGGCCTACCCCAGCCTGATCCTCTCGGATAACCTGCGGCAAGTGCGGTATAGTTACCTCCAGCAGGACCTGCCCGACAACCCCGAGCGGTTCAATCTCTTCCCCTGTGTCCTGGGCTCGCCGTGCTTCATCGCCGGGAGACATTACTGGGAGGTGGAGGTGGGAGACAAAGCCAAGTGGACCATAGGGGTCTGCGAAGACTCCGTGTGCAGAAAAGGCGGCGTCACTTCGGCCCCCCAGAATGGATTCTGGGCAGTGTCCTTGTGGTATGGGAAAGAATACTGGGCTCTTACCTCCCCAATGACCGCCCTCCCCCTGCGGACCCCACTCCAGCGGGTGGGCATCTTCCTGGACTATGATGCTGGCGAGGTGTCCTTCTACAACGTGACAGAGAGGTGCCACACCTTTACTTTCTCTCACGCCACCTTCTGTGGGCCCGTCCGGCCCTACTTCAGCCTGAGTTACTCGGGGGGGAAGAGCGCAGCCCCTCTCATCATCTGCCCCATGAGTGGCATCGATGGCTTCTCTGGCCACGTCGGCAATCATGCTCATTCCATGGAGACCTCCCCTTGAGGAGG
>CM052886.1:128373685-128389460 GCA_028534135.1 Potos flavus | reverse complement strand
GGGGGGGAAGCAGGCGCCCTGCTGAGCAGAGAGCCTGATGCGGGGCTCGATCCCAGGACCCTGAGATCATGACCTGAGCTGAAGGCAGAGGCTTTAACCCACTGAGCCACCCAGGCGCCCCATTATGTGTTTTATCCCCCTGAAATGTGAAACTGCCCTATCTATAGAGTGGTCCAGACTTGCAGTAGCTGGACAGTGAAAGCTCGCCTCCGTGTGGGGTATTACTCATCGTGTGATTGTTGCTGGTCAGTGATCAGTACCGTTGTTTTTCTCTTCCGATGAAACTCAACTTACAGTGGCTTTACCGAGGTAGCTCCAGTTGTTTTCCAGGCCAAAGCTACTTTCATTGTTTCACCGCAGCATTTCCGGACATTAGAGCTTCTGGCATGAGAAGCATCGGCGGCAGGAGGCCCTGCGGTGCTGGAAACACGAGCACTTTGGACCGAACTCGGAAGTCCCAGGCCGCCAAGCACAGGTAGTTCGTGACTCATTATCCCGCCACCCCTGTGACATGTTCTTGGTCCCGTCCGTCCCGTGTTGTCCCCACTTGCACTGGTCTGTGGGCGGAGCGAAGCCTCGGGAGACAAGCAGAGCGGGGATAGCGATTCTCTGGTGCTGGACCGACTCGTGCACCAGAGCCGTGGTCCGGTTCTCTGCTTCTGCACTCCCCGGCCTCGTGTGTGCGCTTGTGTGCACCAGCCAGCGTACAGCATGCTGCTGCGGAGTCTGTTTCTCTGTCGGTCTCACACACACACACCCCCATGGTCCTCAAACTTTGTCCACACCCTCCTCGGTGTGGCCCCCAAACCACCCGGTGGATGTTACTGTCGTAGGTTTACTTGTCTCTTTGGCTCTCTTCCTCTCTGGGTTCATCTCCTAGAGGAAGAAATTGTGTCTTTCATTCACCTTCAAAAGACCAGATCTGAGTCTGGAGTCCTGAGGTTGATTTCTCGCTCACTGTTTTGCATTCTGTCTCCTTCTCCACCTGTTGCATCCTGGGCCTTCTGGAATTGCACGGAAGTCAGAACAGCCCTGTTTCGCTCTGATTGTCACTGGGGATTCCTCTCAGCTCCTGCCCCGTCTTGCCCTCTGCTCGTCTGCACAAAGCCAGCATGCTGGGAGGATGTCGTCCCCTCGGACACTCTAGTCACTGGAAGCTTACTCTCACCTGCTTATCTGAAATCTCACGCGTCCAGCTTCATTACACTTTCATTCAGTACAAACTACAAATAAAACAACCTGCCCACAGGAAATCTCAGTCTACTTGCAGACTCAGGGCTGTGTAAGTAGCGAAATGCAGTTACATATAGTATTTTATTTATTTCCTGTGTGTGGCTATTGGAAAGCCAAATATCGGACAGTCCTTGAAATCAGCTTATATGGTGATATCTCCAAAAAGGCAGAAAGCTGGACCCTTCCTTTCTATCCCAAATGACCTTTGTTTTGAATGCCTTTTGTTCTGCATAATCTGACAGGAGACTCTTTTGCAACCAGTTATTTCGAATTTGGATTTGATATGTTTAGATAAATATAAAGCCGCCTGGTCTGAAACTACTTTGATTATTATTAACCATTAATTTCGAAAGTGTCAAAACAAAAGGAAAAGCATTTTAAATATCAAAACTGAAAAGCACATGCCCAAAGAATAAAAATCCTTAAACTAAGTAAATGTAATTTTGTGGGTTCTTCTTTCCCTACAGGTATGTGAATACATTATCACATGTGTTTTTGGTGTTTGCAGTTAAGAACCAGTGTCCCCTGCCGACAGCCTTTCAGTCTCCCCTCCATCTCACTTCCTCACTCTTTTTAAAAATTTCTTTTTCTTCTTTTTTTTTTAGTAATTTCTACACCCCTCTTAGCAGAATAAGAATTTAGGTGGACAGCACTTTAGGACAACCCATGGATTGTGAAAGAAACAGTAGCGGGTCTCTCTAGGGGTCATCACTTCCCTGTCCCCAGCATTTAATTTCCAGATCAGTTCTCCTTCTTTCTTCGGGTCTTTACACAGAGCAGCTTGCTTGTAAGTGAATCCGATGGGTGTAGGCAAGGCCTCATGGTTGTGCACTAACTAAAACGGTTCGGAAGATAATAGAAGGTCAGCACTTGACTTCTTTGGCTTTTAACATGTGAGTAAGATAATACAGAATAGTGCTGGCTTAGGCACACACATACCAGCATTAAAGCGAACAGAGATTAGCATGGGCCCCGCACAAGGATGACATGCAAATGCATGAAGCATTGCATATTTTTAAAAGAAAAAAAGTAAAAATTAAATCAAGCAGGAAAGGCGGGTTTGACTAAGCTATCCTTGGAATGGTAGATGTCATCCTAACAATTGAGTTCGTATCATTGTAAAGGCAATATTCCCCAGGATAAAGCATGTCTGGGATTTAAAAAGTCGAGTTAAAATTCAACTGAATTGTGGCCAGCTCCCGCTTCACTAAAAGTGAAGATACACTTTTAAAAGGGGCAGAATACTCAGCCTAGAAAGTAGGTGCAGAGGACAGGCGACTAAAGTAGCTGATACTTCCACCGATGAGTGAGCATAAATGAGGTAAGTGTGCTCCAGCAGCAGAAGGCTCCTAGGAAAGTCCCAGGACAAGTATCCAAACTTGATTTCTCTCTGAATCGTTAGGCCAGGACTCTAGTAGAGAATTCAGCTAGTCCTCTGCTCTGGGATCCTTCGGTTTTTTAATAAATTTGATGTAGAATTTGTTGAAATGACACAGTATTCCTATTTTAACTCTATTTCATCCACTTTTATTATGGATATCCCCCTTTCATGGAACATGAGATAAAAGGAGACTGTGATTCACCACTTAAAACAGCATGCCCTTCCTTAACATGATAAAGGCCACTTATAAAAAACCTACAGTGAACATCATCCTCAATGTTGAAGAACTTAAAAAGCTTTCTCCCTAAGATCGGGAGTGAGACAAGCATGTGTTTCTCGCCACTATGCTATTCACATTGTACTGAATGTTCCAACCAGAGCAATTAGACAAGAAAAATCAATCTAAGACATGTGAATTGGAAAGGAAGTAATAATACTGTCTCTATTCACAGAGGACATGATCCTGAAGAACCCATAGGAGCTAACAAATGAACTCAGAGAAGTTGCAGAGTACAAGATAATCATGAAAATCAGTTCTGTTTCTATCTACCAGCAATGACCAGCAATCCATAAAGAAAATTCAGAAAGCAATCCCAATTACAATAGCATTATTTTTTTTTTTTTAAGATTTTATTTATTTGACAGAGATCACAAGTAGGCAGAGAGGCAGGCAAAGAGAGAGAGGGGGAAGCAGGCTCCCTGCTGAGCAGAGAGCCCGATGTGGGGCTCGATCCCAGGACCCTGAGACCATGACCTGAGCCGAAGGCAGAGGCTTTAACCCACTGAGCCACCCAGGCACCCCCTACAATAGCATTTAAAGAGTAAAATACCTGGGCATGAGGTCAGCCAAGGAGGTAAAGGACTTGTACACTGAAATCTATTAAACATGCCTGAAAGAAATTAAAGAGGACCCAGAAAGGACATCCCATGTTCCTAAATAGGAAGACAGCTATTGTTAAGATGCTAATACTACCCAAAGTGGTCTACAGATCAATACAATCCCTATCGATTCCAACAACCTTTTTTTTTTGCAGAAAATAAAAAGTTCCTCCAATTCATATTAAATTTCAATATGAATTGCTGAAGCAATCTTGAAGAACAAAGGTGGAGGGCTCACCCTTCCTGATTTCAAAGCTTAGTGAAAGCTAATGTAACCATAGCTGCGTGGTACTGACAGAAGGTCAGACAGACAGACCAGTGGGATAGAATTGGGAGCCCACCAAAATACAAATAATCCAATTTAAAAATGGGCAGAAGACCTGAACATTCTCCAAAGAAGACATATAGATCGTTAAGAGACACATGACAAGATGCTCGACATCACTCATCAGAGAAATGCACATCAAAACTGCAATGAGATATCACCTCGCACCTGTCAGAATAGCTACAATCAACAGCTCAAGAAAGAACAGGTGTTGGCGAGGATGTGCAGAAAAAGGAACCCTCATGCACTGTTGGTGGGAATGCAAACTGATGCAGCCATTCTGGAAAACAGTATGGAGGTTCCTCAAGATGTTAAAAATAGAGCTGCCCTAGACCCAATAATCACACTACTGGGTATTTCCCCCCCAAATACAAAAACACTAATTCAAAGGGATACGTGCACCCGTCTTTGTTGCAGCATAATCTACAGTAGCCAAATTATGGAAAGAGCCCAGATGTCCATCAGCTGATGAGTGGATGAAGAAGATGTGGCACATATACACAATGGAATATTAGCCATCAAAAAGAATGAAATTTTGCCATTTGCAACAAGACTGGCTACAGAGTATAATGCTAAGCAAAGTATGTCAATCAGAGAAAGACAATTATGATTTCACTCATATGTGGAATTTAATAAAATAAATGAACAAAGGGGAGAGAGAGAAACCAAGAAACAGACTCTTAACAATAGAGAACAAACTAGTGGTTACCAGAGGGGAAGGATGGAGGAAATAGGTAATGGGGATTCAGAGCACCCTTAAGGTGAGCACTGAGTAATGTATGGAAGTGTTGAATCATAACATTGCACACCTGAAACTAATAGAACACTATGTTAACTATACTGGAATTAAAAATTAAAAACTTAATAAAAAAATTGAGAGTTCAGAAACAAATCCATGTTTATGACCAAATGATTTTTTTTAAAAAAAGATGTATATTTATGTGTATTTTTGTGATTTAAAAACCCACAAAATTCTCCATCTGAACCATTTTTTAAAAACTTTATTTATTTGACAGAGAGATCACAAGTAGGCAGAGAGAGGGGAAAGTAGGCTCCCTGCTGAGCAGAGAGCTGGATGCGGGGCTTGATCCCAGGACTCTGAGATCATGACCTAAGCTGAAGGCAGAGGCTTTAGCCCACTGAGCCACCCAGGTGCCCTCATCTGAACCATTTTTAAGTGTGGTAAGTAGTGTTAAGTATTGTATAGTCTATTGTAGAATAGATCACCAGAACTCTTTATCTTGCAAAATTGAAACTTGATACCCATTAAAAGATTACCCATTCCCCTTTTCCCCACAGAATGGTAACCACCATTCTATTTTGTTTCTATGACTTGGACTATTTTAGAAACTTTGTATAAGTGGAATCATGCAGTATTTGTGTTTCTGTGACTGGCTTATTTCACTTAAGTTCAAGGTTTATCCCTGTTGTAGCATGTGACAGGATTTCCTTCCTTTTTAAGACAGTAATATTCCAGGGGCGCCTGGGTGGCTCAGGTGTTAAGCATCTGCCTCTGGCTCAGGTCCTGGTCCCAGAGTCCTGGGATGGAGCCCTGCATCAGGCTCCCTGCTCAGCGGGAAGCCTGCTTCTCCCTTTCCCACTCCCTCTGTTTTTGTTCCCTCTCTCGCTCTCTCTCTGTCAAACAAACAAAATCTTAAAAAAAAAAAAAAAAAAAAAGACAAAGTAATATTCCATTGTATGTATGTACCACATTTTGTTTATCCATTTATCCTTCCAAGGATATCTGGGCTGCTTTGACCTCTTGACTATGGTGAATACTGCTGCTATGAACATGGTGTGCAAATATATCTTTGAAACACTGCTTTCATTTCTTCTGGATATAGACCCAGAAGTGGAATTGCTGGATCATTTTTTAAATGGTACTATTTTTAATTTTTTGAGGAACCTCCCTGCTGTTCAGATCCATTTGTGGCATTTGGACTCTTGGTAAAACTGAACCCATCATGACTAAACTAATAGAAGTTGCTCCGGAAGACAGTTAAGTTTAGGACAAAAGCCTTTGGTGGCTTCTGTATTTAGGCTTCTCTCTGAGATCACCATATGTAGTGTTGTATTTATGGTAGCTAATGAAAGTCTGGAGAACATCGATTTCAAACCATGTGCAACGCCAGTCAGAGGGAATCCTAGTCAGGGATCTCGTTCCTAGAAACTCAACCCATCCTTATCCCCTTTTCATTGATTTTTTTTAGTGAACCCTTCCCCTTCCCCCCCCTCAAAAAAGTTCAGTGATCTGAGCTTTGGGAAGAGCAGGTGTCTCCAGGTTGTCCACGAGTTAGCAGTTTTTCCTTCTTCCAGGAATACTCTGCCTGAAGACTCCCCATCCCTATTCTTGATCTTCCCCCATCGCTTATCTCCTTCCTAGGACTTGCAACAAATTTCAGTCCTTTTGTTTCCTTGATGTTCTCTGTCGGGTCTACTAGAAAGTAAGCGCGTTGAGGACACATCTGCTACTTGCGCCTTGTCCGTTGGTGAAGCAAGTGTCGCACGGCGGACAGCCCGCGTGCGCTTGTTAAATGGGAAGGAAAAAGTTGCCCAGCGGACTGGAGGACTCGTGCAGGCCTTACCCGCAGCGCGGGAAAACAGCGACCACGAAGGGACTCGAACCCTCAATCTTCTGATCCGGAATCAGACGCCTTATCCATTAGGCCACGCGGCCAGCCAGCAAGCAAGTCTCACTCCGCTGGGCACAAAGAGTATGTGGCGCGGTGGGGAGGGGTCCTTCCCCCGACCGGTGCGGGGGATGCTGCTACTACAGAGCTCCTCGTTTGAGGTTAGCTCCACCGACAGCAGAGCCGCGGAGCCCGCGAAGACGCACAGTGGAGCCCGGAGCCCGCGAGGACGCACAGCGGAGCCCCAGATCCGGTAGAGCCCGCGAGGACGCACAGTCGAGCCGTGGAGCCCACGAGGGCGCACAGTCGAGCCGCGTAGCCCGCGGAACCCGCGAGGACGCACAGTCGAGCCCGGAACCCTCGAGGACGCACAGCCGAGCCGCAGACCCGGCGGAGCCCGCGGAGCCCGCGAGGACGCACAGCGGAGCCTCCTCGTGTGAGACGCACGAGGTCGCACAGCTCCGCGTCAGGAAGGGGAGACTGGCTGCTGGAGGGGAGCGCCACCGAGGCGTTGACTGATGCTGGGAGAGGTGGCCCAGCTGCGCGGGGTTGATGCTGCCGCCGGCCCGGGGATGCCTGGAGACCTGGAGGGCGCTGCGGGCCGGGGAAGGCCGTACAAGCCCGGAGAAAGGCCGGCCACTCCGCGTCTGTGAGCTCCGGGGACAAGGAGAATCCCCTGTCGTCGACGTGGCGGTGTCCCCTGGCTCGTCTGCGGGTTAGTGCACAGAGCAGCAGGGGTTTGGAGAGGCTTCAGAGCCCGCAGGAGTGTGGGTGGAACCGGGGAGGTGCGAATCGTCCAACCCTGGGAGTCAAGCAGTAACCCCGTCTGTCCGCGGACTCGATGGTTTGGGTCCCTGGGAAATAAGTTGTTTGAGGCAAACCCGAATCAAAGCAAAGTTCTTCCCTCCACTCTCACTCTCCCACGGAGAGGGTCTCCCCCACCAACGTCTCCCGTGTCTCCCAGTTTTCTCCAGCAGTATCTTCCCTGGGGGTTAAGGCAAAACCCACGTTCCGGCCCAATCCTTCGGCCAGCATCTCCGGAGTGCCGGCTGTGGAGGCCCGGGGTCCAGGCACAGCGACCCGGAGAGACGCGCGGCGGCGCGGAGGGTGTCCCAGAAGGAGCGCAAGGCCTGGCGTGGTAACGCGTGGGTTCTAGAAACCGCTACCGAGCACGAAAAGAGACAAAAATACCCCAATTCATTTTAGGAAGGTAGTGTCGGGGAGGAAAAAGTGACCCTCTTTGGGTCTCTGGCTGTGTCCAGAAAGTAAAAGAACAAAGAGATTAACAGGAAGAAAGCATACAGCTTTATTAGATGTAGGTTTTGGGTGAGGAGGGAGCCTTCATGAGGAAATGACGACCCCAAGAAACGGTTTAATCTGAGTATTTTTATGCTGGGTTTGATGAAGAGCGAGCACCCAGACACAAATAGTATAGGTCAGAAAGCATGAGGTAAGTGTAGTAAACAGGCGAAGCTTAGCAAGGTCTGTTTGTTAGGGTTCTTCTTGATTTCCCTTTGTTTTCTCCAGATAAGGACGCTCCTTTCCTCTCAGTATAGGGAAGGGGCCTCTCACTTGATGGTTTTATGACCTAATTCGGGGGTGGGAGGAGGGTCAGAGTGACCCTCCCAATTCTGCTATTTTTGGGGGCAGTGCCCTGAACCGCATGGTATCCCTTGGGTAAAACGTGAAGTATTTACTATTCCTGTTCACCAAGCATGGTCACTATAAAATATTTATTTCTGCAAGGAGTGGGGGTCCTCAGTCAATTACTTTTGGAATAGGGCTCCGAGAAAATGATTTCAGTGAAATGTAAGCTCTAACCGGGGAACTTCAAACCTTCATTCTAATGCCGTGCCAACTGAACTGTTTCAGTCATTGAGAACATTATGTGGATTCTTTGCATGAGGCGATCTTTCTAGCATTGATCAGGGAAAGGTGCCGGAGCCCTGGGGAGGGCTGGGTGGGCAGAGGAGATGAATCCACCCTCTGTTTTCATCTACCAGAGTAACGGTTGGGCCCACTTGCCACAAACCTCCCAGAAAAAAAGCTTCACAGTCTCTCTAAATCTATTGGACTCTAACTGCTCTCTGTCTCTCTCCCCATCCCCTCCTTGGCCTGACTAACAGATTTCCCTTCCTCCATTCATAATGAGAGATCAACATATTTGCACTGTCTTAAAAGTAACTTTAGGACTAAAATCTTAGAAGAATTTACACTTCGGAGAGGAAACAAGGAAATGTAAAGGAAGGGGGGGAAAGGGAAAACATCCCTACATTATAATATTTACACCTATAGCTATTTTTCTGTTTAATCTGCAATCCCAGTTTGTGCATTTTTGTTGACCATGACACGCCCCTCTGTCCTTAGGGACACAGGGGAATTCTGTTTTCCCCTGAAACAGAAACTTATGGTTCCAAATCTGGGAGCTTTTCTCTGAAAGGGTGATGGGGGGAATAGAGAGGGTAGGGGGCAAGAAGGACCAAGTACAGCTCAGGAAACTATATAAGCCTGCCAGTTTTGTGATGGCCCCCAAAGCAGAAACAAAACCATTCGACGCATAATTCTAAGACAAAGAACATGCTAGAGTTTGTGATTTCATTAATAATCTTTTGGTCAAAGAGTGAAAATACAGACGGAAAGAATCTTAATACCCCCTGGCAAACAAATTTAGAAATTTGAAGAAGGGCACGTATTGCATGGAGCACTGGGTGTGGTGCATGAGCAATGACTCTTGGAACACTGAAAAAATAAAATTAAAAAAAAAAAAGAAAGAAATTTGAAGGTGGGTTGCGGATCCAAGCTGGGAATAAGTTTTGCATGACAATTAAGTAGCACTCTTTAGAAACAGGTGGTCACATTCTAGAGATAACATTGAACTTTTAATATATATATTTAAAGTTACACTCAATTACCCAAGGTTTAGTGCATTATTAGTTTTTGATATAATGTTCAATGATTCATTAGTTGAGTATAACACCCAGTGCTCATGATACCACGTTGAACTTCTGAAGGCTAAATTCTTTAGTGGATTCTCTTGGGTTTCTATCTTGACATCATTACGTCTCCCCTAACCCAATCTTTTTTTTTTTCTCCCTAACATAATCTTGTGCTTTCTCTTTCTTCCCTTCATTGTTCTTGTACTTGGTTAGACTAGACTGACCACACTATTCCTTAAATATGATTCTGGCTTCGGATTCATATGGACGATCTAATTCTCTTAAGAAAACACTTGCTTTTTAGTTTTGGGATATGGTGGAGCTTAGAAACAAGCTTCCCCAATCTGCCTGGGGAAGTTTCTGATTTTTGAGTTTTTTCCCTTTTTAGTCGCCCTGCTCTACGTTACATCCCCAGGACTTATTTGCCTTATAACTGGAAGTTTGTACCTTTCATTCCCTTCACCCACTTTGCCCCCGCTCTGGCAACCACTGATCTCTTCTCTGTATAGAAGAGGGTTTGGGTTGTTTTGTTTTAGGTTCTACATATAAATGAGATCATAGCGGTGTTTGTGTTTCACTGTCTGATTTATTCCACTTAGCATAAAGGCCTCAGGGTCTGTCCATGTTCTCACAAATGGCAGGATTTCCTTCTCTTTTTGGCTGGACCACATTCTCTTTATCCATTCATCCGTCAGTGGACACAGGCTTTTTTCTCATATTCTGGCTATTGTAAGTAATGCTGCACTAAACATAGGGGTGCAAATAGCTTTCCAAGTTCGTGTTTTTGCTTTCTTTGGACAAATACCCAGAAGTGGAATTGCTGGATCATGTGGTAGTTCTGTTTTTAATTTTTTGAGGATCCTCTATACTGTTTTCCATAGTAGCTGCACCAATTCGGACTTTGAATTTTTCCAAATTCCTTTGGACACCTACTGAGATCTTTTCATTTTTTTCTCCTTCAGGCTACAAATTCATCCGAATAATGAATTTTTTTCCTGATGATAAATCATTCTCATGTTCCTGGGAAAATATTGGTTCAATATGGTATTCATTTTAACATGCCAACATTGTATTCATCATTTTTGCCACAATACACATGAATGAGATTAGTCTTTTGTTTCCTTTTTATTCAGCTTTGGAAAGTTTTGGAGTCAAGTTTACACAAGCTTAAGTGAATTGGAAAACTTTTTTTTAAAATTCTTTATTTAAATTCAATTTAGCTAACATATAGTGTATTATTAGTTTCTGGGGTTTAGTGATTCATCAGTTGCATACAACACCCAGTGCTCATCACATCATGTGCCCTCCTTAATGCCCATCATCCAGTTACTCCGTCCCTCCCACTCCTCTCCTCCAGCAGCCCTAACTTTGTTTCCTAGAGTTTAGTCTCTTATGGTTTGACTCCCTCTCTATTTTCATCTTATTTTATTTTTCCTTCCCTTCCCCTATGAGGAAAAGTTAATTTTTAAAAATATACTGCAAAACAGTTTATATGGTATCGGAAATGGACATAAAGTTATTTCAAAGCCTGTCGTCATTTTGGGTGACCACATTGCTTTTCTTTAACCAGCTGCTCAAGGATTTCTGAAAATTGTTACTATATCCTGAATATGTTTGGGGTTCTATGCAAGATTTGAAGCTGTTCGGATAAGGCACTCGAAAACTATTGATGGAATGAGTTGGGGATAATTAGGAGCAGCTCAGGTTCCCTGAAAACCAATAATTTCAGGCTTATTTTCTTTTTTTGGTTACAGAATGGTCCAATAAGAAGTTATTTCAAGTTGGAGTACTTCAGCTTCGAGAACGTTCTTCTCTAGCAAGAAAAGAAAGTCAAGACTGAGGTCAGAATGCTGAGATTCAAATTGGCCCCATGTCCTCATCTTGCTAAGCAGTACTGGGCACAAGGAAGGGGTGTGCTACTAATGGTACTAATACTGTCTTTTCCAACACAGTTAGTGGTATCGTGGCCACAAATAACTCTTAGCAGCAGGCTGGGTTAGAAAGCAACGCTGTTGTGAGCAGGACTCAAGCTTGCAGAGGGGAGCCCCAGTAGAGTTCAAGCCCAACACGTCAGCATTTGGCCATCACAGCGCTTGAGGTCTCCATTCCTTATATATCAACGTCAGTCATAATGTTTTGCTTCAACATCACCATGATGTGATTTTAAAAACCCAGTGGCAGGATAGATCCATGTCTTATGGAACCGAAAACATATATCATATTGAGGGGGGCCACCTTTAAGAAAAATGTACAAAACTGTGCATACAAAATTAGCTGTGAAAGTAAATACTTATTTAGAATAAGAAAACCAATGTAAACAAATTACAAATTTTAAGCTCATGAATTCTACAAATATCACAAAAAGTTAACTTGTTAATATGTCTCTATGTTTCCTACATTGTTTAGCTGCATTATTTTTTTTTTTTTAAGATTTTTTTTATTTATTGGACACAGAGAGAGAGATCACAACTAGGCAGAGAGGCAGGCAGAGAGAGAGGGGGAAGCAGGCTCCCTGCTGAGCAAAGAGCCCCATGCGGGGCTCGATCCCAGGACCCTGAGATCATGACTTGAGCCGAAGGCAGAGGCTCCAACCCACTGAGCCACCCAGGCTGCATTATTTTTTTATTACCTTTCATATAATAACAGTTTTGTAGCATTATTTTCCATAGAGAGAAATAGATAATTCAGTCTTCTAACATGGTTAAATTATTTTTGAATATAGTTTAGAAAAGGCGTTTTTTGTTTTTGTTTTTGTTTTGTTTTTTTGCTTCACAACTGATTGTAATGCCAAGCATATTTTTCAAACTGTTGTTACATTTGGGAAATCCTTGAAGGTTTTTTTTTGTTTTGTTAAGATTTATTTATTTGAAAAAAAAAAAAAAGATTTATTTATTTGAGAGACAGAGATCAGAGGAGAGGGAGAGAGAATCCCAAAGAAACTGCCCTGAGTGGGGGAGTTCTGGACGTGGGGCTCAATCCCACGACCCTGAGATCATGATCTGAGATGAAACCAAGGGTCAGATGCTTACCCCCACAGAGCCACTCAGGCACCCCTGAAGTTTTTTCTAATATGAACCGCATTTCCACTCTTCCACAGCGTCCTGGGAAGAGGGAGTGAAAAAGAACCTAGGCTGGGAGGGAAGTGTGACCAGAAGCTCACGGGAGCCTGCAGGCGAGGAGCTCCAAGTCCTCTTGCCGAATTCAAGATGGGGGCTGATCCTTACTTTTAGGGTGTTTAAAAAATGGTGAAAGAAAACCATTTAGGTGATCCAAACAAACTTTCACACTTCATGAAACTGACAGTCTCCTTTCAGAGAACTGCAAAATGGGGGCAAAAGGCAGGAAACTTTTATACTATAAAGAATAAAGAACAAGGAAGAGAAAAAACAAAAAAAATTGCTGATTGGCTGGAGACACATCAACCTTGTTTGGGGTGAGAAGGCTCAGAGCTGGCCGGGCGTTTGGGGAACCACTGGGTACTCCGCAGTTCTGGCCAGGTGGGTCATCACAGGGACGCGGAAGTTACGTAAGTTTCGGTTTGCCGATGTGGCACCCCCTGGCAGGAGTGGCTCCAACTTGCGCTTGGAAAGTGATTTCAACGAGTGTTTATGTAAGAAGAAGGAAATAATAGAGAAGTCATTTGGAAGAATTCCAGAATGATCTGAATTCCCTCAGTACCTTCAATACCTCCTGAAATCTTTCGCAGATTCAGAAAGAGTCGAAATAAATCAAGTCAGAAATAAATATACCTAGCTGTCTGGGCAGGGATTTCTAAGAATTCCCCTTTCTCTTCCCCTAACATGGAGCTGGAATGGTGGAAGGGCAGGGAGGGTGGAATCATGAGCTCCTATTTTCCTCCTTGAGCCTTTACAAGAAGCTTTCCATGAGCAAGTTCCACGTGGGGATGGCTCTCTGAAGCTGAGGAAATTTCTCGTACAGTACAACAAAAAGACACAAATGGGAAGTAAGAAAATTCAGAGATGATTCCATGCAGTTCACAACCAACTAATAGGAAATCTAAACAAGAGAAGGAAGAGAATGAGAAGACAGAAGAAAAGAAGAACAAAAAAAAAAATTATCAAAGAAATATTTCAAAATATTGTTCCTAGAATCAAGGGCCATGAATTTACAGATGAAAGGTGAATTAGTTAAGATCATTCCAACCGCGTAAAACCAAAACAACCCCCCAAATATATAATGACTTAAGCAGAAAGGAAATGTATTTCTTGTACACATACAGTAGAGAATGGGGGTTCCTAATCAATGGGGGGTGTTCCTTCAACAGGTCAAGGACCCAGCTCCTTTCAGTGTGGGGCTGACCATCTCCAACATATGGTTTCCAAGTCGGCCTGCTGGTTAGGACAGTAAATAGAGAAAGAACTTGGAGGATTGGTTAGGAAATGTTCTTATGGGGCTCCTGGGTGCCTCAGCTGGTTAAGCCACCGACTCTTAGGCTCAGGTCATGATCCCAGGGTCCTCGGGCTCCCTACTCAGGAGTCTGCTTTTCCCTCTCAATCTACTCCCCTCTCCACTCATGCTTGCTCTCGCCCTCTCTCAGATAAATAAACAGAATCTTGAAAAGTCTTTCTGACTCAGCCCTGGAAGAGCAACAAATCACAGCTATTTTTCATGGGCACTCTCTTCCGCAGACAGACAAATATCAAAATCTCTACCTCTGAGGTCTCTGCAGACTTCCAGAGCCATGGGTATCAGACATTTCCAGAAGGCTGTCCCATAGATGGCTACAAATTTTTGTCCAAAACCAAACTCGTGTTCATCTTCTGGGTACCATCCCCCTGACCACAGATAAAACCAAATCAGTAAGCAGAAACTGGACTGCTTGTGGCTTACAGCTTGGTGAAAGACAAGGACATCCACTGAGTCAGGCTGTGAGTGCCCGCTGTTTGCAAATCCATCCAGGCTCTAAGTCCTGTTTACTGGCGTTCCTTCTCCCGCTCCAAAGGCCCCATCCCTTCCGTCTCTACAGCCTCTGCCTCTGCCGCTTTAGGCCTTGAGTTTGGTTCCCCTGGACCACCCGCGGGGACCACCCACCATGCCGCCTTCCCTAGAGTAGGACAGACCCAGACAGGTCCTTGATTAACAAAACGTTGAGCAATTGCTTCTGCAATCGTATGGCAACCAAATCCTGGCTCTCCCTTTCTGCCCCATTCTGCTCTTCAGATGCGTTTTTAGCCACGGCTGCGTGTGTGTAGCCGAAGAGCCTCCGGGCCCGGGCCGGGGGACCGCTTTACCCTGGGAGGAGGAGGACATCGCTTGCACGCCCGCGGATAGAACCTGAGCCTTGGATCCTGTAAGTAAAACACGCGTAGATGTCTGCATTCAGAAGCTTCGTCTGTTTTTTTCTGAGAATCTTGTAAAGCATACGCATTTGTCTACACTCTTTCTCATTGTCTGCCCAGGATTCCCAGCTAAGCACCCAAAGGGCCAGCGAGCCCGCCGAGTCGATGCTTCGGCTGCCCCCGCGGCGCAGGCCGGGCAGTGGGAGCCCCGCGTCCACACCGGCTCGTCCGCCCGACGGCCGCAGGGGTGACAGCTTCCAGCGCAGGGCAGGGGAGGGAAGAGCAGGTGTCCCGGGATCGAGGCCTAGAGACTGCAGAGGGAGGGAAGGGAGCTCACAAACAGCTGGCCAGAGCCCATGCTAGATAAATAAAGGCTGCCCTGGGTGCAGAGAAGTCTTTCTTAGGTCCGAAAACTAAACTTGGTTTGTGCGATGGCTCCTCGTGGTGCGGGCTCCCGCTCCCCATTCCGTAGGCGGCGGCCGCGCGGGAGGTCCAGCCCTCCTCCAGCCTGTCGGGGCTGGTCGTCCTCCCCGGCCGTCACGCCCCCGCCCCGCGGCGCCAGCACACCCCGGCCCTGGGGTCTGCAGACACTGCCTCTGACGGAAACGCCCCCTCCCGCGCTCCCGGCCGTGGGTGCGGGCTCCGGCCGGGAGGGGGCGCTGCGCGGGCTCCGGCCGTGGGTGCGGGCTCCAGCCGGGAGGGGGCGCTGCGCGGGCTCCGGCCGTCGGTGCGGGCTCCGGCCGGGAGGGGGCGCTGCCGCGTCCCCGAGCCGCTCCCTGCCGGTGGGGGCTCCCCGCGCGGCCGCTGCACGTCCCGGCAGGGGCGACCGGACAGGGACGCTCGTGGAGTCTGGGCCGGCCGCAGGCCACATTCCAGGAGGCCCCGGACTGACCCCGATGCGGCAAACAACCGTTTGCGGAGGCTGCCATCGGCGGCGAGGAGCCATAGGAGCATTTCCGAGCCCTTTCTGAGCACGAGGGGGTGTAGCTCAGTGGTAGAGCGCGTGCTTAGCATGCACGAGGCCCCGGGTTCAATCCCCGGCACCTCCACTTTTAAGATGCAGTTTTTGCCCGAACTTCTGCCTGCTGGCC
>CM052886.1:128356713-128373185 GCA_028534135.1 Potos flavus | reverse complement strand
CCGTCACCGGAGAGTAAGACGGAGAAACCGCCGAAAGGAGCCGCTCCATCACGTCCTCTGATTCTCCCGGTTTTCTGAGCGGTGTGGGAGTCGTGGAACAGCCGACGGCGACCACGCAGAAAGCCCCGTCCTGTTGTTACCCATTCCCCTCTTCCGCCGCCCCCTCCGCTGACCCGTCCGCTGTCCCCAAGCCTCGTGTTTCCGCGCGTGGCTTCGGCGGAGCCGCTGTCGTCCCGGCGAGCCGCTGGGTGACGCGGAGGAGACGGGAACGGACGTCGGGGGGCACCGGGCCTGCACAGCGAGACGCCACTGCGTGAAAGAAGGACTTAAAGAGCCGGGTGTCCGCAGCCGAAATAGCTCAGTTGGGAGAGCGTTAGACTGAAGATCTAAAGGTCCCTGGTTCGATCCCGGGTTTCGGCAGCTTGGTTTTGCTCTGGTGTCGGTATCACCCCTTTATAGTCGCGCCCGATTCCAAAAAGTGAGTCTAATCCTACAACCTCCACCTCTTTTTGCAGATCCTATCAAGGAGTGCACACTCACATTTTTATCACCCTCTCTTTCGGTTTCTATTCACCGAGGTTTTCTTTTTTCTTTTTTTCAAAATTTTGTTTATTTATTTGACAGAGAGAGAGAGATCACAAGTAGGCAGAGAGGCAGGCAGAGGGAGAGGGGGAAGCAGGCTCCCTCACCGAGATTTTCTATGAAATGTTAACTGACATAGTGAATATTTTATTTCAAGTTTTAAAACCTAAGAAATTCCAAAATGCTACATGCTGTTCCACTTACAATTCAGTCTGTTTTGATGGTGTGTGTGTGTGTGTGTGTGTGTGTGTGTGTGTGTGTTAATCACAAGAATTGGGGGGGGGGACCAGAAAACTAGAAAAGGAGCCCCTACAGTGTGTGTAGTTGGAGGGATGTGGTGTGTGGATGTAGGGGGGTGTGGTATACACAAGGACAATTTTGCAATCAGAAAATCCGGGTTTATGGCTTGAGTTCACTCAAACTGCTGGAATCAGGAACACTCTTGAGCATCACTGAGCTTTTAAATGTTTCTAAGAACATTCCGAGTTTTCTTGTTGACAGGACATTCCTTCAGTCTTGCATAGAATTTGCACATCTTATTTCTGTTTTGGTATTCAGGAAAGAATGAAAATAAGCGTTGCACTAAGAATTATTCTGTTGAACATTCACGAGGGAACCTAGAACACAGGAAAATGAAAGTGAATGGGAAGTAAAGGCATCTAGACTCAGGAACAAATACCCCATCTTTTCCTTCAACTTCTTTCTTGAAATTATTTGTTAGGAAGAACAGGTCATTCTTGTGTCATTTTGACACTATGAACCATAGTGGAATTAAAATAAAATTAAAATAAAATGAAGAAAGTAAGGAAATAAAGATTCCATAAAACCAAATGAAAGAACAAGTCTGCCAGATAAATCATATTCATCCAATTTCAGAAATGACTCAAGATTATTTAAGAATATGTATACATATTTGTGTGTATGTATATAAATATATATAATATTGGTCATATGTATGGGGAGACTAGAATGAGAAAGAGGTAACCACTAGAAATATGGTACCAGGAAATGGGTTTTCTCATAGTCTTCTCGTGGAGTTCAAAGAACACAGTCTTAACCATGATAAATCCCAAGATTCAAGAAATGTCCAGAAGTGAACTTTTTTCCTTTTTTTTTTTTTTTAAGATTTTATTTATTTATTTGACAGAGAGAGAGACACACACACAGCGAGAGAGGGAACACAAGCAGGGGGAGTGGGAGAGGGAGAAGCAGGGAGCCTGATGTGGGGCTCAATCCCAGGACCCTGGGATCATGACCTGAGTCAAAGGCAGATGCTTAATGACTGAGCCACCCAGGCACCCCGAACTATTTTTTTCTTCTAATGAACATGACTAAGGAGCACACTTTTCAGGCTTTATGTGCCCTCTCATACTTGGGTCTACTGATGACTCTCGGATCCAAGGCCTGAAACGCAGGTACTTGCCTGAGTTGGGCATGGGACGTCCTCACACGTGTGCACCACATACATGGATCTTGGATTTGATGTGAGCAAGGATAGCTCGTCTTCTCCATCTTCCAACCTCCCCACACCACCCCCTTTCCAAAAGAATTTTTATAACCTCTTCTTTTCTGCATTTTCTTCTGTTTGGTAATGGCACGATGTCTCTTATAGATAGACAGACAGACAGACAGATTGGTCTTTTTCTCTAGTCCTTAAATCTTGTGGCTATTTATCTTTGGTCTCGGTCACACAATTTAACACTTCTCTCTATCCCCGAATGTTTCAGTCATGCCTTATGAACGCCTTTTGAAAAAGAGATTTTGGACTATTGGCAGGGTCTCCTACATTGCCTGGGTGCCTAGATTCAGAATGAAACGACCGTTTAAGCGAAACGCTGAATGCAACACTTTAGGGTTTCCTTCGAGGGTCATAGCTTTTTTCCATCAAATCCAGTCCTTAACATTCTGATGCAGCAAACAACAAATACCATGACACATTCTAGGCAGGAAGAAGCTGAATTTCAATGGTCTTGTGTCTCGGGTTAAGACATATCTGCAGGAAATCAGAAGAGCTGAAAACTGGGACTCGATTGATTCCTCGCTAGGAATGGGAGAAGGAAACTGTAACCACGTTTTAAAGCCACAGTGGAAACCTCTTACATTATTATCTGACATGCTTCCAATCTTCTGCCTTCCACCTCAAGCTCTACACTCTGAAGAATCAGTCCCCTTCTCTAGTTCCTGAAGGTCTCCTGCCCAGGGCAGCTGCTGCTGTCCCTTAGCACTGAGACCAGGATGCTGGGGTGGTGGGGGGATCAAGGGCCGCAGAAAACAACTTATCTCCAGATAAGTGTTAGCAAAAAGCCCTTTCAGAGGGGGGTGTAGCTCAGTGGTAGAGCGCATGCTTTGCATGTATGAGGCCCTGGGTTCAATCCCCGGCACCTCCAAGCCTTAATTTTCTTTTTTTCCTTACTGACCTAATACCCGTTCAGAGCCATTCTTCAAAAAATACTGATTTAGCACTCCTAACTTTTTTCCGTGTTCCATTCCTGCACAAACGGAATGAAAAAACATAAGCTAACAGAATGCCTTGAATTCTCCTTCACCTCCTGCTGTGAACCTCCACATCACCTACGGCGACTGGGACAGAAGACAAAAGGAGGAGGGAGGAGGGGAACGGGTCCTAGAACTGCATCTCTTGCACCCGAGCAAGCCGTGCACAGAAATGAGTGACTCACCTTGGTTCCCGTGGTGGACTATTACTAAAGAGAGGGAAAGACCACGAAGAACAGCATGGCCCCACCTAGTTTTTTTTAGTTCTTTTTGTTTTCTGGGCTGAAAACAAAAGGAAGGCAGCATGACCCCACTGGCTGCTCCATCAGGACCCCCGGGACCCGCGTGGAGAGCGCCACCAACAGCTCAGTCTCGCGATGGGCGGGGGACCCGAGTCCTTGCAGGTGAGAGAGCTACAGGATGCTGGACGCGGGAGAAAAGATTGTCAGGGAATTAATTAGAGGCCTTCCGGGCATGAAAGAAATAAATACGGACCAATGCATTCTCAGCCGATATTCCATAATATTAATTTTCCTATATTTCTTCGCTCATCCCGTTTGCACCATTGTTTTAAATCTTTAAATAAAACATTGCCTGCAAACCTCGGATAACATCAAATGAAGGCGCCCACATGAAGAGGTAGGAAAAGGTTTTTCTGTCACAGTGGAAAAGAGATGCAGAGCAAAAGGGTACAGAAGACAGGTGCGTTGGATGATTCTGCAGGAGACCGACAGCCACTTCCTCTGTCCTTTTGTGGCCCCTCCTGTCGCATCAGCTTTGTATGACCAGGGGACTCCCCGGCATTTCTGCTGCACCCGCGCTGGTCTGTTGGGGCTGCCGTCAGAGTACCACGGACCCCGGTGGGTTACACAACTTCTGGCAGTTCGGAGGCCGGAGTCGGAGATCCAGGGGCCTGCATGGTGGGTTTCTGGTGAAGCCTTTCTACCTGCCTTGCAGGCAGCTGCTTCTCCCTGTTTGCTGTAGCCTCACATGGCCTTTCCTTTGTGTGCGCACTCCCGGTGTCTCTTCCTCTTCCCCTACGGGGGAGGGCCCCACCCATAGGGGCTCGTTTAACCTTTACTACCTCCCTAAAGGCCTGTCTTCAATACAGTCACACCGGGGGCTGGGACAGCGACATATGTATTGGGGGGGCATAATTCAGTCCACAACAGCACCGTTTTTGAGAGAGTGTGTGTGAGCAGGGGGAGGAGCGGAGCTTGATGAGGGGCTCGATCGCATGACCCTGAGATCATGACCTGAGCTGGACGCCTAACCCACTGAGCCAGCTGACTCGGCTGTAACAGCCTCTTTTCAGAAATTCCAAAGCTTTGTAGTCTCAAAACTGCTGCCATCTGGGTAGTTATTTCCTGTTGGATCAAAGTGTCTTTGGGAGGAAGTGAAATTTGTTTCTGTTTGGTAACTGTCACCCCACCGGGCTGGGCTGTTCTTATTTCCAGACCCCCTTCTCCAGAGACAGTATCTCCAGCAGGCTCTGCGAGCGGGCTCCCCGGCTTCCGAACTCTGCTTGGCTCCGCACTGGCTGTGTCCCTTGGGGCCAACTATTTGTTACACGACGCATTTTCGGGAGGGAGATACTGTAGTCACTTCACGTATTTTCTATTATCTGCATGTTTTCTGGAGGCGTTGAAGCAACTAGCGCGTGGGGTGTTAGGAAGGACACTAACATGGGGGGTTGTGTGGAATCAGAGCGCCGCCCACTTCCAAAGTCCGGGTCCAACCCCAGAGCCATAGTTCGGTGGCTTTGCAGGCCACGCCAGAGACCCCTTGAGTTTTCTATCGGTGAACTCCAATGGGCACCAGGACACTTACTCTGTCTACCAACATGCCTGGGGTCCGATCAAGCTACTCGGGTCTCTCAATTTAGGAACCCAAACTTGGGCGACTCCAAGCCCCTCCTAGTCATTTGGCCAGTTCTCTCGTCTAGGATCAAAGTGCTAAACAGTGTAATCCAGAGAGTCGAGTCGTCATGAAAACGCCTCCTTCAGTAAAGTCAGGCTCGCGCTGCGGGCAGAGACTTGGTGGCTCACAGGCCCCTCCTCCCGGTCCTTGCAAGAAATGCTGCTCCTGCGCACCCTTCTCGCCTCCCCTCTGTGCGGCCCTCCGCTCCGCCTAAGCCGCGGCCCACTTTCCCGTAACCGGATCCCACGGAGTTCGGGAGGCATCGGAAACCTTCCGGGCCTGGGCGAGCCAGGAAGCGACCGCGCGTAACGGCGGCGCGCGCGCGGATTCTGGAGACCGGCGGGTTCCGCAGCGCGAGGCCCGGAGGGCCCGCGGGGGGAGGGCCGGGCGGCCGAGCGCGGGGGCCCCCGGGCGGCTGGGCGGGGAGGAGGACCGGGAGCGCCGCGCGGGCGGCGGGGAGCGGAGCGGGGGCGCGCGGGGCGAGCAGGTGCCGGAGCGGGGGCGCGCGCCGGTGCGCGGGGGCCGCGGGCGGGAAGGCCGGGGGCCGGACCCGGCGGTCGCAGCTGCAGAGCCCCTTCCGAGGGCGGGAAGCACCTGCTCAGGGACCACGGGCTCCGAGAGCCTACGGCCAGCAGCGCGTTCCCTCAATTTCACTTCTGGGAATATATCTGAAGGACAGATGCGTGGGTAAAGAACTCGTGGTACACACACACACACACACACACACACACACACACACACACACAGGAATACTGTCCATTCGAGTTCTTGGCTTATTTTTTAATGGGATTATTTGGGGCTTTTTGCCTTTACATTTTATGAGTCACTTATATATTTTGGATATTAACCCTTATCAGATATATCATATGCAAATATTTATATATATTTTTCCCCCGCGAGGAAGTGGGACAGAGACATCTGCAGCCCTCGTTCATTCCTGTAACAAATAATTGGCCCCAAGGCACACAGCCAGTCCAGAGCCAAGCAAATGACTCATCCTAAAGTTTGACACATACATAAGATAAAATAATAAAAGCAACTTTTATATGCATACAGCATGAATTTAATGCATTAAAAAAATCTCATTTGACTTTGACAATAATCTTGTGAATCAGGCAAATCCGGAGTTATCTGCATACTATAAATGGATAAACTAAGCCAGAAACATACAAAAAAGTGCCTCCCGTTTAAAAAGCAGAACAAAACAAAAAACCAAAACAAAACCAAAAAGAGCACCCGAGACACTAGCAGAAAAAAGATCAAACGTATGGTTCCAGGGGCAGGGGGTGGGGGAATTTGATGAATGTGGTCAAAAGGTAAGAACTTCCAGTTACCAGACAGATAAATACTAGGGATGTAATGTACAACGTGTCCTCCGCAGTTGACCCCGAAAGTTGTTGAGTGTAAATCCGGAGTTCTCACCACAAGGAGGAAAACATTTTTTCTTTTTCTTTTTTCTGGATCTGTATGACATGATGGATGTTAACTCATTGCAATAACCATTTTGCAATATAAGTAAGTCACGTTAGTATGCTGTATGTGTTAGACTCATACAGGGCTGTCCGTCAGTTACATCTCAGTAAAACCGTAGAAGAAAGTAAAATTCTTTGTGGAGGTTTGATTTATGGCCCGGGATGTGTTCTGTGTTTTTTTTAAGGTTTTATTTATTTATTTGGCAGAGAGAGATCACAAGTAGGCAAAGGCAGGTAGAGAGAGGGAAGCAGGCTCCATGCTGAGCAGAGAGCCCGCTGCGGGGCTCGATCCCGGGACCCTGGGATCATGACCAGAGCCGAAGGCAGAGGCTTTAACCCACTGAGCCACCCAGGCGCCCCGTGTTCTGCGTTGTTGTATGTTCTGGAAGCCTTGAAGCGAATGTGTGTGCTGGTTTTGTCGGGTGAACTGCTTTATGTTGATGGGGTTCTGTGGGCTGATAGTATTTTTGAGTTCTTCCAGGCTTGACCATTTTCTGTGTAGTTGTTCTATCAGTTATCCGAGAGAGGTCTTGAAGTTTTCCACTGTAATTGTGAATCGGTCTATTTTCAGTTCTATCGGTTCTTAGTTTTTTCTTCACATAATTTGCAGCCCTGTTGTTGGGCGCACGTATCAGAGATGGCTCTGACGTCTTGGTGGATGGACACATTTTACCATTTTATGATGTCCTTTTCTTTTCTGTCTCTGTTAATAATCTTTGTTCTGAGGTTTACTTTCCTGATGTTAGTATAGTAACTGCAGCTTTCTTTCAGTTAATGTTTGCATGACATATCTTTGTTCACCCTCATTGTTTTTTCAACCTGCCTGCTTAGTTATATTTGTTTTTTTAAGGTTTATTTTTAGAGGGGGGAGCGTCAGAGGGAGAGAGAGAATCTCAAGCAGGCTCCAGGCTGAGCACAGAGCCCAGTGCAAGGCTGAGCCCATGACCCTGAGATCATGACCTGACCCAAAATCAGGAGTTGGACATTCAACTGACTGAGCCACCCAGGCGCCCCTGTAGTTCTATCTGAAGTGAGTTTCTTGTAGCAGCATATAGTTGGCTCATATTTTCTAATCCACCCTATTAATATCCATCCTTTAATGGGTGTGCTTAGACTATATATATATATTTTTTAAGATTTTATTTATTTATTTGACAGAGAGAGGGAGATCACAAGTAGGCAGAGAGGCAGGCAGAGAAAAGAGGAAGCAGGCTCCCCGCTGAGCAGAGAGCCCGATGTGGGGCTCGATCCCAGGACCCTGAGATCATGACCTGAGCAGAAGGCAGAGGCTTTAACCCACTGAGCCACCCAGGTGCCCCTAGACTATATTTAATGTAATTATTGATACGTTAGGGCTTCAGTATGGCATTTTATGTTTTTTGCTTTCTGGTTGTTTCTGTGATTTTCTCTTTTGTTCCTTTTTTTTTTTTTTTTTTTTTTGCCTTTTTATGGACTACTTGTACATCTTTTAGCATCCCATATTCATTTATCTACAGCCTTTGGACTGTCTCTCTTTGCATACGTTTTTAGTGGCTGCTCCAGGATTACATCATAGGGATTTACCCTACACAGTGTTTTCATGTCACCATTTTGTCAGTTCATGTGAGCTGTAGTGACCCTTCCTCCCCTCCTGTCACTCTACCTTCCTCATTTGTAACATAACTGAGCAATTTCTCTCACATCTATTAGAACTACGTCAGTGTTATACCTTTTGCTTCAAACTGTTGAGCATAACTTTTTTTTTTAAGATTTTATTTATTTATTTGACACAGAGAGAGAGAGAGAGAGAGAGAGAGAGAGAGAGAGAGAGATCACAAGTATGCAGAGAGGCAGGCAGAGAGAGAGGGGGAAGCAGGCTCCCCACTGAGCAGAGAGCCAGATGTAGGGCTCGATCCCAGGACCCTCCCAGGACCCTGAGAGAACCCTGAGATCACGACCTGAGCCGAAGGCAGAGGTTTAACTCACTGAGCCACCCAAGCGCCCCAAACTGTTGAACATAACTTAGAAAGCTCTAGATGAGGAAAACTTATTGTATTTACCATGTTTCTTGCTTAAAATGTTTTTTCGTCCTTCCTGATGTCCAACATTCCTTCTTTTATCATTTTCTGTCTGTTTAGAGAACTTACTGGAGCCATTGTTTTGGGGTAGTTCTGCTGACAGCAATGATCTTAGTTTTCCTTGATCTGGAATATCTCGTTTCCCCTTCATTCCTGGAGGATATTTTCTCTGGATATAGTATTCTGGATTGACGATTCTTTTCATTCAGTGCTTGAAAACGTGCCACTCTTCCTGACCTCTGTGTTCCTGATGAGATAGCCACTGTCATTCAAATTGTTTTTCTGGTTTCAATTGTTTTTTTCTTGTTTTCAGAAGTTTAATTGCTTTTTTTTTTTTTTTTTCCTGGTCAACTGATGACTCTTCTCTAAAAACCACATAAAAATCCAAATCTCCAGGTTGGCGATCTTTATAGAGATCATGTCTGTATAAACAAAGTTCCAGTCAAGGTACAAGTAGAACCATTCACCGCCAAATCCTTGGTGTACTATTGAAAATTACCAGGGTAAAATGGGGGAGAATACGCCTGGGCAGGGACTTGAACCCTGGGCCCTCAGATTAAAAGTCTGATGCTCTGCCAACTGAGCTATCCAGGCTCTCCTAACAGTCTCTTTCCATGGATATCTAATCTAGGCTTGCTTATTTGGGCAATCCTTACTATGCTTCCTGTCCTAGTTCTCAAATGATACACCTTAAATTCTACTCACAGTGAAAAGTGCTCTTTGAAAGAGATGTTACAGTCGCTGGGGAGCTGTTCCCTCTTTTTCTCTCTTTGTTGTCTTCTCCTCCCCTGCAACATCTCCCAGATAAAGCCGTCAGGTTTCAGACCACATTGCTAGACACAGAGGGTTTCACTTCTTGCCAAGTACCTGCACCTAAGTTTTTTGAGTTAGCACTCAGGCTGGTCACTGCTTCTGTTCGTACCCTTCTGCAACGTCTGGCAGCCCTCGTAGGCAGAGGGGAAGACAGTTGAAGGAGGAAGAAGTTGAAGATGTAAGAAAATGTTCCACCACAGGCCCATTTCTGTTGGTGGGTGGGACTGTCCCCCCAGTGCTCCCTTGGCCAGCAGACCCAGGGGCTGAGCGATGACAGGGACAGCCACGGGGCGGTGTCGTGGGGTCAGCCTGGTATGCAGGGGCTCTTCCCTGGGGTGATCTTAGCCTAAAGGTTTTGGAAATAGTAGTGCTAGGGGCGCCTGGTGGGCTCAGTTGGTTAACCGGCTGCCTTCGGCTCAGGTCATGATCCCAGGGTCCTGGGATCCACCCTCATCACATCAGACTTCCTGCTTGGCGGGGGGTCTGCTTCTCTCTCTCCCTCTCCCACTCCCCCTGCTTGTGCTCTCTCAAATAAATAAATAAATCTTTAAAAAAAAAAAAAGAAATGCTGCTAAACACAGCGAGCCTTGTTCTGCCAACCAATCCTTCTCCAAACACAGACAACGGCGGTAATTAATCAGGGACTTTATTTAATAGCCGAGTTTAATGGCCACTCAGGTAGAGGGAGTGTTCAGCAAGCAGAGGGCCTCCAATCAGGCCCATACTTTCCTTCTAGATGAAACTGAGCCATCTCTCTGTCCTTTAATTTTCCTTCTCATTCCCTCTCCTCCTCCTCTTCCTCACCTTCCTCCTCCTCCTCTTCTCCCACCAAATTCACCATCTTTTCCTTCTTCACATCTTTTCTCCCTATTTGCTGCTCACATGGAAAGTAAAAGTGTTTCCTCGGGCCTTGGGACCGCTCAGCCGTGAATGAGCTGGCACAGGGAATATTGGATTGAGGAGACGACAAAGACACCGCTTGCTCAGGGCCTCCTGCAGGAGGCAATAATTCCACACAAACCAGCACAGCACCTTCGGTTCCAATCCCAGCATTATTCAAGAGCAAGAAAGAAAAAGAAGAACAAAAAGAAGCAACATCAGAAAAGATGACCACAGATAATTTCCTCTCCCTGTTCCCTCAGCCGTGTCTGCAGCAGTGGGACACACGGGACACAGGACGTGTTTCCAAATCGAAGAAATAAGAAAACCATTAGGGTCAAAATCGAAGAAATAAGAAAATCATTAGGGTCATAGATTAAGTGGCTGACATAACCCCCTTGGGAGATTCTTGCTGTAAAGGTGTGAATGTGAGATTTGGTCCACGGTTTGGCAGGTCATCTGACTGAGTAAGAAGATGGGGAAAGGGAGGAAGAACTCTTTCTCAAAACTACCTGCCGGAAGCCCCGTCTGACTACGGACACCCTCCTCCACCCAGTTCCTCAAGTCAAATATCTGGACAGACTGATGCAGCAAGAATAGGGATTCCGTGCTTTCCAATTTTCCTTGGCTTCCTCTCAAAATACTTGGTTCAAAATATTTCAGATGTTAAAGAAGTGCCTCCTGGAGCGCGTCCAATACAAATCCCAGAGAGAAGCCCTGGACGGCCGCGGAGGGCATGGGTCATCTGCGGAAAGAAAGGCTTGTGCGGTTTTCAAAAGCTATTTATTAGCTCTTTAGTATTATTTTTTAAATCTGGGCGCCAGGCTTTCCTGTCAGGCCACCGCCTTCTCTGGAAACAAGAAATGCTGATGGTCATGCTCCTCCACCAGCCTTACTCCGCGGCTTATGCCTGCCGGCATGAGTCCTTTCCTCTCTCAGACTGAACCAAAAAATACCAGTTTTAAAAAATTTGGTGGCATTTTGACATTTTAATCTGTTATTCCTCTAGCACAAAATCCATGGCAACTGAGAACAGTCTCCGCCCATGAATGAGTTCGAGGGTCCGCTGGACTCGGACACGTGGCCCTCGGTTGTTCGGGGCAGGAATCCGAGGGGGCGCGGGCCGCAGACCACCTTCAGGCAAACTGCAAGCCACTGTCGCCCTCACCTCGTCCCCACCGGGGCGTAGCTTGGAAGTCACCACACTGCACCTCGGACGCGGGGACAATGTGCTCCATTCTCTCCAGGAGGCGGCGGACCCACTGCCCCGCCCCACGTGCGGTGATTCTCCCCATTGCCCGGTGGAGAGTCAAGTTGCTAAAGCCTCCGGTAAGAATGGATTATAGTAAACTTTTTTCATGATCTCACCGTGCACTAGTTCTAAGTAATTGTTAGGGATTCTGGATGGAGTTTTATTCCTTTTTTTCTTTTTAATGTTGATAATTAAATCATCCTCCAGTTGCAAAGTTAAAACTTTGAAAGCAGAAACCTGTTTCATCTCAGCTTGCAGGTTTGGAAGGATATTTTCGTCAGCTGGCCGCGTGGCCTAATGGATAAGGCGTCTGATTCCGGATCAGAAGATTGAGGGTTCGAGTCCCTTCGTGGTCGCTCCTTTCTTGTCAAACAAGAAACGGAAACTCTCATTGGACGTCCACCTGTGGACCCTTGAGTAGTCTTTGGAAACCCGAAATGAGTAAATGAGTGAAAGTCCTGACAAGAGCAAGTCTGCGTGCTGCTGAGTCACTACTAACCTACATTTTGTCATTGGCATCTGATCTCTAAATAAGAGTGAAAAAGCACTGATGAATGGTTGTTGGCAGTTGAGCCTGGATTTCTGGCTAGAAGCCCCGCTGGAGACTAGGGCCAACAAAAGGAGGGGAAGGGCAGAAAAGCCAACTACAGACGTTTCTCTGGAAAGCAGGGTTCAAAGGGCTTCTATTTAAGAGTTAGAAATAGGAGTTTGGAGGGGGTGGGGGATACTGAGCCCAGAACAGGCGCTGGAAATCCGAACCTCCATAGTGTCTGTCGCTACCCGGGCTCAGGGACCCAAGTTCTCCTGAGAATTTACTCAAAGCTAGGAAGTCAGTTATTTTCTAATCTTTCCACTATTTGCCTTTACTGTGAGCACAGGGCTTTGATTTTGATGAAGGATGATTTAATGTCGACCAAAAATCCAATCATCTTACCCAAGCTTGGTTCTGAACCAGGGATCAAGTCAGCCTCAGACTGTCCCATTTGAACTTCTCCCAGCCACTCAGCGATTAATATTTCAACTGCGTCTTCAATTGTTTGTAAGATTTTTAACTTTCACTTTTGGAAGATTTCATGTTCCTTAAGCATCGCCATTTTTTACCGTCTACTCACCCGCTTACACTCACCCGTAAAGATTTGGGATCCAGTTTTCCGGGATGCAGAATGGATGGGTGGCGGAGTTTTTGTGGGGGGGGTGCTGAATGGATGAGTAGGGGAGGAAGCAGAAGAAAAGAGAGAGGGAGGGAAGTTCCGTTGAAACAACTCTGCTTCTCTGTTTACAGTTTCCCGAATCAGAATGAAAAGACTCAACAAAGACGTCTGTCAGGTTCTTTATTTTTCCTCCTCTTCCATTTTTTTCCCTCTGTTCCGCTCTTTGATGTTACTGAAAAATAGAACTCAGGGTGAACTTTTAACTATTGGGTAGGCATGTTTCTCGATGAAAATTTAGGGTAAACTGGGTTCTCCCCCACTCCCCACCCCCGTCCCATCTTACCTTTCTTTTGCCAAAGCAGCCATCCTGTGTGGTACCAAGGGCCGTGGGGTGGGACCCCCGGCAGCTGCAAAGACAATGCACTGGATCATTGCTTTTCTTGTCGCGTAGGCAGGGAAGGCATGAGAGAATGACTGAAAAAGCCCAAGAGTGGTTTGGCTACATAGGAAAGAACACACACGGAGATAACAGGAGGATGTACTCAAGACCTCGCGTGTCAGTCCTGAAGCACATGAAAATCAGCTTGTGCTACACATTCTTCATAGAGTATCAGGGTCATTTTTGGATGGTCTTGAAAAACGTGACAGCTGAAAGGGAAAGTCCACTACTTTTGAAATCATTGAGCTAGAGCCTCTCTTGGCATTTCTGATTCAAGAAATTTCCCACTCCAATCTGAAATGAGTACACAGTAGCTGAAGCATATTTAAATCTAACACACTAAGGAGTGGGTAGAGCACGCAATTCTGGATCTCAAGGGTCGTGAGTTCAAGCCCCACACTGAGTGTGGGGCCTGCTTTAAAAAAAAAGTGTGTAAGTTAAAGCTATTTATCCATTACATGCAATAATTAATTATATATATATATATAATTATTTGTATAATTAACCTAAATAGGTAAGTTTTCTCTTTTTTTGAACTGTGAAATTTGTAACAGAAAGCATCACAATTATTTTTGAGCTAATTAAAGATGTGGAACACAGCAAATACAGCTCATTACTTTTGGGCTCTTTTTCTACAAAGGGCTGGAAAAATATTTGGTGTGGTCCAACAGTTGCTTGGAAGACCCCCAAAGACAATTTTTTCAAAAGTTAACATCAACAATGATAAGTCATGCTGATCATATATATTCTTAATATGTGATGAAAAATATATATTATTTATCTGTACATAGATTTATATATATATAAGTATATAAAATATATCTATCTATATATTTATCTCTGGTCTTCTTCCCCAAAACTCATAGCCCCAGCCTAATTATGACAAAAAGAACAGATGAATTCCAGTAGAGGGGCATCCTACAACATACCCAACCAGAATTCCTCTCTACTATCATAGTCCTTGTGATTGCTAATTTTGCATCAGCTTGACTGGACTAAGGGATGCCCAGATAACTGGTAAAACATTATTTCTGAGTGTGTCTGTGAGCGTGTTTGAAGAAGTTAGCATTTGATTCTTAAATATACCTTGTTACAAGAAAATAAAATGGAGAATATGCTTGAAAATCCCCCAACCAGACATAACCACGTAAGCCACATAAGCAAAACCAAATCTAGCTTATTTTATGGATATAAGTGAACCTTAACTGAAGTTATCGCTTGCAAATGTCTTTAATAACCATAAAAGAAACTTAAGTCATCTTCCTAAAGTGGTATAAGATAATCGCTCTTAACCATCCCTGCTGTCTTGAAACCTGCACTGAATTAACCAATCATTATAACGGTTAAACAATTTCCTCCTTTTCACTTTACAAGCCGTCTTGTGGCATCATGCCCCCAAGCTTCATATCAGTTTTAGCACTGAAGACTCTTGGTTCAGAAACTGTCCTTTTGTGCACAGTAAACCCTTAGTCAATACTAAGCCACTGACCTGGCTTTAATTTTTACTGTTTTTGGATTTTTGACAATCTCTTTATAGCTTATTGGTTTTGTCTCTCTGGAGAACCCTGACTAATACCGTCATCAAAACTAAGAAGAATCTAAGAAACTGTCACAGTTTCTTCTGTTGTCTTTGGTTGTCACAAAAACAACAACAAAACACATGACAACTAAATGTACTGTGGTATCGGGGAGCAGGCAAAGGCTGCTAGGCTAGAAACCAAGGAAATCTGAGTAGACTATGGAATTTATTTAATAAAAATGTATCGGGCGCGTGGTGGGCTCAGTTGGTGGAGCGTGTGACTCTTGGTCTCCAGGGTTGTTTGAGCCCCAGGCTGGGTATAGAGATTACTTCTTAAAAATAAAATCTTGGGGTGCCTGGGTGGCTCAGTGGGTTAAAGCCTCTGCCTTCAGCTCAGGTCATGATCTTAGGGTCCTAGGATAGAGCCCCGCTCTCTGGTCGGTGGGGAGCCTGCTTCCCCCTCTCTCTCTGCCTGCCTCTCTGCCTACTTGTGATCTCTCTCACTCTGTCAAATAAATAAATAAAATCTTCAAAAAAATAATAAAAAATAAAAAAATAAAATCTTAAAAAATAAAAATGTATCGATGTTGGCTTATTAATTTAATAACTATCATCTTTTTTTAAAAGATTTTTTATTTATTTGAGAGAGACCATGATGGGGGGTAGGAGCAGAGCAAGAGGGAGAAGCAGACTTCCCACTGAGTAGGGACCCTGGGGTCATGACCGACTGAGCCACCCAGATGCCCCTATATGTGTCGTCTTAATGTTAGATACTAATAGGAGAAACTGCGTGCAGGGTATATAAGAAATCTCTGTAATATTCTGTCAGTTTTTTCCTGCAAATCTATTACTGTTCCAAAGTCAAGCTCTATTTACAAAACAAAAACCGACCTCTCTTGTAGACAAAAGAAGAAAGTGTTTTAGAGCAAAGATGCTGGTGCTGAGTGAGTTCATTTCTTACAGGGCTCCTGGACAGACGACCGGGTCCGCGCTCGCGGAGGGCGGGAGCGGACAGGTCCGGCCGCGGGCGGAGCGCAGCCTCCATGGGAGGAGTGGAGTTCGGACGCGTCCCCACTTCTGCGGGCGCCCCCGGGAGACCCGGTGCGGTGCAGAGACTTCGGGGCGCCCCCAGACCCGGCTGTGGATAAATACTATGGGGTACGCCCCCGCTCCCCCCCACCGCGGGGGGTGTAGCTCAGTGGGAGAGTGCGTGCTTAGCATGTATGAGGCCGCGGGTTCGGTCCCCGGCACCTCCACGGGCCGCTAGGCCTCGCTCCCCGCATTCGGGCGAAGGGGGGCGGTTCAATCCCGCACTTTTCCTTTAACCTGCTGGCGTTTGGGCCCTTAACCACTTCCCAACGGCCCCGCCGCGCCTCAGGTCTCCCCAGCGGACTGCTCCGCACGACAAAGCCGGGAAGAGCGCGCTCCCGCCGGAGCACCGCCCGGAGAGGCCGGTTCGCCTTCGCTGCGAAGTCTCTCTATTACTAAGAAGTGGGGAAGAAAGAGGAGGAGGTGGGGCAGGGAGGCCCTTGGGAAAATGCCTTTAGGGTCCCCCACCCCTTTCCGTCTGCCGCGCCTGTGTCAGGAGACCCGCGTCCTGCCCGCCCTCGCCCCTGCGCCACGTCCCCATAGTCCCATCGTCGTGGCTCCGCAGCAAGAGGCGGGCCCTGTCCCCCGTCCGGGAGCGCTGTGGTCCCAGCTTCTTCTCGTGAAGACCTGGGTAGTGTGCTGTCCGAGGGAAAGCGCTTGCGGTCAGACTCCGAGGCTTCCAGATCCCTGGTCGGAACACGTATTTCCAGAGGAGTAAAGAGCCGCGAGCGGCGCTCAAAGCCCAGGCCCTCAGGTTGCATCGGTCCCCAGGAGCGCAAAGGGGCTACGCCTTCCCATGGGACGAG
>CM052886.1:128330479-128356213 GCA_028534135.1 Potos flavus | reverse complement strand
AAATTTTGGAGTAGTAACTGGCGCCAGCTCGGGCCGCACTCGCACACGGCGCGCTCTGTCCCGCTGCTTTCGGGCGGCGACGCCGCGCTGCGTGGACGCGGTCCGTGGCGCCCCCTCCGCACCGCCTCGCGCGCGCCACTTGCCGCGGCGACAGTGACGGGTCCACAACTTCATCAGGGCCGGCGCGTGTCTGCCCGGAGCGTCCTGCCGCCTTCCTTCCTACCGGGGCTTACACCGCACGGGGAAGGAACAAAACCGGGCTCCCACCGCCAGCTCCCCGGTCAGGGTTCTGCACAGCCGCGCCCTGTGCTCTCTGCGCAGTCGGCGCTGCTGCTTGGCTAACTGTCTCCATGGACATCGTCGCCGGTCCTGAGCTCGAAGGAACCGCAACGACCCCGCACCGGGGCCAAAACGCTCGGCCCACCGGAACCCGGGATCGAACCAGGGACCTTCAGATCTTCAGTCTGACGCTCTCCCAACTGAGCTATTTCGGCTGCCCCCTACACCCTCTTCTTGCCTCTTCCCCCTCCCCCTCCAATACTCGGATGGGGTGCACTTCGTTTCGGGTTTTAGATTCCTTAAGTGTGACTGTCTAGTTGTGCAGTATCTTTGCCGACCCAGAAAGACTCGGATTCCACCGTCTTCCACGTGTGCGCGGGTTGGTCCAGTTCCCAGCGGGGAGGGGGGGGAATGGCAGGTGGAGGGGGGGCAGAGGAGGGGCGGTGGTGAGGTACAGCCTGGCCGCCTTTCGCTCTGGTCATCCCGTGAGTAGACCCAGGCACCGCTCAGGGAATAAAGGAAACCAAAGGAAATACTTGTTGAAGTTCGTCATTTTTCTCTTCTTTTTGTTCCTTCGTGTTTCATTATCTCCAAAAATGCTGAGAAATTTTGATGATAGGAAACACTAACTTTGAACCCCAATTAAGCAAAATGTTATCCCCAATGATATTTCCATTCTTCTAATTATCAGTAGTAATAATAATTGTACTCAACTATTATACTTTAATTTTTAAAAGTGGAAATTTGTTCTCTTTTGTTATATAAGTACTATATCCTTGATTTTGCCATGTGACCTGCAAATTCTAAAATATTTACTTTTTGTCCATTTATAGAAAAAGTTTGCTGAAACTCTTGGTCCAGAGGACTATCTTCACCGAGTCCTTGAGAAATGCGCTGGCGAGGAGAGCAACAGCCTCCTTCCTGAGAAGTCTCTGCAGTGGCCATTCTCTGCTGTCCCGGAGTGACAGTCACAGGTGCTGCGGTAAAAATGGCTCCCTGAATCCAGTTGTGGTGATGGGATGCCCGGGGGGCTGTGTGTATCTTTTCCAACCAGGCATCCTGGATCCAGGGAAATAACTATGGGGCAGATTCAGGGACTCAAATAGACCTGCAGTAAAAGACCTGATTCTATCGTCACATGACCTCTGTAAGCCACCTGTCTGACTGGGAGGCCACAGTGACATTTTGTGTTCCAATATTTAATATCGGCTCAGAGTCGTGTTCAGTAGTCTCCAAACCTTCTGTCTCCTGCACACAATTGCCTCGATGAGTGGACTTTCTTTGGGGAAGGCTAGAACGAAAATATCTGCCATATACATTTTTAGTTGTGTGCCAAGTTCCCTTGTCACATGGAGCCAGGCTCCTGTTCATTCAAGGAGACCGGGGTTGGCTTCCGGACACGTGAGTCATGAGGTGAGGAAAGGCCAGCTGGAAGCCAGGGGTCCTCTCTACCCGCCAAAATAACAGACACAGAGGACATTGCGGTTCTGGAAGAATCCTCAAGACAAGTGCCATCAGCAAGGACACGAAAGACGTACAGGGAGGTGCTTCTTATCACATCTGCACTCGGCTTGCCTGTCGGTGCGGGCAGAAGACGGAAGCATCATGGACCGCGGCGGCGAACTATTGTGAATTTAAGGAAGCGGTGATTTCCATTCCAGCTGCCGTCCGAGCTACGATTCCGTCACTGGAACAAATTGTCAGAGCCGTTGGTATTGAGGGGCCACTATTGCTGTAAAAAATCGTTCACTCCTTACCCAGGTAGAAACTGGCCTCTGTTTGGGGCTGAATTCTGTCTCCCCAAAATTATATGTTGAGGTCCCAACCCACAGGACCTCAGCCTGTGACCGTATTGAGAGATAGGACCTTTAAAGAGATAATTAAGGTCAAATGAGGTCGTATGCGTGGGCCCTAATCCAGGGTGACTCATGTAAGGACTGTGTCCTTGTAAGAAGGGAGGCAAGGACACAGACGACATGCAGACTGAGGACAGACATGCGAAGGCACAGCAAGAAGCTTACCTCAAGGAGAGAAGCCTCAGAAGAAACCAAACCTGCTGACATCTTGATCTTGGGCTTGGAGCCTCCGGGACTGTGAGAAAATAAGCTTCTGTTGGTTAAGCCGTCACATCTCTGGCATTTTGCTCCAGCAGCCTTAGTGGACCAACACAGCCGTCAGGCATGGTTTGCCTTTGGTCGGCAGGGCTAGGAAGCATTTGGAATTTTAGCTTTCTTCTGTAAGTGAATCACAGGACAGACCTTTGGGATACAGGGGCAAAACTATGGCATCCTCTGCAAATTATTATCCTCTTTAAAAAATGGTTTCCGGCTTGCTGCTGGGTGCAGGAGAGCGTGAGTGCCTGACCTCGAGTCGCCAAGTTCCCACGAGAGCAGGGTTTCTGGGGGGGGGGGGACGGGGGTCTTCCCTAATCCAGGCGGCTGTAACGCCGGCGTGCAGAACATCGTTCATCGTCAGGTAGAAATAGACTGTCTGAGCGGTGGCCACCAGGAGTAATTCACGTGAGCAAACAGCCTATATTGCCGTGGCCCTTACTTGTGGCCCATTTCTTCAGCCTACATCTACAGCCTCATAGGGCGTTTCTCTGGGGCTTTCTTTCAGATTTTATTTTTAAGCTCTAGTTAGTTTACATACAGTGTGATGTTGGCTTCGGGAGAATTCAGGGATCCATCCCTCACAGGCGACACCAGCGCTCCGCACAGCAGGGGCCCTCCTCGGTGCCCATCCCCCCCGTGCAGCCCACCCCCTCCCTCCACCAACCCTCAGTGTGTCCTCTGTCGCACAACACTCTAGATGTTCAGGAAACAGCCGGAGAGGCCTGGGGGTCAAGCTAGCCATGTGGGGCTCTTACTGCGAGTCCGTGGGCGGTCTTCACGGCAGGTGTCTGGACCTCGGCGTGTTCTGGGAAGACAGTGGCCACGTGGGAGATGTGCGGGGGAGGAGGAGTCTAGAAGGCTCGTGTGTGGGCTCCATACAGAGGCCTTTCCCATTTCACAGCACCGTGTGGGGCCTGCTACCCCCTCCAGTTAACCGGTGTCTGAAGATGTAAGCTCCCCAGTCAACAACCACATGGCCACACTCGAGATGGCCCGGAGTTCGACCTGGCCACCTCGCCGGACCTCAAGCCGGGATGATTCGGAGTCCTCAGTCCGAACGCACACCAGAGTCTGTGGGCGAAACAGACCTTCCAAACACGTACATACATTCTCTAAAAGCTGATGCATGCTGCTGTGAAAGACGAGGCCTCAGGTTTTCTAGGAGGGCACGACAGTATTCTGTCATTAAAGTACACTTATTGCAAACCCTGAGCCTCCATATGCCGCCATTCCACGGGGAGCCGCTACCCGCCTGGCGTCAGGTTCATTACATTTGACCACGACCGGATTAGACGGTCTGCGTATGTTTTCCCCGGAATAGATACTTACCCTGGGTATAGATTTGCCTTTACCTCTCACGATGCTCCCGCGAAACTACCGTCCATGCAGTTTGACTTTCCCGGAGTTTGCTGGTCTTACCATGTCGCCATCACTCTGAAACAAGCAACTGGCCTGATAGGATGGTGGAACGACCTTTCAAATACTTGGTTATGGTGTAAGCGAAGAGACGGCCTCTTCTGGGAGTGGGGTAAGCCATCGGGGAGGGGTAAGTGCTCTGAACCAGGGGCCAGTGTGTGGGACTGTAAGTCATCAGGACTCATGGCTGCAGGAATCAGAGAGAGGAAACGGGACTCAGTCCGTTCGCCATCGGAGCTGACGGCCACAGGAACATGGTGCTTCCGGTCTGTGGCACCGATAACCTTCCTTCTGACTCCAAGGTCTTCACGTGTTCCTTCCAGTGCTTTCTACGTAATTGGAACTTGTGTATAACAGGCATGATTTTCTACAGGGAGGCGGGTGTTAGAGGGGGTGCCAAGGGGAACTTGAAGAAGTGAAATCCCTACATTCCTTATGCCAATGCTCAGAAGACTTCACCTCAGGAACTGGGTGGGGGAGGATGTGGTCTGTTAAGTCGTGTAAATGAGCGGAGGGATGAGAAGTCTTTATGACAGAAACCGAGTTCCTTTCCTACATCGGGTAAGGCTAGCAGACCTATTTTGGTCACACCGGAGCAGTGTGGATTCACTAACCCCCGACTTCCTCCTCCACTTTTCTCCACCGTGGAAGCACCGAGCTGATAGAATGATTAGTTCTCTTCTGTGGAGCACCCCAGTCCATTTGCTTAGGAAGAGTCACGATCCAGGACTCACTCCTTCCGGTGACCGTACAGGACGGTTTGCAGTTGGAGGTAGAAGGGTGGAGAAGAAGGGGAGGGAGAGTCACCGGGCAGATTTGCTTCTCCTTGGTCTGCAGCGATGGCATTGACCCAGGTACAGTTGAAAAAACGATGCCTTTTCCGAGATAATGCACTGAGACTCTCTTATTGTTTCTTCCTCCTCCTGTTCTTTTCCTTTCGTGCACCTCCATATATCGCCAATGGACTAGAGTCCTCGAGCGTGATCTAAATCTGCCACGTCTGTGGCCTCTGGTTCGGGAGATCCTGCACGAGCCAGGTCTCTCTGTTTTGTTTCCCTCACTCCGATGTTCCGTGGGAGGACAGGCATCATCAGTAATGATGAGGCCCATGGAGATGAAGTGGGTCCGGAGCAAAGGCAACCCATGGAGGGTATGAATCTAACTTTGATAGGAGCAGGAAGACGCAAGTAAAGTAATACAAAGAGAGGAAGGCAAGAGAGGTTTGTCTGAGCATAGTTTAAGAGACCGCAGGGGAGGGCAGGGATGGTGGTGCTAGATTTGGAACCCTGCCCTTCATGTCATGCTCTTGACCACTGAGCTAGGCTCGCTGATGATCCAAGAAGTTCAGAAAAATACTGTCCCAGCTGACTTCTATTATTTGCTACGGGTCTCCATGAAATGAGCGTAGACGTGGCGAGAAGGACTTAAAAATGCCGTAGAATCTTTTACTAGCTTTGAGCCGTAAGTGCACGACCCGAGGACCTGAAGCGTCTCAGCCGGTGAGGTTCCAGTGCTGTCTGCCCAGTGAGGAGGGTGCAGCGAGAGCCCCAGGCGGGTGCAGGGACGCCAAACTCTTAGGTTTGCAGCGGGGGCTCTTTAACAGGAAGGCAGATCGACAGGAGAAAACCAGAGTTTATTAACACGGGTAGCGAGTATCACCCGGGACTGACCAGGGTGAGCCGTAACCGAAAGCGGCAGCTTCGAACTTCTCGGCATCTCCTACAAAGAACGGTAAATGTGCAGAAAATGACGGGACGGAGGCAAGCAGTTTGAGGCTCTAAGGGTAGCGAACTGGGAAGGTAGATCCGTGGGAGGAAAGTAATGGAGGAAGGTTCGTTTGCAGTTTCCTCTGGTGCCTCTCCGGGCTGGTAAGCGTCAGTCTCCTGTGGAAGGAGAATTTATGTCCTGATTTTAGGTAGGAATGGGGGAAGGGCAGACAGCTTTTCCTGTGTTTGCTGCTTCTTAACTGCTTTCTGTTCAAAGTAATTTTTTAAAAAGGTTATATTTATTTGCTTGATAGAGAGACAGCGAGAGAGAACATGAAAGAGGAGAAGCAGACTCCTCGCTGAGCTGGGAGCCCAATGCGGGACTCGATCCCAGAACTCCGGGATCATGACCTGAGCTGAAGGCAGTTGTCCAACAAACTGAGGCACCCAGGCACCCCTGGGTTCAAAGTAGTTTTTATGTCAAACTGGTATATTTTGGGTGGTAAATTTTGGGTTCCTTCCCTTCCCTCATCATGTCTAGTGGGACCATGTTATGACAGGTGATATTTTAGGGTTAAGTTGTCCACTAACCCAAAAGCTTATGAAGACCTGAGAAGTCACAAATATGTCTTTTTGTATCTTGTTATATTCAAATGCTTTCAATTAAGTCCGTTTTTAAAAATTACAGTTTAACATTGGTAGCTAAATTAGAATTTTAAAATTATGTCATTTATCAAAGCAGGAAAGAATATCCAATGGAAAAAAGAGTCTCTTCAATAAATGGTGCTGGGAAAATTGGACAGCCACATGCAGAAGAATGAGACTGGACCATTCTCTGACTCCATACACAAAGATAAACTCATAACAAATTGAAAAACCCACACTGTTTACAGATTGTAGTGTGACATAAAAACATTTCTCTCTATGAATAGCTACATATTTACAATATGTACAGGATTCAAATTAAGGAATGAAGATATTTGGAGGAAAAACGAAGAGTGTGATCTTGGGACATGTTTGGCGGAATCGCCAGGGGTGAGGACGGGTAGACTGAGGTCTGGGGAAGAGCGGAAGGTTTGTCTTCCCTGGGCTGGATGCTGCGTGAAACCCAGAGGCACCCACCTGCTTGGCGGCTCCACTTGCAGGAAAGGAACTTTACTCTGGGTAGAGCACGCCCCCTAGAGTTGGTGTAAGCTAATTCATGAACAATTGGTGATTGGGCAGGACTTGCCAATGTCGCCCACATTTATGTGGTGGGAGAGATGCAAGGTTCCTAAACTCCTGAAGCAAAACCTTCACAGTGTCTCTTGCTTAAGGCAGCGGGTTGGTTTCCCGAAAGGGGCACAGTATTTGAGACGAACACTGAATGAACACAAGCCAAACCAGTTACCTCTTGTGATCGAGAATAGCCATTCTCTGTTGCTCAGATCTCTTGCTTTGCACTCAGCTCTCCCTGTACATTATTGTCTTCTGATTTAGGTCAGCCATCAAAACTATTTTACTTGACGAACTGGGTGGCATTATCGAATTCACAAGGACTCATCAAAGTTATTGTTGTGGGAACTGTGGATTTAAAACTCCCTGTGGAGGGAGGTAGAATTGTCCCACAGGCACAAAGCGATTGCCCTAAGTGGGGGGACAAGGTGTGTCTGTGTTCCTGATGCTCCCCTAAGTTCCTAGGACTCCTGCTATGCATCTCCTGCAGCCTTTCCAAGAGGCGGTGCTCCGCCAACCACACCAGGGGCTGAGTCCAGGGCCAGAGGGAAGGGGAACTTTTCCTGCACTCTGGTCACTTCTTTAATTTTGGAATCCAAACAGCACCGTGTGGCAGGGAGCATCGTCTGCCTTCTTGGCGCACATTCAGCATCCGTGAGCATCTCTTAATCTTCCCGGAGATGGCAAGGGGACAGAGGGCAGCCTGCTTCTTCGGCTGGGATGGACTGTCCCCAACCTGTCACCAGACCTGTCATCAGGGTCACCTGCAGGGGATGGTCACCAGCGCAGTTCAGCAGGGCTCAGGACCCAGAAAATTATGCAGCTGGCTGGTGCTGCCGCTCGTTGCTGGGCAATCCCGTATTCTTTGTTCCAGAGGAGAAACTGTCCTCCCAGAAAGTACTAGAGCAGGTTGACTTTTTCAGATTTCCTAGGCCTTTAATTTTACACTTTCCCTCACATCCAGGAAAAACCCTCTTGACCCGGTTCCGGATGCTGGTTTGGGGCGCCTAGAAGGCGAGGCGGGTATGGTTTACCTGTCTTGGAGCTGCCCTTTCAGGTCAGAGACGTCCTGGCTCTCCGAACTCACCTTTTCCCTACCACTCGGTTTTCGTGGAGTGTAAGACGTTAGAGAATGCAGTAGCGGTTGCTCAGGGTGGACGGATAATAAAAATGCCGACTTTGGGTAAATGAGCATTAATTGTCACTTCGTATCCCAAAATGTCTATCTAGGCAGTTCGCTAAGAGAACATCGACTTCCTAACACAAGGGAGGATTGCAGGCAGAAACCTGGAGTTTCCCCCCCACCCCCAAAGCTCAAAAGACACCCGTACCACCAGATGCTGGAGGAACCTGGGAATTGGAGGTGCCAGGGATTGAACCTGGGGCCTCGTGCATGCTAAGCACGCGCTCTACCACTGAGCTACACCCCCAGTGCACTTGCTCTATTTTTTTTTTCTTTTTTCTTTTTTTACAGAAGCCTTTTAATCACAGCCATCTACCTTCCCCCGAGTCCTGAAACTGCTAACAAAAAGACTCTTTATATACAGCTCTCTTATTTCGGAAGCCCCTAGATTGCATTCTCTTTCCAGCTGCAGAAAGAGGAAGGCAATGATGCTCGACAGAAAGGCACCCTTCCCAAGATCCATTCATGCTGGTCAGCCCTCCCTAAAGTTGGGGCCACACAAAGCTTTACGAGAAGACAGCAGGGAAGAGCCCCGTTCTAGCTCTGTCTGCTGAAAGATCGTGGAAACTGTGAGGACGGCTAATCTCCTCTCTTACTTTCCTAATACAGGTCCCCACCCAGGAGCCAAGGCTGTCGCAAGGGTCGGGGCAGGGAAATCACAAGAGGAGCCTGGACCGTCTCTCCCTGCCGGAAGGTAAGAAAGTGCTTGACAGGTGACGGTAGGCTTAGACACAAGAACCACTAGGCAAATCTTGGAAGCATTGAGCATTAAAATGAACCCAAAAGCAGGGGCGCCTGGATGGCGCAGTCGGTTCAGCATCTGGCGCTTGATCTCAGGGTGGCGAGCTGGAGCCCCCGGTTGGATTGGGGGTGCAGTTCACGCAAACAAAAATAAATACGTGAATTTAATGGCTAAAATAGGAATTCCTGAGTCTATACTGATAAGGAAGCGGGAGAATAGGAAGCTTTCTTTGCAGCGGTCTGCGCGTTAGTAAGTGTGGGACCACTGAGTCTCCTCCTCGGTGGAAGTAACAGTGAGTTCAAAACAAAGATCCACCTACACCTTCGTCACTATGGTTGGAGGGACTGATTTTTAGTGTGTCGCGCGAGGAATGGACTTATAAAGAACAGATTCGTTTCTTTTACTTCCTTCAAGTTCCCTTCGGAAACAGTTTTTTCTGAAAGAGGTGCAATGTCCACAGGAGCATGTTTCCTAATCCCCTTCCCTGTCTCCGTCCCCGGGGGCTCTCAGGACCAGAGAGGCCCCCGGGACAGAGTGAGGACATCTCCAAAGATGTGGGCGCAGCCATTTAGGAAAGTAGTGACTGACGCACTCTTTGCTCCTGTTTGACACCAGTATTGAAGAGTAGTTCCACCGCAGTCTTATCTCCTGTCCTGGACCTGAATTTCCTGAGCACCTCTGGTGGTCCCGTCTTCCTTCCCTCCTCCGTCGCTCCCTTCCTCTTGATCCTATGCAGGTGCAGCTCTTTGCACGCCCTGCGCCACCCCGTGCGTATTTCTGAGAGCGCTGTAGACCAGAGAGAAGGAAGCTGGAGGACCAGGAGAATATCCGTCCTGAGACGGCCCTCGGAGGCTGGCAGGAGGTGGGCCGCGAGCAGTGCTCCGAGCGGCCGCGCCTTCGGGGAGCCCGCGTGTGTTCCGCGGTCTGCAGCTCGGAATGCCCCGTCTCTGCTCTGCGGGGTTTCCGGTGCAGCCCGGTACACGGAGCGCAGCCTGACCCTCTCGCCTAGGGCCGGCGCGCCTGCGGACCATCGAGGCCACCGGTATGCGGGAGGCCCTGGAGCCGCACGGGAGGGGGTGTAGCTCAGCGGTAGAGCGCGTGCTTAGCATGCACGAGGCCCCGGGTTCAATTCCCGGCACCTCCACGCGCGCCTGGGTTTTTATATGAATTCCGTGGCCTTGACTCCTCCCGACCTGGGGGCTTCAAAATGACAATGTTCCCATTTTGAGCAGAGACTAGAGAAAGAAAGCCAAAGTTTTCTTCTCTCCTGACACGCGAATAGCGCGAGAAAACGGGAAGTCTAATCTTTTTTTGTCTTTCCATTGCTCCTTTTCTTCCCTGCTCCTGATATTTAAGGCTCACTCACTGCAATTCCGGGGGCCTCGGGGCGTTCAGATGACCTCCGGACGTGCTTGCGCGCAGGCAGCCACGTTCAGCCGGGGCGAAAGGAGTCAAAGCCGCCGAGTTCCTGTAAAAATCCTGTAAAAATCCTGTAAAACCGGGAGCCCCCGGGGGGGGGGGGAGGGGGCCCGCGTGGAGGTGCGGGGATTGGACCCGGGCCCTCGCGCATGCTAAGCACGCGCTCTGCCGCTGAGCCACACCCCCTCCCGTGCGGGCCGCGCGCCCCCGCATACCGGCTGCCGCGGTGGTCCGCACGTGCGCCGGCGTAAGCGAGAGGGCCAGGCTGCGCGCGGAGTACCGGGCTGCCCCGGAAACCCCGCAGAGCAGAGACCGGGCATTCCTAGGCGGTGGGGTTACAGCGGGTACGTGTGCAACTCAGGGAGATTCCCCGGGGTGCGGTAGCCGTTACTAATCTCCGGTAGTGTGATGAAAGTCGCTGAGAAGGAGCACGGCCAGCTCGGCAGACCCAACTCTCCGCGGGGAAGGCCGGACTGCCCCGCCAGGGAAGGACCCAGCCGGCCGCGCGGCTTGTTGATGGGACGGGAATGTGGGACCGGGTGGAGCGCACACTGTGAAGGCCGGTCGGGGCAGGCACGGGTACTGTGGGAGCTGGGAGCCCGCCCCTCCCGCCTCCCGGGTTGGCCGCTGCACGACCCCAGACCCGGCTTCTGTGGTCACCCGCCGTCTCCCTGTGTGTCTGTCCAAATCCCCTCTCCCCGCAAGGACCCCAGGAGTACTGATTGGGACCCACCCTCATGGCCTCATCTGGACTCGATGACATCGGCAAAGACCCCGTTTCCAAATAAAGTGACATTCTGAGGTTCCAGGAAGCCCATGAATTTGGAGGGATGGGCACCATCCCCTGGGCGCAACTACCCTATAGCACAAGATGGTTTCATTGCAGCTCTCTTTATGTCTCAGAATTTGAGTATCAGGATACGGACAAGGAGAGGACCTTAGAGCAAAATGGAGTATCAGTAAAGATGGCTTAATGGGATTTTGCATTTTCTTTATCTGGAAGTTAAATATGATTTAAAGAGGCGTGAGGGTGCTAAATAAGCTGCGACATTACTTAAGAAACAGGGCTGACCTTCGTCAAAACTTACGTGATACTAAAACAGAACAAAACAACCCCCCCTTTCAGCATCGGTGTTGAAGGGAGACAGAGATTGAAAGTGCAGAGAAGCTTCAGAGAGAGGGTTGCCGAAACCCAGGTTCAGCTGCCGGTCACTTGAAAGGCCAGTACTCAAGAGACGAGTCTGACTGGAAAGAAATATGAGCTTTATTCAGGAAGCTGGGCCCCATGGGAGAAGGCCGACTCTGGTCCAAAAGCTGACTCTGAGGTTCTGCCTGGCCCAGGGGTTTTTAAAGGGATCTAGTTAATCAGTTAAGGGGGTGCAGTGGTCTGTGACATTCTTGATTTTGGTGGCGCTAGCGACAGACGTTAGTGTGGTGCTCCAGGCTGTGCAAGAGGGTGTGGCTCATTGGTGCCCGCTGGTGCAGGAGGGCCCGGTGGCGTGGAGGAGGGCGCCGTTCTCTCTAGGAAAGAATCCGTGATCTATGCATATACAAAGAAAGGTTGAAGTTCATCAGTTGCTGGGTTGCCTCCGTTTGACCAATGGTTTTCTTACTCTATTGCTACTCTGGCTTTGCCCTCTCAGAGTCCTGACTTCAGAAGCCAGTTGAGAAAATGGGAAGACGTACGGAAGGAGGAGCACCCTGTAAGAGAAAGCCAGGCTTCAGTTAGCCTCTGTCTAAGAGTGAGAAATATGGAGGTGAAAGAAAAGACGAGCTTTATCAGGGGCTGAAGTTCTGAAATCTCACGCTAAGAGACTAAACCATCACCAGCTGAGCTATGCTGCTTCGTAGGCGAAGAAATCATAGAAATCTAATCAAGCGGACTTTTGCCTCGTACTTTCTCCTCACTCCAGGTTTCCGCACTGATTTTGCTCCCATTTATACCTGAGATGGTCAAGCCTGAATCAAGTACTCAACACTGCTCCCAACATAACCACACTCAGGGTTTCAGAAAAGTCGGCTTCCCGTGGTTCTTGTGGGAGCTGCCTGAAACAGAGGCTCCTCACGGGGGGGACCCGGACCAGCCCACGCGTGTTCACCTTGTGTGTCCAGCAACACTGGAGTCTCTCTCTGTCCCGCCCCCACCCCTGCTTGAGCGCTCCCTTTCTTCTCAAAATAAGTAAATAAATCTTAACAACAACAACAACAACAACAAGGTCCGCGTGGGAGTTGACTGTCCCACAAAATATTGGCCAAACTCAGGGCTACTCTTTGTGTCTTGGGTGATGCAGTTGGGGACTTCTTTACAGAGGTTTTATAAGGTCTTAGATCTTTGCGAAGGCTTTAAAAAACCTAGTGTCCCAGCTCACATATTGCCTCTTTGAGCTTTCTTTATTTAGGGGAGAATTCTGTGCAAACAAGGTTCTATGATAAATCGTAGCTTTTCCTTCCTTTTCTCTTCCCTGTTCTTCGTGAGGGTCTCCTGAACGCAGAGCTGGAGCATCCGCTCGTAGAGCTGGGTCTACGCCAGGGATTACTAGAGCAGTGATGGTGTTCTTCATTTATGACCCAGTTTTGCGATCAATTCATTCCTCATCTGTCGAATCTCCCCCATATTAGCCTAAAATTTGAGATTAGCACTCATGTCACCCAACCTACCGTGCCTTGTTTCTCACCAACATTATTATTTTATTCTACTTCTTTCTTTTCTCTCACCTGGACCTAATTTCCCGGAGGTAACACGCTGCTAACCTTCTGTATATCTGCACTATCTTATGGGTTATCGAAAATCAGAATAGCAAACTTAAAACCACGTAATCAATAAAATAGTAGTTAGTAAGCGTTTATTGTGCATATAATAATAGCTCAGGAATTGGAAGCTTTCACATTTAAAGCTGATATGAAGCTCAGGGCATGACATCACATCACAGGATGGCTTATAATGTGAAAAGGAGGAAGTCGTTTCATTTTTATGGTAATTGGTTATTGCAGTGGAGGGTTCCCAATGGCAGGGGATTGCTTAAGAGTGATTATTTTACACCAGTTTTAGGAAGATGGCTTGTTTCTTTTATGACTATCAGAGGCATTTACAAAAAAGAACCTAAGTTTTCCTTGTGTTCATGAGATAAGCTAGATTTAGTTTCACTTATGTGGCTGAAATTGTTTTGTCCGCTCAGGCAATTTTCCGGTCTGGTCTCTATTTTGTATTTAATTTTAACAGGGTCTTCCTTGCCTCGTAATCATAGCAGAAGTTGGAAGAAGAGGAGAGTGGAGACAGAGGGAATCTTGCAGCTGGAGTCTCCCTGGTGCAGGACTGGAACCGCTGCTTCTGGTGCGCGGACCTTGGAGCGGGCTAGACTGCGGGCTCTTAGTGGCAGAAATGCTCTTTGGTCTAGCATTCAGATATCCTTCTCACGACATAGGTTAAAAAAAACTTTCGGGCTAGGATTTTGTGAAATAGGGAAGTTAAATACAGTAAGCCTCGTTCTACCAGCTGTTTGATCCCATAACAGTGCAGAAATCAGGGCAATCATCCGTTGTAGGGATTTCCTGTAGTCCAGGGTCTATCCAGGTGCGCAGCTCTGGGGGGAAACTGAGGCTCAATGTGTGGGAGAGACCGGGTTTAGTCCTGGGTTCCTTCCGTGCAGCCTCTCTCTTTCCCCTTCTAAGCTGTACACATCCGAGCTGCCTCGGCACAAGCCAGACAAGAAGGAGTGAGAGAGAAGGAAAGACGGTGCTCACTTAGGGTCTCTGGGAAGGAGACGAATAAGCGTGTTAGGGCTGCATGAAGAAGCTCCTCCTTCCATCGGTTTCACAGCTCAGCAAGGAACGGGAATGAGAAAGCGAGCAGGGGCAGCTGGCTCGCTCCGTCGTCGGTGGAGCATGCAGCTCTTGACCTTGGAGCTGTGTGTTCAAGCCCCGCGTGGGGTGTACAGATTACTTAAAAATAAAATCTTTAAAAAAAAAGAAAGAGGAAGGTAGCGAAAAGCAGGCCCTTGTCCAACGTTTGTTAAATGTTCTTTTTCGTATTCTCAATTGAACCTGTGTGAAGGCCGAGGAGCAGAAAACCTACCCACTGACTTTTCTCTCATCTCATTTTCCGTACACACGCGCGCGCGCGTGCGCGCACGCACACACACACACACACACAGACGACAGTAGGCCAGAACAATCACCAAATGTGGCAGGATGTCATCCCAACTTCCGAGGGAGGAAGCAAGGGAAAGACCTTTCTCCAAGAACTCAGTGCTTTCTGAACAGAGCGTGGAGAAAACTATCAGTGTCCCTGAAGTCAGAGGCGTGGTGGAAATAAGTCAGGAAAGCCGTCGACTACCAGTCCCAGACCCCCAGTTTGGAAGGTTCACAAGTGCCCTCAAGGAATTCCTTTTTCCGCAGTGTGTCAGCTGATGGCAAACGTCCTCCTGCCGTCACTGTCCCCAGTAAATCTGCCAGAGGACTGGGGGAGGAGAATCAGAACCGGGAGCCTTTCCCCCTTCTAGGCTTCACTAGCCAACGCTTAACGTTTTAAGTCTTTAAATGGAAATCCGCCCGAAACACGTTTGTCAATGTGACAGGAGGCTCTTAGATGAAGAAGAGCCTTAGGCCTTGGAGTCCGTGAGTAGATGTTTGGTGGGCACGCTAAGCTGAAAGCAAGCATTCCAGAACAAATGGCTTTTCCTCTGTCTTTCCCAGACCAGCCATCCTACTTGCTCTGAGGCGTCCAGGACTCCCCGAGTTTCCCAAACCACCGATGACACCACGTGGAGGCGTCCAGGACTTCACTCTTGCAAATATCCGCATCTATCGCGGGCTTTCTCGCTGTGTCAGCGGGTTTCAGAGCTTTCAGAGCGAATGCAGTTTGCTGGCCTCGCTGGGTCCCCTGACTTCGCTCCGCTGCCCTGCGCCCACCCTCGCCCCTGTTCATTCCTCCAGTCCGCGGGGAAAAGTCACTTCATCTAAAGTGGAGAGAGTTTTGTAGTTGTTGTTTGTAAAACCCTTTGCGGACCTAATCGTCCAGAGAGGCACAGAGAGGGAGAGCGGAAGCAGACTGAGGACCAGCGCCGAGAGGGCGACCCCAGGGCGGGCAGGCGCCAAGTTCCAGGCTGGTCCACCTGAGGCCCGGCTGGCTGCCTGAGGCCTGGAGGGCGTCCAGCTGACCGGTGCCGCTGGGGTCTGTGCAGGAGACGTTCTTGGAACCTTCCCGGTGGAGGCAAGCAGCTTTCCCCCACCACTCTGCTGGTGAGCGGACCCTGGAGCAGGTTACCCGAGTGGGGACCCTCAGAACCAGAAAAGCGGTTATTCCGATTACAATCTAGCTACCCGGGGAAGCCTGTACGTACTACCCAGTTTAGTAATTTCAAAAAGAGTGACATTTAACCCTGTAAACATTCTCCAGGCCAATTCTAATAGTTTGAAAGCGGGAAAACAGACATAGTATTTTACCAAACAGGAGAAATACGCATGAGCAAGGGGGTGTAGCTCAGTGGGAGAGCGCGTGCTTCGCATGTACGAGGTCCCGGGTTCAATCCCCGGCACCTCCACTGTTCATGTTCATTTTCTCCAGAATTAGGAAATCTAATGGATTGCTTTTATTGTTCACGCATTTCTCCCCCTGCAGCTTACAGCTCCAGGCACCCGCAGCTGCACGAGGAGGACAGGAGTGAGGAGGCTCAAAAGAAGGAACCAAGCCCATCAGGAGCTCCTCCTTCCGAAGCCACTCCAAGCCGCACATTCTAAGTGGGTTTTATTGGGTCTACCCAGAAAGGGCAGGACAGACTGGAGGGAAACAAATCGACACCCTCGTTCAGCGACAGTTCTCCGAGCGGTCAGCTGTGCTTATCGGACCTGGGTATCCGACAGGAGGAGGACAGCTGCCCCGCCAGGCCTGGGGGGTCTGCTCCCCGCTCTGCTCGCCCCGCGCACGTCCCTTGCGTGCGCAACCACCTCTAATCACTGCACGCGCGCAGCTGGGGTGCTGGGGGCGGATCCCAAACTTTCCCGGGGAGCGATTGGGAAAACACCCTGCAACCCCAAACTGGGGAGCTTCGGGCCGCGGACGCTGCCACCGCGAACGTTGAAAAGCCAATTGGAAGCTTCGAGGCTGGAGGATCTCAGACCTCAGGAAGAGCTCGATTTGGGAAATTACGCGTAACGTATTAAAGGCATTTTGTTCGACGCCGGATTTTGGCAGAGCAGTTGTTCTCATAGACGGTAATTGGAAATTTCCATATACCACGTGGTAGAAAACATCCAAATCCGTACAGACACGCAGCTGAAATAAAATTGCAAGGCTGTTATTGGCGAGCGAGGAATACAATTCTTTCCCTTTCACACATCTTACCTCTGCGCACTGAATTCTAGTTTCTTGTGTTGAAATATTTTCCAGGCCCAAGACGGAGCAGCTTCTGCGTGTGTGCGTGTGCGCGCGCGCCATGTAAGCAAACCTAGACTTAGGTAACTTCCAGGTCCCCGTGGACGACCGACTTGGCCAGAACTGCAAAGTACCCAGTCTTCCCCAAAGGCCCGGCCCGCTCTGGGCCTCCTCGCCCCAAACAAGGCTGAATTGGAAATCTATTTGTCACTTCCTTGTTCTTTATTTATTTATTTATTTTTTATATTCTTTCTCCTATAAAAGTTTCCTGCCTTCTACCCCATTTTGCAGTTCCCTGAGAGTGCTTCATGAAGGGTTAAAGAAAGTCTGCATCGCCTCAGTTGTCTTCTGGAATAATTTTTAACACTTGTTTTTAGAACTTTAAGGAAACTCATAAAGTAGAATCCATGAGTTAGCGCCGCACCAAAGATCCCAGAGAGAGATGCGGCCCAAAGGGGCAGTGTGTGTGTGTGTGTGTGTGTGTGTGTGTGTGTGTGTGTGTGGTTGTGGGGGTAGGAGGAAGGGTAAGGGTAGACAGATGTGTGAGTTTCTTGTGTTTCCTAAAACAAACGCTGTCGTACACACGAGGCGCCAGTAACATTAGAGGACTACTTTGTTTCTAAACATGCGTCTGCGCTGGGTGGATGCATCAAAATGAGTTCTATTTGCATTTCCTTTTGGATGCCAGTTTGTGTATCAAAGGTGTAGACACTGTAAATGCTGAGTTTTGAAGAGTCAGAGCAAGGCTTGCTTCCTGTGTGCACACAGATCTCCCTTCTTAAAGGCAATCGGGCCCAAAAGGGTGGGATCGGCCATTCACGCAGGAAAATGGAAGAGACAGGATTCCAGACTCGACTCAGGATGCCGTTTATGCAGCCTGCACTGGAACCACCCAAAACAGTTCCAGGGCTGCTGCTTTTAGACTCTCCCAGCTAAGAACTACTTGTAGAAACCAGTGGCTATTTCAGGGCAGATGCCAAGTAAACGCTGCTTTTAAATTCCTTTTTGGGTGAATTAGCTGTTCTCTCGAATTTTCCTTCTGGTAACTCTAGGCAGAGAACAAAAGGTTGTGCTTGATACTTTTCCCTTCCAGGAGCACCAGACTGTCTTTTTCGTGTTACTCTTCATATTCTCACGGACTAAGTAGGAAGCCTCTACACGGCCTCAAGTGTGGCAGTGGGGCAGACCCGGGAAAGAGAGTCCGGATAGAGCACCGGGAGTCTGGCCGCTGCAGTCTCCGAGGGAATCCATATGCCGGGCACCCTTTCCAGGGAGAGGAAACAGCTACTACCTAGGGCGTCTAAACCTCACCTTTGGCCCCACATGGCTGCAGGGGTCAGGTGGCCCTGACCTCCAGATGGGTCCTTGTCTGGAAAAGTCTCTGGAAATCTAAGTCCAGATGGAAAGAGAAGACAGAAAAGCTTCAGCTACTCAAGGAAAAGGGGAAGAGTCAGCCCCCATCGCTGTTCTGGCACTCTCGGGACAGAATGAATCGGAGCCGTCCCTGAAGCATCTTCCCGAGGACCGCCAAGCGCGGTCCGCCCAGCGGAACTCTGCAGAGAGCTTGCCTCCGGGACCTGGAATTTCACGTGGGTATCAAAGAGAAGGCGGGATTGTGATTTGAAAGTGAGGGTACCATCGGGGCCCAGAGAGACCCCCTGGGACAGGAGAATTGGGAATCCTTGGTTGGTATCTCTGGAGAACAAACGGAAGGCTGGCTTGAGACTGATTTTGGACCCTGAGATCCGTCGTTTGTGCTTCCAGGATCTTCCTGCTCCTCTCAGCTTGCTCCAAGGTCCCGGTCCTCGGCTAATTCCCGGGAAAGCAGTTCCATTCCAGCCGGGACGAGTCTCAGCTCGGGGACGCTTACTGGCGTCTTCACATTCCTCCTCTCCCCCAACTTCCTCCTCTGCCGCCAAAGCCTCGGAAGGACGCCGAGGGTCGCGCGGAGGGATACAAAGGCGAGGCCTGTGCCGCGCGGCGGGCGGGGTTCCGGGCCTTCCCGGGAGGCGGCGGCGCGGCGGGAGTGCGGCGGACCCGGGCCCGCGGCGCGGTTCCCCGCGAAGGGTCTGTTCGCGCGGACGGAGTGCGGCGGCGGCGGACGGAGAACGCTCTCGGCGGCCCCAGAACGGCTTTCGGAGGGGACTCGCCGGAGTGACGAGACGCCGCGCGGGCCTGTACCGCGTCCGCAGCCAGGTGCGCCGTGCGCCGGGAGCGCGGTTCCACACAGGTGAGCTGTGAGCCCCGTACCCCGTCCGCAGCCAGGTGCCCGTGCGCCCCGGTACCCGGTCCAGAGCCAGGTGCCCGTGCGCCCCGGTACCGGGTCCGCGGCCAGGTGCGCGGTGAGTCCGGAGCGCGTCTGCAGCCAGACCCGGGGCGCCGAGGGCGGCCACGCGTTCCGCCTTGGGCCACCTTGCGTCGTGGTCACGCGGGGCTGCACAGAAATTTCTACTACTGAGAAGCTCCCGGATTGAAAATCCGGCAGGTCCGGAAAGCCCAGACCTCGGGAGCTGGGAACCCAGAACCTGGTAGTTTGGACCGCGTAGCTGGGAAGGCCGCCTGTAGAAGGAGGCGGAGGGAGGGAGAAGGGGTGAGGCGTGCGTGGTTGGGGCGAGGGAGGAAGCCCGCTGGGGCTGCCGCCGGGTGAACTGGGGAGACCCTGGCCCTGGGGCCTCCACCCAGCCCAAGCCGAAGATGTCGGGGAAGGGTCTGGGTGTCGGGAGAGGGAATTCAAGGACAGACGCGCAGCACCGGGGGTCAGCGACACGAGCAGGAAAGTTCATTAAAGCAAAAGTACACTCTCCTGACCTGAGAGCAGGTGAGAGAGAGACGCGGAGAGGCGCCCCTGGGGGTTGGGTTTCTGTCTTTTTATGGACAGTTGTTAACTATATGGCGGGATAGTCACTGCCTGGGGCGGGAAGCAGGGTTTCCGGTCGCGGCGCCGCCATCGTGGGCCTGTCTGGCGGGATCCGGCTTCTCGCGGCTGCTGCCGGCCGCGGCCTCCTCCTGGCCGGCCTCCGGGCCTCCCGTTAGAGCCTAAACTAACTGCCTCTTCTGACACAGTTAACAAAGTAGGGAGAAGAGGGCTTGAATATGGATCTTTAAACACGAAGAGGATTTGGGTAGATGGGTAGGAAGGACGTGTCCAGCTGTGCCTCTTTTCTCTGCATCCTCCCGGTACAAGGAAATATTGGAGTCTTGTATATCTTAAGGGAGGTGAGACGAAGACTTTTGTCCACGAGAAGATCCCACTCGTTTTTACCCAAACAGTGGGATTTGAGAGCGTCGTGGAGGCTCTTTCCAAACTTGAGCCCTTCGGAGCGCGCCCTGTGCTTGGGTTTTTTGGGGGGAAGACCAGTTGTTCCAGGCCGGAGCCTGGTTGTGGTGGGAGCGGGTGCGCCAGCTGCTTTGAGTGTATGAGTTACGTGTGCAAATGATTGCTTTCAACGCGTCCAAGAAGGTACAACAAAGTCGGCAATAGCCCAAGACACTTACCTTTACTGGGCTGGCGGAGAAAGCTGCAGTAAGGAGCCCGGATAGCTCAGTTGGCAGAGCATCAGACTTTTAATCTGAGGGTCCAGGGTTCAAGTCCCTGTTCGGGCGCTGGTTCGTTTTCTATTTTTCGTGTATTCCTACGTCCAAAGACGTGTTAACGGCGCTTCCCTCCTGGTCAAGGGGATTGGATCCTGGCACTGGGAGGGGGTACTCTGTTTTTGCTTGTGTAGGGGGGGGATGCCTTTTATCAAGCTATGTGAAAAGAACGTTGTCCTGGTTATTGGTGGGTTGCTCTATTTCCTCCAAAAGGGGAGAGGAACTTGGATTTGAACCTGATTAATTAAGATACCTACATATTTAAGATGTAGTCTTGTGAAAATATGTGACAACCACAGCAATCCCTGAAAACTGCTATTCTGTAGGAATCTCTAAGATTTTCTTTAAAAATTATTATTGTGTAGCTACAGAGAAGGACAGTACATAGAGTGAGAGATGAGATGGGTTCATGGTCATTTGAAGATTGGGGACGCATTAATGGTATTTGTGGAAAACTTAATAGAGAGCTAGAGTGATCTTGGGCTCTGGATGCATTCCAGACAGCATAATGGTTCTGGAACTTCCGTAGAAATCCCAGAAAGTGCTTAGAAAGTGAGGCGAGGTTATTACTGTCTCCTCTTTGCCTTCCATGAGACTCTCGTTCTGTCCCCGGAAATCCCCAGCAGTCGACCGTGAACTTCCGAGGATCTTGTTTTGACTGCAGAGCTGTCTCTCAGTTGTCTCACCGGGCTGTGAGACTCTGAGGAAGAGAAATGTGTGAGCCGGGGAAATGGGCTGTTCTAACTCGGTTCTGTGTCGTGGTGCAGAATGCAAGGAGGCCCGTGCCCAGTGTCCTGGTAAGTCTTCGCTCTGCACCGCGGCTGGAGCAGGCTGGCCCCCAAGTGGGCTGTCGGAAGTTCCTGACACGGAGGGGTCCTTTTCCATTTTCTTCCAGCTATACCTCCAGAATTTTCCCTGAGTTTTTGTGGCAGTGTCCAGTCTTTCTTTGCCAATGTTACTGAAACATCTGTTCAAAGGAAAGCTGGGGGATTAACTCTTCTGTTACAGAATTTTTTGAGAAACTGAGGAACTCATTTTAATCAGAAGACAGAACACACCCATGACCAATATCATCTATTCAGAAAATGCCCAAATGTGGAGCACCCAGGCGGGGCAGCCAGTTAAGTGTCCAACTCTTGGTTTCAGCTCCAGTCATGATCCTAGGGTCTTGGGATCGAGCCCCACATTGGGCTCTGTGCTCAGCATGGAGTCTGCTTGAGATTCTCTCTCTCTATCTCCTTCTGCCCCTACTGTTCTTGCTTTCTCTCTCTAAAATAAATAAACAAAACCTTAAAAAAAGAAAACCCCTAAACATGAAGCGTACGTCTAACCCATCTATGCCCTGAGGGAAAACAGAAGCCTTCAGTGACTTTTTGGAAGGAGTCCAGGCCCACTGAAGGCAAATGTTTGATTAATGATGTTCCCGCTTTCCATTAGGGTCTTTGACAAATCCCCACTATGACATCATAGGGCAATTGTCAGAAGTTAAATCAAGTGACTTTTTTCATGTCTGCAATTTGGAGTTAGGAAGTACCAGAAAACCCAGAACAGAGTAATCATGAGGGAGTGAAGTAGAGGAATACAAGGCCTTTTCAGTTAGGCCATGTGGTCATCCTGTGCCAGAATGTTCTCACTTCCCTTTTATCACGGGGGAATGGAAGAAGAACTCTGTTACTTGCCCATCCAATCCAGTTTTCTCAGGGATCCCTTGTAATACACCAATGTTAAAGGGAAGAAATACATTTTCAATTTTAAAGGAAGAAATAAAACACTTTAATAGTCAATTAGAAGGAAACATGGGGGAAACCTGAAAACTATTTTATACAAATAACGAGCTGGGAGAGGACAGAAGATACTACGGTTCTTCAGGTTGATCTTGCTTAAATCAGTGCTCGTGAAGATGAGGCTCGAGGTGGAGAAACCTGAGGGAGGAACTAGTTGTATCGTAAGAAATCATATTTGTTTATCTTCTTCGTGGTGATTAACTCAAGGATTACTTTCTCAGTGGACTTACTTAGGAAAATATTTAAGAATCTGCTCCTCCTTATTTACCAGTTAGAGGAAAATACATATATAACATTACGTATTATATATAAGTGACATCTGCCCACACACGCACACACGTGGTCACCCATCATTCACTCACAGGCTGTCTGTGGAGTATCTGATTTTAACAGTAGCCAAGAATAAATACTGAACTCAAGATTGAAATAAGATTTTGCTTTACTTTAGAGACTATATTATTCAGTACTTTCTAATGCTATCATAGAAGCTAAAATTCACTTCTTAAAATTGAGCTTCATTCCTGTTGTTACACATGCCGTCATAGGAAAATAGCAAGGGAAGAAAAATTTTTAGCAAGATAAATTATATGCATTAAAAACCATATATTACATTATCTTCTGATAATACAGTTACATTTATGTTACATTTATGTTCTGATAATGCAATTTGCTGTATCAAAAGATAGAAGCAGCTAAAAACCCATATAAGAGAAGGTTCATACAAAGGCTAAGCCGGAAATAAATATATACCAGTCTATTAGTTATCTGTTGTTGCATAAGAAATTAACCCATCTTTGATGATTTGTCCCTCAACTTGTGCAATTCTTCTGCCTCATTCTAATCATTAGAAGGGAGTCATTAAGTCCAGTCTGTGTTCAAGGAAAGGGAAATTAGTTTCCTCTCCTTGAAGAGAGGAGTATTAAATATTTTGTATACATTCTTAAAACACCATGACAGGCAGTAATCAATTAGAAGGAAATATAGGGAAATAGATATTTGAAATTATAATAAAAATATAAACTGATAACAAATTAAGCTAAAAGTACATCAATTATATAAAGAAACATCTTTTTTTTAAGTGGGGGAAGGAGGGGAGGGGCAGAGAGAATCTTAAGCAGGCTCCACACCCAGTGGGGCTCCATCCCAGGACCCTGAGATCACAATCTGAGCTGAAATCAAGTCATACGCTTAACTGACTGAGCCATCCAGGTGCCCCCCAAAGCAACATTATCTTAATGAGGGGTTTTTATATCTATTCTAGTGCATGAAGAGAATATCCTGTTCCTAGGTCAGAATGCTTAGTATTTTCAAAGATCCGTTCTCCATGTTAGCCTATAAATGAAAAAATCCTTCCTTAAAATTCAGATGTAAATTAGTTTGAATATTGAAAAAAAAAGTCAAAATGGTAAAAGGTTTGCCTTAGTATATATAAAACATATTATAAATCTACAGTAATTAAAATGGAAATGAATCAGGAATAGACAGAAAGATCGGTGATATTGCTAAAAGTGTATGGGACTAAATATACATAAACTCTTCAGAGGTTTAAAATAAAAAATAAGGGGCACCAGCGACAGTCTCCCTGCTCAGTGGGGAGCCTGCTTCTCCCTCTCCCTCTGACCCTCCCCACCCACCTCCACTCATGCTCTCTCTTGCTCTGCTTTCTCTCAAATAAACAAAATATTTTTCAAAAAATAAAATAAAAAAATCAGACATACATGCTGGAGTCCATTACCCTGGGTTCAAATCCCAGGTCTGTCATTTACTAGTCATATGACTTTAGAGGAAATATTTGGTCTCTCATTTTCTGGGCAGTTAAATGAAGATAATAATAGTATCTACTGCATAAGATCTTTACGAAGGTTAAATAAGATAATACAAGGATAAAATAATACAAAGATTCTAAACCCAGAGCCCAATGATCCCCAGTGGAGTCTGTGGATAGATTTCAGGGGTTTAAGAACTTGGATGGGGAAAAATTACAAATTTATATTTACTAACCTCTAACCATAATTTATCATTCCTTTAATGAGTATAGGCAGCAAACCTCAGAAGTGTGGGCAGCATCTGTGGTTTTGTCATCAAGAGAAATCACAGATGTGGTTTACGCTCATCATGAGTTGGAACTATGAAAGTTCTAAGACCAAACACCAAGCCTCATGTTACTGAATGTAGCTGACCAACTGTGGGCAACTCTCTACCAAACCGTGAGGTCTCCGTTCTCACCTTGGTGATCCAGGCATCTACACTGCGTTACAATACTTCCATCACAATCATTTATTGATCAGTATGAAAAGATGGTGAATAATTGTCACCGTTCGAGTTTTGTAACGCTGAGTGTTTCAAATGAACATCTTTAATTCTTGGAAGGCAGTGTGGCCCTTTGAGACAAGGATATGCAAGCTTGCTTGCACAGTGAAACAGGAAGGCTCAAACAGAAGGGACGATTGAGACAGCCATTCAGTTGTGTTACTTAAAGAAAATTCCCATTGAAAGATTTTTCCAGTGATATAGGTCATTCACATTGTTTTCTGTCTTGTTCACTGAGGGTCTTTTTTGAGTTTATTCTCCTTGGCTATTTTTGTCTGTGAACAATGACTATTTTGTTTTTTGTTTCTCAATCATTTAAACCTCTTTTATTTTGCTTTATTGTACTCCTACTGTTTGTATTTGTTTACTGCTGGAGAGAGAAATTTTAGTACATTAATACAATATTATACAACTACTAAAAATGACATTCTCGGTATTGAAGATACACAGGTGAATAAGACACAGTTCCCAGCATGAAGGAACCCACAGGTTTGTGGGGCTGACAGAAAGTACAATTACCTAGATAGATTTGAAAATATATATGACCGTATATTTTCAGTTTATTACAAAAATGAAACAAACATATACACAGACAGGGGAAAATACTGGAATCACATACAATAAAATGTTAACAGATTTGAATTTGAAGTGGCAGAATCTGTCCTGATTTTTATTTCAACCTTCTTGCGTTTTTCCATATTTTTTTTTGCAAAGAACATGTCTTTCTTCTAAAATAAGGGGGAAAAAAACTGTAAAAGTTACCTTGAAATCCAGTCTTTCTAGAACTCACAAAATTTGTCTGGTCCCTTGCCAGTCACTACAAGGAGTTACTCTTCGGGAAGGGAAGAAACCAGAAACCAAGGCTCACAGCACAGTGACAGGCCCAGAGCAGGGCTAAGAGGGGGCAGTCTGACAGTATGGCGCATCCTAGAGCTCGTGTGATTAACCGCTGATTTGCAAAATTGAATGTTAAAGATTATAAAACATATCCTGCTCTGTCACCTTGGACAATACATTAAGCAAAAGTATGGCCGTGTTCTTGGGAGGCACTGCCCAATACAACGTGAGCCACAAATGCCAACCACATGTAGAATTTAAAATTTTCTAGTAGTCCCACTGAAAAAAGGAAAAACAGGTGAAATGAATAGCGTATTTTACTTAGTTCAATATATACAAAATATTACCATTTCAACAAGTAATCCATATAAACATATTGCCTAGATATTTGTTTTACATTCTTTTTTTCATACTAAGTCTGAAACTGGTGTATATTTTCTACTGACAACACATCTCAAGTCAAACTGGTCGTATTTCAAGTGGTCAAAAGTTCCATGTACCAGGCTATCATATTGGACAGCAGAGTTCTAAGAAATAACATATTCGAACAGACGGAAGAAAATATATAGAATGTGCAAAGTGCTCACACATGAAAGCAGTTCCATAACTCACATTCAAAATCTGTATCCAAATTTTCATTCATTTTTGTGAGGCGGCCCTTAGGCAGTGGTAAAATGCCACTATTCAAAGTTTCTTGGGACACCTGGGTGGCTCAGTCAGTTTGGTGTCTGCCTTCGGCTCCGGTTGTCGTCCCAGGGTCCTGGGATC
>CM052886.1:128298744-128329979 GCA_028534135.1 Potos flavus | reverse complement strand
CCATTCCGTGGGTTGCCTGTTTGTTTTGTTGACTGTTTCCTTTGCTGTGCAGAAGCTTTTTATCTTGATGAAGTCCCAAAAGTTCATTTTCGCTTTTGTTTCCTTTGCCTTTAGAGACATGTCCTGAAAGAAGTTGCTGTGGCTGATGTTGAAGAGGGTACTGCCTATGTTCTCCTCTAAGATTTTGATAGATTCCTGCTTCACATTGAGGTCTTTTATCCAGGAAATGGTCCAGTTTCATTCTTCTGCATGTGGTTGTCCAGTTTTCCCAACACCTCTTGTTGAAGAGACTTTTTCCATTGGACATTCTTTCCTGCTTTGAGGAAGATTAGTTGACCATAGAGTTGAGGGTCCATTTCTGAGTTCTCTATTCTGCCTACAGTGCCTTTTTAGCAAAATAAAATCTTTCATCATGTGCTGAATTCAGCTGTCATTCTCTTTCATCTCCTTTCATCTATGGGCTTTGTTTTCTTTTTGGGACATTGGCATTTTTGAAGAGTACAGACGAGGTATTTTTGTAAAATATTCCATAATTTGGGTTAGTCTGCTGTCTACTCACAATTAATTCAGGCTATGGGAATACAAGACAACTGATATGTCTTTTTCAGTGCATCATTTCAGTAGACGTATAATGTCAGTTGTCCCATTACTGGTGATGTTAATTTTGATCATTTGCTTATGGTGATGTCTGCCAGGTTTCTTCATAATTCCTTTATTATTATTATTATTATTGCAATTAGTATCTTGTGAAGAGATACTTTGAGACTATGTAAATATCCTGTTCTCATTCAACTTTTACCTACTTAATTTATCACTTATTTTTTTTCTTTTTAATTTATCACTTATTGATGATCCTTGCCTAAATCAATTATTCATGTAATGATTTCCAAGTGGCGATTTTCTAAATCCATCATTTTTTCTACATTTATCATTTAACTTCATATTATAAGAAGAATATCTCTTCTTCATTGACTTGTTTCTTTGTTTTTGTTTTTTTAAAGATTTTATTTATTTATTTATATTTATTTGTTTGTTTGTTTGTTTGACAGAGGGATAGAGAGCACAACAGAGCAGCAGGGAGAGGGAGAAACAGGCTCTCTGCCGAGCAGGGAGTCCCATGTGGGACTCAATCCCAGGACCCAGGGATCATGACCCAAGCGGAAGGCAGCCGCTTAACCGACTGAGCCTCCCAGGCACCCTGTGACTTGTTTCTTTGTATGGACTCATTCATACGTTGTTTTTGTATTCAGTAGGTTAAACCCATTACTGTCAGTATTTATTTTGATATTTCTTAATCTGAAGCACAATTCCGAGTTCAATGTAGGAAACAGGAAGCACTCAGAATGTTTGAAGCGGGAAGGATATAAAACCAGTAAATTGGGTTAGTAGGAAATCAGCAGAAGTGATTGAGAAACAGACTTTAGTCCAGACCTTCAAGTATGATTCCAAACAATATCTATCTTCCCCGATCTAAAAAATATCTATGCTTAGAAGTAATCTACAAGGCAAGCTAGTAATAACACTCCTGAGTCCCCTAAGGTGCCACCGTCCCTGCGGTCTGGGGAACACGAGGTTAAGGTTGGGAGACGGCTTTCTCTGTAGTTCCGCCGTTACTTTCTCCTCTTTACAGAGGGAGCCTGTAAGAGCGTCGTGTTGGGGTTAATGTAGAGCATGAACGCAGCCATAATACCTGTAATAACATGTGACACGGACGCCGCGAGGGGCGGGGGAAGGCTTGGGAGGAGGGGTAGGCCTTTGGAATGCTGTGGGGAGTTGCCTTCCCCAAGCTTTCTTAGCGGGAACAGCTGCCCCGTGATCTGTGATCTACGAGATGTGTGCGTCGTCCCCTAGGCTGTGTTCGGCAGAACTCGTAGAACTCGCTGATCAGCATGTCGCATCTCTCCCGTAAGCAGATCCTCCTCGTTCCAGTAAGACCCCTTGTCACACATCATGTGCTTGAGAAAGTAATAAGGATTTGTGACTCTCCTGAAGGACCAATAAAAGCCAGAGCAAAGAAGAGCTAAGGGTCTTGGTCTCTGAGCATGGACCCCCTTGGCTTCTCCTCTCTTTCCCAGCGGAGTCTGGAGTCAGTCCTCTTGCATCCGGTGGTGGGGGAGTGCTAGCCCTTCCTGGCGCGGCTGCAGAGAAAGCTCACAGCCGCAGTCTTGCTTGGCCAGAAGAGAATTGCCAGCATCGGCAAGATAATATCCTGTTTTGTAAATCTCAGAGAAGTGTGCCTAAAGATTGTTTGAATACCCTTTGTATCAAGATCCTTAGGTAAAAGAGGCTCTGGGAAACACTCGTAGCTTTCCAAGCCCTCAGTGCAGAATGCCAGCCAGAAGAAGGTGGGATGGGATGCTGGCTCCCAATACATATCCAAGGCATGTAAACTCTTATCCTGGCACGTGAAGAGAGTGGTAACAATAACGTGGGTTATTTTTTAGAAATTGCTTCCTGGGGACGCCTGGGTGCCTCAGTCTTTAAACGTCTGCCTCCAGCTCAGGTCATGATCCCGGGGTCCTGGGATCGAGCCCGGCATCGGGCTCCCTGCTCAGCGGGGAGCTGCTTCTCCCTCTCCCTCTGCCTCTGCTTGTGTTCCCTCTCTCGCTGTGTGTCTCTGTCAAATTAAAAGAAAAGTTGCTTCCTGGATAGCATCTAGAATTGCATCAGTTTTCTTGGGCTGCCATAACAAAGTCCCTCAGATGGGATGGCTGAAACAACAGAAATGTATTTTCTCACCACAATTCTTGAGGATCGTACTCTGCAGTCAGGTCCCGGCTGGGTCATTGCTAAGGTTTGTCCTTGGCTGGGGATGGCCGACCTCTTCTGGTGTCTGTGTGTGGTCTTTCTTTAGGGTGTCCATGTGCTAATCCCTTATAAGGACACCAGTTACATTGGATTAAGGCCCACCTTCATGAGCTAGCTTTAACCTAATTACATCTTTAAAGAGCCTGTCTCTAAGGATAGTCACACTCTGAGGTTCTGGAGGTTAGGACCGCAACGTTTGAATTTTAGAGGGACACAATTCAGCCCATAACAAGGATTAAGCCCATGCAGAATTTTCTTCCAAGTTTTTTTCATTTGTTCATTCACTGTCTTATTTACTCTTCCTTCCTTCCCTCCCTCCCTCCTTCCTTCCTCAAACTTTCAATAGGGATTTGACTTAAATGTCCAATAATTCCAATAAAAATTAGCAAACTGAAAGGTAGAGTTATGTTTCAGTGCACAACTTAAGAAAGCTTCAACGAGTGACCGAAATGTCACTTGGAGTTTCTGTGATATTGCGAATCATAAGAAATATATATTTGATCCTCGTCCCTATTCCTGGCACAGAGTTCCTAAAACCCTTAAAGAAATCTTTTATTTCTTTTATCTTTTTCCCCCCTAACGATTTATTCATTTTAGAAAGTGTGCGTGCAGAGCCCAATGCAGGGCTTGATCCCATGACCCTATGATGATGATGACCGGAGCTGAAATCGAGTTGGATGCTTAACTGACTGACCCAGCCAGGCACCCCCCGCCCTGGATAAATTTTTAAGTGATAAGAGCACTAGGAGCATCTTTTGTTCTACTGAGGTGGCCCTGGATGGCTCCTGGATGGGGCCTTGTCAGCAGACAGACAGCTTAGATTAGAAGCTTGGGATTTTCCGCACCCCTGCCTCCCGCCACCCATTCTCCAGACAGGACAGAGGGGCTGGAAATTGAGCGAATAATCATACCTACATGAGGAAGCCTCTGTAAAATCCTCAAAATGCGGGCTTTGGGGAGTTTCCAGGCCGACGAACACACGCACTCGGAGGGGGACACCCGAGCTCTGCAGGGACCGAAGCTCCATGCTCGGGTTTCTCCCGGACCCTGCTCGCCCTGTGTGTCTCACCTGGCTGTTCATCTCTGTCCTCCGGCATACCTTAAACTGGAAAATGTGTTTCCCTGAGTTCTGTGAGCGAACAGTCAGGAGGCCGTGGAAACCTGTGATTCGGAGCCAGGTCAGACAAGCCGTGGGTAACCTGGGGACCCACAGTTTTTGCGCCTGGCATCTGAAGGAGGAGACAGCCTCGTGGCACTGAGCCCTTAACCTGTGGGATCTAACACCGTCTCTCATTCGTATCAGAATTGAGGTAAATTGTAGGACGCCCACTGGTGTCTCAGAATTGCTTCATACGGGAAAACCCCGACCACACCTGGCGTCAGAAGTGTGGAGTGTGGGTGTCGTGTAAGAGTAGAGGAGAAGCCCAGGGGAGGACTAATGTGTTCCTTACAGTTCCTGGTGGACAAGACCGAGTGAAACACTGGCTGTATAACTCACATTGCAGAACAGGGAGCCCGGCCGACTTAGGGAAAGAACAGCTCTGCACCTGAGGTTTGAGACTTCTTCCTTTTTCTTTTCTTTTCCTTCCTTCCTTCCTTCCTTCCTTCTTCCCTCCCTCCCTCCCTCCCTCCCTTTCCTTTCCTTCCTTTCCCTTCCTTCCTTTTCTTTCTTTTCTTTCTTTCTCTCTCCCTTCCTTCCTCCCTTCCTTCCTTCCTCCCTCCCTCTCTTCCTTCCTCCCTTTCCTTCCCTTCCTTCCTTTTCTTTCTTTCTTTCTCTCTCCCTTCCTTCCTTCCTCCCTCCCTCCCTCCCTCCCTCCCTCTCTCCCTCCCTTCCTCCCTTCCTTCCTCCCTTTCCTTTCCTTCCCTTCCCTTCCTTCCTTTTCTTTTTTTTTCTTTCTTTCTCTCTCCCTTCTTTCCTTCCTTCCTTCCTCCCTTCCGTCCATCCTTCCCTTCCTCCCTTCCTCCCTCCCTTCCTTTCCTTCTTTCATTTCCTTCTTTCCATCTGTCTTTAACTGGAGATATAAACTTATTAATATAATTTACCTGAGTTCAAAACAAGTGCTCATTGGTTAATGAGAGTTTCAGACAAGATATTAACATCTGTTCAAAATATTGTTAAATCAAAAGAAATGGCACTTGCAGATCATTTTAGATGGAAACACTCTCTGGCGCACACCCCCAATCGCGTATGCCATCATGGGTTAACGTAGTCAACAATCAAGGCTGCCTTATACAAGTTCTACTTTTGTCCCAATTGTTGGGTAGATAAAGAATAAATTTGCTTATTTTCTAATTGGTTTCCTTTAGAAATTGATTTCTACAAGCTTCTTAGTTTTAATAACAATTTTCATCATACTTAGCATATGTAAATATACTTAAAATTTGAGTTTATCCCTGGCTTATCAGTTTCTCAGAAGTTTCACTTAAATTTGGTCCAGGCAAGTGAATCAGTCTTTTGTTTATGTAGGGTTTTTTGGAGCGTGTGTGTGTGTGTGTGTGTGTGTGTGTGTGTGTTAAGTAGGATTTCCCTATAGAAAGTTCAGGAACTTTATTATTTTTTTTATTACGTTAGTCACCATACTGTACATCATTAGTTTTTATGTAGTGTTCAGTGATTCATTAGTTGCATATAACACCAAGTACTCATCACAACACATGCCCTCCTTAATCCCCATCACCCAGCTACCCCATCTTCCCACCCACCTCTCCTCTGAAACCCTGTTTGTTTCCCTGAGTCCATAGTCTCTAATGGTTGTCTCCTTCTCTCATTTCCCCCCCTTCATTTTTCCCTCCCTTCCCCTATGCTCCTCTGTCTTGTCTCTTAAATCCCACATATGAGTGAAACCATATGATAATTGTCTTTCTCTGCTTGGCTTATTTCACTTAGCATAATCCCTAGAGTTCAGGAACTTTCATTTCAACTTTATTGAGAGACCAATTTCTGTTTCTTAACCTCAAAATATCTATTTTTAGCTTCTACATTAAAAAATTACAGTTGCTCATTAACACGTAAAAGATGAACTTAATCGTTGCTCAGGCAAGGGGGGAAAATGCAAATAGAAGTACAGACTTTGACCAAACAAAGTAAGGGGCAGAGTTGTTATAGAATTTGAGGGGTAGGGGTGGGGGTGAAGTTTAACTTTTTGATTTAATATAATTTGATTTAGTTTAATTGAAGCAGTGTTTTATAGAATGAAAGCAAAGCAGGACTGTGAGTAAAGTGGCAGAATCCTGTTTTCTTAAAACTACAGAGTTATGAGAAATTTTAAAAGACGTTCCTGAATCCTTACTGAAACTCTGGAAAGTGGTTGGAGGTCGAGTCTGAGTTTCTGTGTCAAAGTCATAGCAAAGTTTTTGTCAAAGCCTCCGTCACTTGAGCCACATCACTCAGATAACCGGTACTATTCTTACCGATATGATTTCCGAGAACAAACTTTCTCAGCCTATGTTTTTAGAGAACACTTTCTTAGCCTTGTGCCCCTGATGACAACTGATAACAGCAGTTTTGTCTAGTTTACAAAAAGAACCAAGGAGAAGCTAATAAAACCCCTCCCTCTCTGCCTAGATTTCTAACCCACTCTCTTTTCCCTTTCATACCTGAAGACTGTTCTTTGTCTACAATTTCCCCTAGGCACATTCTCAGCTTCTGGCAGCCAACTAATTAGAAATTAGTCATGCTTTTACCCATTTATACCAGTGGGGCACTTTCTGTTCAGCTGTTGACTCCAAATACTAACTCTTCTAAAATAGAAGGAATGAGAAATAAAATATTTTTTATGGCTCGGTAATGTAGAAGCACTTGTGACCAGGGTCAAAGAATTGTTGAAAAAGTGAAGTTGCAGGAGTGGAAACAAACCAGTCCATTGTCTCCGCCTAATCTCTCTTCACTCTCCTCCAAGAGGGAGAGAGCACCAGTCCGAGTGCTCTTGGCAGTGGAATCAAAATGTATTGTTTTTTTCAGCAGCATATTTGACTTCATAACTAGAATGAAATCTGATTTACTTGTTTAAAGTTTACATTGCTTGGAAATAACAAAAGTGCTAAAAGCCAAGTATATCTGGTTCAAGATGTAGCATTTTAAAAACGCATATGGTGGATAGCAAGAAACTGGAGATGCCGGGGATTGAACCCGGGGCCTCATACATGCAAAGCATGTGCTCTTCCACTGAGCTACATCCCCAAAGCTGCAGAAGTTTGGTGGTAAAAATTTCTTTAAGAATACACATCAAGTTTTCCCTAAAATGTATCTTGTTATCCTTTGATGTGCAAGAATAATATGAATTTTATAGGTCTTGAATGTCAGAAGGAAGGCGTTTGTAAATCAGTATCACTAAAGGCTTTAGAATCATTTGAGTCTGCCCGGGGCCCAGCTCAGAGCAAGCAGGGTGCAAAACTGGCTTTTATCCTAGCAACTACGATGAATATAAGTCATTCAGATCAACAGCCTCTTGGACAGGCTGCCATCAGAAAAACTAGAACCCTGGATGACCACAGCAAACCACTGGAACGTGTAACGATGTGGAGTGCAGAATCCATCGGTGAGCCAGAGCCACTCCAATGAGGTAAAGGACTGGGGTAGACTCGCCTTGCAAGGGGCATTGGGTCTCGGGTTCCAGGCTTGCCTTGTCCAGATTCTCAGCCTGGCCGAAGAAGGAAAAGCCCACTCCCTAGACTGGGTGGTAAGCCTGTATCCTGCGGAATAAAAAGCGTAAGAAAAATGCTGAAGGTTCAAACATAAACAGGTTTTAGCATCAGGCACTGGTTCTCAAAGTGTGATCTTTGGACCACTCAGTGTCAGCATCACCTGTGATCCTGCTAAAAATGCAAATTCTCAGGCCCCACTGTGGACAGATGAGTCAGGAACTCTGGACGTGGGGTCCAGCCATCTGTGTTCCGATGGGATCCGGAGGTTTGCTAATACGAACACTCAGGAACCACTGGTGTATGCGAACACATGACATCATTTTCTAACAACATATACGGGACTAAGGTGTTTCCAACGTTTAACGTTTAAAGATAAAATAATTTAACATATTAGGCCTGGATTTTTCTAAATATTTAAGTGCATGAGGGAAATCTAATTTTTGGATTTCGTTTTTAAATATACTGTGAGAATAGTATGTGAATATTTAAAATGTTAATTTTTAAAACTTAATTGTGCACGAACGCACAAACAGCAGTAGATGTATCTCAATATCCGAAAGCCCTTGAACGTTAGATGTTCTATCCACGAGCCATTCAAAGAGAAGAGGAAGATAAAGACGAGTAAAAACAGATTAAGAAGAGCAAAACGCCGAAATAAAGCACATCTGCAGATACCGATCCTGCAGCTGGACACAGCTGGACGTGCCGTTCGTGGGGAACAATTGCAACCCCGATTCCCATCACGAATGGGATTCAAGGGCGCAAAGACTAGCAGTGGACGGTGTGTCCGTGGACCGAGCGTCCGAAGGCTTGTAGACCCCGCGGGGCTCAGACCCCGCAGGTGGATTCTCTTGAGAATTTGACGGTTCGGGGTTCGGGGATCGCGGCAGAAGCTCATTCTTTACCTCCGTGCGCCGGAACACCGGCCCCACCACTAAGAACTGCCCTGCGGCACTCGTCCCGGATTGGAGACAAGCTTCTGAGCGCATCCGCCCGCCGGTCTCCCCGCGCCGCACTCCTGCGCGGGCGGACGCTGGCCATTCGCGCGCCCGCCGCCCTCCTTACACTCGGCGGCCGGTGTCCCAGGCTCCTGCTCCAGCACCAGCTTTCGCCCCGACGCAAATGCGTAAGCGGAGCGGTGCTGGGGGCCTCCCCGGGGTCTCGGAAGCCGCAGGCTCGCGAGGCGGCTCATCAGCTCCGGGTTATCCGTCGAGCAGATTTCCTCTGGAGACAGACAAGGACGACAGCGACGACGACTCTCGCATACTTGGCCGCACGCACCACTGTCAGGAGATTTTAGTTCGGGAATAAATGCAGCGATCTGAGTAGGAAAGGAGCGCATTGTCACCGTCCCCATGACGCATCCTTAGCCGTGGAGGCACATCACAAGCCTGTGCTTGTGAACAAACCAGGTGAGGACTCCCACTGGCAGGTGCAAGGGGAGGGGACACGCGTGGCAGTTGGCCCGGGATCAAAGGAGCCGCACCGACGAAGGCGCCGGAGAACGTTTGGCACCGCTGCAAACGCACGGCCCACGCCCAGAGGGATCCTCCCTGGCCGGGTTGGCTGAGGGGTCCTGCGCTCAAACACCAACCCAAACCTCGCTGATTGGGAGCAACCCTCGCAACACTTCCCAAACCCAGCCGCTACTCCACACCTGAGCCCAGCGACCTCGAGCCCGCGACCCCAAGAGACCTCCGTTCGGACTGGCAGGCGACTTAGTCCAAGGACCAGGTGGGGACGGGGACTGAGGAGGGTGAGAACTAGGAAGGGAGGCGGCGGCTCCACTGGACGGAACACTGCACTCGCAAGGCGCACTCGGCGTCTGCCCTCCCCACCACCCGAGAAAAGCGACCGCAGAGCCCCGGAGCCAGGCGTCTCCCAACTCGGGCGTTCCTTCACTCCGGTGTTGTGATGCGTGTTCTACCCTGGCCGCAGAGAGAGGGGAGGGAATTGGGACGAGGGTGAAGCGGCAGCCGGGGCCTGGCCGGGGCCCACCCTTCCCACCGAGCGCACACCCCTTGCTCAGGAGCGCACACCCACGCGAGTCTGCCCATCTACTTGCTAGCTTGCTGCAGTGGGGTGACTGCCATCTGCGCCACCGCGGGACCCGGGCACGTTCACAACACAGGCCTTCGCGGTAGACGGGGACAGATGTCCTTGTGGGTCACCAGGACCACTAGATGACCAGCGCGTCCTTCGGCCATCTCCCGGGGCTGGCGCGCCGGGTCAGGCCTGGGGGGGGGGGGAGCTCCCCTCCAGCGGGACTGTCGCGCGGCGGGGGAGGCGGCCGGTGCGGAGTGGGCCGGTGCACTTGGGCAGGGAGCTGGAGACTCGAGGGGACTGCTGTCGGGAGAGTGCGGGGCCGCTGTGCGCTTCCATCGACCTCACCGGGCAGTGAAGTAGGGTCTTGGGAGATTTGCACAGGTTGATCCGGGCGTGCTCACTCCGCTCACATGGGGGGCTTTCGGTGAAACGCCCACCTTCGCCAATCGTCGCGCGCCTCGAGGGACCATAAAACCAGTGGCTTTGTTACCTATTTGTAGACATTTATATTTATTTTTGTGTCTTTCTTACTCGGTTCCAAATGTGTCCCCTTAGCATTGACGTTTTCTTGTCCTATTGTGTGTCTACTGTGCTGACCCTTTTCCGACACGGCGGGGCGGAGGGCGGGGTGGGGGGAGTTTTCGGAACGCGCAGGGTATGTCGCTCCTCTGGGCATTTTCCGCGAGCGTGCGGGGCTTCCGAGGCGCCGGGCACAGCCGGCCTGGTGGCAGAGGAGCCACCCACAGAGGAGCGGTGAGGCTATGGCCTCCGACCGGAGGGAAGGCGAGAAACTGAGGGAGAGCGAGGCACAAGTTGAAGCTGTTGATGTTTCTCAGTCTTCCTGCTCCCACAGTCTTCGTTGCAAGATTCCCTGCGCAGCCTTAGCTGTGAACGGAGCGCACCTGCAGTTTACCCTCGGCGCTCTTTCCTGAGTGGCTGCTCCGGGCAGGGCTGTGTGCTGCGGGCTTGGGCCGGGGCGAGGAGGGGCACAGGCGCAGCTTCTGCCCTTCTAAAATCAACTGACTCGAGATTGAAGCAAATTTAATCCAAGAACATAAATCTGCAAATATAAACCGTGCTAAAAGACATTAAAGGAAGGTATTATTTAATATGCATTTGCTCAGTCGACTGATTGTCTTTCTGTGAATGCGGATTGAAAAAACCCACGGAAACCTCGTCGCATGATCTACCAGTAAGGCAGAACTACTGGTCGACAATTGGGGGAAAAAGAGCAACTTTCTCGTGGGGGATGTAGCTCAGTGGTAGAGCACATGCTTTGCATGTATGAGGCCCCGGGTTCGATTCCTGGCATCTCCACCTTCAGAAGGCTGGAAGAGTTCCCACTCGCTTCTTATTTAACCCTTAGCAGGCCCTTCTTCAATTATTAAAGTTACCGAGAGAGAGGAATTTTCCTCCAGCCAAAGTTCTTACTGGGCTCAGAATTAGATTGATTCGAGGCAGCTTAACAGGGCTGACAAAGGGAGTTTTATTACTTGTGCACAAAGGACTGATAATGAAATTGAGAACTATTTTGGACAAAGAAAATAAATTTGCGAGGACTTGACAGAATAAAGAAGACAGATGCTTGGGAACTTTTAGTAAGAGACTAAGTGGAATTTGGGCTGAGGTAGATCTAGTAATAAAGTAACAAGGTTTATTTCTACAGCTGTCTCAATTTTAAATTTCCTATCTCTAGTGATAAGGACGTCTTTTACTTATTAGCACAAGGAGGGTGCCTGGGATAGGGGAGATTTGTTTCCTGCTTTCAGGGGGACAGAGGAGGGTGTGATGTCCTTGCACCTGCTGTTTCTGGAGTAGCTTCCATTGAAAATAATCGCTATGCCATTGTGGTAGGCTTTGGGACAGCCTGCCCTCGGCCCTACAGTGCTTAAAGAAATAAGCTATTGGGGACATTTAAAGATATATGTAGTAAGTTACTGGGAAGTTTAAATATTGCCAAATTCCTCCACTTAATTAAAATTATAAAGCTTATATATCAAAATCACGTAACTACTTTAGAGCATGGAATACTACTCAGCCATCAAAAGGAAATCTTGCCATTTGCAACCACATGGATGGAACTCCAGGGTATTATGCTACGTGAAATAAGTCAATCAGAGAAAGACAATTATGATATGATCTCACTCATATGGAATTTAAGAAACAAAACAGAGGATCATGGGGAAGAGAGGAAAAAATAAAACAAGGTGAAACCAGAGAGAGACACAAACTGCAAGAGACTCTTAATCACAGGAAACAAACTGAGGGTTGCTGGAGGGGAGGGGGTGGGAGGAAGGGGGTAACTGGGTGATGGATGTTAAGGAGGGCACATGATGTGATGTTATATGAGACAGATGGATCATTGACTTCTATCTCTGAAACTAATAATACACTCTATGTTAATTAACTAAATTTAAATAAAAATTAAAAAATAGAATCATAAAAAGATACTTTACAACATCTTTAAATCTATCACAGATGAACAAAATGATTATAAAATCTTTCTCTAAAACAAGTCTCTGAATGGGGTTTACATAGAGACAGACATCAGGTGACTGAAGGTGATGACTCCTGACCAGAAATAGAATTCTTTGCAGTACTGGGTGCCTGGGTGGCTGAGCTGGTTAAGCATTTGCCTTCAGCTCAGGTCACAACCTCAGGGCTCCCTGCTCAGCAGGGAGTCTGCTTCTCCCTCTCCCTCTGCCCAACCCTACTCCCCCACTCATGCGCGTGCGCTCTCTCTCTCAAATAAATAAGATTAAAAAAAAAAAAAAAGAATTCTCTGCCGTACCACTGAAGATGAGCCTAGCCTCTTTTCTTGCCTATTTGGATCATCCTCTCTTAACAGTTAGACTTTGAACTTTATATCTGGAATTGTCTGAGCCACTTACCTTAACACGTTTTCTTTTTGAGGCCCCTGGGTGGCTCAGTCAGTTGAGCTTCTGCAATCGGCTTAGGTCATGGTCCCAGGGTCCTGGGATGGGGCTCCTTGTGCATCGGGGAGCTTGCTTCCCCTCCCCCACTCCCCCTGCTTGTGCTCTCTCTCTCTCTCATTCTGTCAAACAAATAAAATCTTTCCAAAAAATGTTTTCTTTTTATGCTGGTCTTTTACCAATATGCTACGTTTTTTACCATCATGCATACAACCTGTTGTAAGTCAAATTTTCAATTGCTTACTGAAAAAGACACAGTCTTGAACAAGGAACTATGCACATCAGGTTAAAACTTTTTTTTCTTTGACCAAAGATTGGAGAGAGAACAGACATAGTTGAGAGGATATAATAGGTTGGAGAGTTTAAAATGTGCATGGATGGGTTCCCAATTCTATCCGTGTTATCTCTACTTTCTGTCTCCCGCACCAAGGGACAAGGCCAGCAAAACTTCTAGCTGCTTCTCTGTTCACTCATGGCTTATTTCCTCCCCCTTGTCATGCCCCTGCTAGTTTTCACTTTCAGGCTTCCTTCCCACTTCCTGTCAGAATTTATTCCTAAGAAGCTATAGAAAGATGCCATTTTGGTGGCATTTTTGGCCAACGATCCAAAGATTCAGTAATACCTATCAGGGGGATGTGGTTAGTCTTGGAGTGAAGGCATCCTCTGGGAGGATCCAAATTGGACAGGACCCCATAGCGTTCCTTTTTCCATTGGCCCCTTCAAAGGTCAAGGCATGACCTGAATTCTGTAACCAAAACAAGGCTTTTGGGTTTGTGCCCTTGGCAACTCTGAAACAGAAGTGCAGGCAGTTACATCGTGTTTGCTCCCCTCCGCTTGCCCCTCCAGGAGGCACGGGAGTCGTTGTTATGTTTTTATGGCTAGAATTTTGGTTCTGTTCTTTCAGAACAGAACATGACCCAGTTTTAATAACAACGATCCAAAACCTCTTTCTTCCCTGTTAGCCTGTTAGGTACACAGTAGATTAGCCACCTCCATCATCACCTCCGTCACCGTTTCATTATCACATCGTGTCCGCACACAAGACTCTAACAAGCAAAGTCCGGGAGGTTAAAAGGAGTAATAGATAAATTATGATACATCAGAACTGAACATTTATTTTAATTGTATTCTTTAGTTATAAGGAAACTAAGGATTGTTAAAGATTTAAGAAACCTTAGAAACAAAGGATACCTTAGCAAAAATTAACACATCGATGACCGTGATGATTCACTTTTCTGACAGCTTCACTGGCCATCGGTGCCCAGGTATCCGATAAACATTATCTCTGGGTATGTCCGTAGCTGTTTCCAGAAGAGACTGCTGTTTGGATTGGTAGACTGAGTAAAGCAGAGAGCCCTCCCTGATGAGGGTGGGCATCGTCCGGTCTGCTAAAGGCCAGAACAGCACAAAAAGGCAGAAGGTGGGGTTCACCTCCTGTCTGCCTGTCTGGGAGCTGGGACATTGATCTCCTGCCTTCAACATTGGATGTCCAAGCTAGGACATTGATCTGCCTTCAGCATTGGATGTCCGAGCCGGGACATCGATCTCCTGCCTTCAACATAGGATGTCCGAGCCGGGACATCGATCTCCTGCCTTCAACATAGGATGTCCGAGCCGGGACATTGATCTCCTGCCTTCAACATTGGATGTCCGAGCCGGGACATTGATCTACCTTCAACATTGGATGTCTGAACCGGGACATCGATCTCCTGCCTTCGACATTGGGTGTCCGAGCCGGGACATTGATCTTCCTTCAACATAGAATGTCCGAGCCAGGACATTGATCTGCCTTCAACATTGGATGTCCGAGCCGGGACATCGATCTCCTGCCTTCAACATAGGATGTCCGAGCTGGGACATCGATCTCCTGCCTTCAACATTGGATGTCCGAGCCGGGACATTGATCTGCCTTCAACATAGGATGTCCGAGCCGGGACATTGATCTCCTGCCTTCAACATTGGGTGTCCGAGCCGGAACATTGATCTCCTGCCTTCAACATTGGGTGTCCGAGCCGGGACATTGATCTCCTGCCTTCAGGGCTCCCGGTCTCCGGTGCTCAGCCTGGAACTGGAATCTCTATCATCAGCCCCTCATCCCTGAGACCTTCAAACTATACCACACATACATGAGAACCTCTTAATACGATGAAGTTACTTGCGATAACTAAGATTTCATTAAAAATGAAATAATTTCTAGAATATTCAAAGAACAGCGGCAAACAATAATAAGCCTGTCAACTCTTGACATTCCTCAGATGGAGCGCCTGTGTTGAGGTATACTTGATGTACAGAGAGCCACGCGGGCCCAGCGTGTATGGTTTGGGGGATTTGGACATGAGCAGATACCCGTCATACCATCACCACAAACGGGGTTACAACGTAGGCACTACCTCCCCAAGTTTCTTTGTGTCCTTTTGCTTGTTGAGTGTGTGTGTGTGTGTGTGTGTGTGTGTGTGTGTGACAGAGAGAGAGAGACCTACCCTCTTAAACTCTGAAGTGCACACTACCTTCTTGCTAACTGTGGACAGATTTCCGTCACATTCACCTTGCATAACTGAAACTTTATCCTCTCTGAGCAGCAGCTCCCTGTTTCCTCCCCTGCGTGGTTCCTGGCGTCCCCATCACAGTCTCTGCTTCTGTGAGTTTGACTGTTGGACAGAGATGCCTCTTGTGAGTGGAACTATGTGGTAATTGGTCTTCCGGCTGCCTTATTCCATTTAGCACGATGTCTTCCAGGCCCGTCCCTGTTGTCACAAATGGCAGGATTTCCTTCTTTTTTAAGACTGAATAATATTTTTGTGTATATGCCGGAGTTTCTTTATCCATTCGTCTGTCAGTGGATACTTTGGTTGTTTCCATATCTTGACCATCAGATGTCTTTTCAAAATCCTGTTTTCAATTCTTTCGGATATATATACATCCAGAAGTGAGATTGCTGGATCATTTTGCAGTTTTGTTTTTACTTTTTTTGAGGAGCATCATACTGTTTTCTGTAGCTGCCACACCATTTCACATTCTCACAAACAGTACGCGAGGGTTTTCGTCTCTCCATACCCTTGCCAACACTTGCTATCTTTTTTTTTTTTAATAATAGCCATCCTAACAGGCGTGACGTGATAGCCCATTGTAGTTTTGATTTACATTATGCAGATATCACCACGTACATTTTATTTTATTTTTTTAAGATTTATTTATTTATTTGAGAGAGTGGCAGGGGAAAGGGCAGAGGGAGAGGGAAAGAGTCTCAAGCAGACTCCCCACAGAGCACGGAACCTGAACTCACAACCCTGACATCATGGGCTGAGTCAAAATCAAGAGTTGGCTCCTCAACTGACTGAGCCATCCAGGTGCCCCTATTTTAAATATATTGCAATTTTATTTGTCCATTATGCCTAATTTAAAAACTATACACTTCAGTGATTTTCAAGAAACAGAAGCCATTCTTTGAGAAAAATGAAAATGAAACTTAAAATATATTTAAATATATAATATAAATAACATAAATATTAAATGTAAACATTTTTAACTTTCTGTTTTGGACATTTATTTTTTTAACTTTTTAATTAACATATAATGTATTATTTGTTTCAGGGGTACAGGTCTGTGATTCATCAGTCTTATACAATACCCAGTGCTCATCACATCATGTGCCCTCCTTAATGCCCATCACTCAGTTACTCCATCCCCCATCCCCCTCCCCTGTAGCAACCCTCAGTTTGTTTCCTATGATTAAGAGTCTCCTATGGTTTGTCTCTCTCTCTGGTTTCATCTTGTTTCATTTTTTCCTCTCTTCCCTTATGGTCCTCTATGATATTTCTTATATTCCACATATGAGTGAAACCATATGATAATTGTCTTTCTCCGATTGACTTATTTCACTCAGCATAATGCCCTCTAGTTCCATCCGTGTCTATGTAAATGATAGGTATTCATCCTTTCTGGTGGCCGAGTAATAACCATTGTATATATGAACCACATCTTCTTTATCCATTCATCTGTTGAAGGGCATCTCAACTCCTTCTATAGTTTGGCTATTGTGGACATTGCTGCTATAAACATTGGGGTGCACGTGCCCCTTCTTTTCACCACATCTGTATCTTTGGGGTAAATACCCAGTAGTGCAGTTGCTAGGTTGTAGGGTAGCTCTATTTTCAACTTTTTGAGGAAACTCCATACTATTTTCCAGGGTGGCTGCACCAGCTTGCATTCCCACCAGCAGTGTAGGAGGGGTCCCCTTTCTCCACATCCTCGCCAACATCTGTCATTTCCTGACTTGTTAATTTTAGCCATTCTGACTGGTGTAAGTTGGTATCTCGTTATGATTTTGATTTGTATTTCCCTGATGCTGAGTAATGTGAGCACTTTTTCATGTGTCTTTTGGCCATTTGGATGTCTTCTTTGCAGAAATGTCTGTTCATGTCTTCTGCCCATTTCTTGGAGAAAAATGAAAATTAAATTAAAAATATATTTAAATATATAATATAAAGTCAATAAGATAAATATTGAATGTAAACATTTTTAACTTTCTGTTTTGGACATTTTATTTTATTTTTAAGATTATTATTATTATTTTTTTTTGTAGAATCTCTATGCCCAATGTGGGGGCTTGAACTCACAATCCCAAGACCAAGAATCCCATTCTCCAACTGAGCCTGTCAGGCTCCTCTGCTTCAGACATTTGAAAACAGAGCCTATGCTATAATGAATACAGCTTCATTCAATCACACACTTTCAGCATTTACCCATCACTTTGTTGTTCTTGTTCAATTTTTACCAACTTTCATTTTTTATTTTTGCTGCCCCCTGGCAAACAAATCAAATTCCAAACATTATATTAACTTCAACCATAAATATTTTCACATGTATAACTAATAGCTATAAACTTTTAAAAACATTACCATGATAATATCACAATCAGCAAAATTAAAGAAACTTCTTAATATAATCTAATGCTCAGTCCATGTTCAGTTGTTTCATTTTCCGATTATTTTGTTTGAATCCAAATCCAAGCGTGTTGCATTTAATCTCCTTGTATGTCATTTCATCCATATCATATCTACCTCCTTCTCTCTCCCCACCCTCCACCATGTCACTTACTTTCTGAGGGTCAGTTTACCCAGGAGGATTTTTCACATTCTGGATCTGGATGATTGCCTGCGTTATCGAACAGATTCTTGTATTCCTAATACTTAGTGTAAACAGATGGCTCCATCCATTGAGTGGATAAAGCATTAATTTTTTAACCCAAGTGTTTTGTTGGTGGGGTTGGGTATGTTCTATTTCACTGCACCTAGACACACATGATGTGTAGTTCTCTCACTTTTAGTGCCATGGAATTAATTGTTGGTTTTAGGGGATATCAACCATTCCGTCCATTCTAGAGTTCCCCGTCCGATTTCTCCTCATGGTCATAGCAGCCATTGATGATTGTGGTCTGGATGCATTATATCCGTTGTAAAATGTTGACTGTAATTTTAATCATTCCTCCTGCATTTATCAGCTGTGATTCTTCTATGGAGAAAATCTTTCCATTATCAACATGTTTATCTTAAAAAACATTCCAGGGGCGCCTGGGTGGCCCAGTCAGTTAGGCGTCAGCCTTCAGCTCGGGTTGTGATCCCAGGGTTCTGGGATCGAGCACCCCGTCTGGCTCCCTGCTCAGGGGGAGTCTGCCTCTCCTTCTCCCTCTGCCCCTCCTCCCCCACGCTATCTCTCCCTGCCAAATAAATCGATAAAATCTTTTTTAAAAATCCCATATTACTCATATAGGATAAACACTTGATTCATTTCCTTCATCGGTCAGCTTTCAAAATAATGAGTTGCTATCAAAAAACCTCCAAAGGTTGGATATAGAAAGACTAGTGTGTGTGAGTCTGTGTTGGTTTTATAGCTAGGTGCTCTAAATTCTCTAATTGTAGTAGCTTTTCCACTTCAAAAGGCAATTTCCAGATGTATAATCCTACCAAGATATATAGGGATAGCTTTATCACTTACTATCCAATACTTAATCCTCTATTTTGTCGTATCTGAATTCCTCAATTAATACTTCCATCAGAGAGGAACCTACTGGGTGGCTCATTCGGTTAAGGGTTGGACTCTTGATTTCAGTTCAGATCATGATCTCAGGGGCTTGAGACTGAGACAGGCATGGAGCCCTACATTTGGCTCAGCACTGGGTGTGCAGCGTGCTTAAGATTCTCTCCCTGTCTCTCTGCCCCTCTCCCCACCTCTCTCTCTCAAAAAGCCCGCAAAAAAAAAAAAAAAAAAAAAGGAAGAAAAAAGAAAAAGAAATACCTCCATCACAGCATTAAATAGTAGTGAAGATAATAGACATCCTTTTCTTGTCATGAAAAAAATTAAATATTTGACACAGAATACCTTAAAGAAACTTAAATAGGCAGTACAGATCATAAAAATCTCCTAACAATATATATTACACAGAATTATCTTCCAGAATAAAAAATAATCCCTAGAAGTTAATAAATTTAAAAGTGGGGGCTCTCTCTCTCATAGTGTGTATTCAACTAATATTTCAGGCTAGCAAATCGGCTTTGGTTTCTGAATTGGCTAGGATATGCAGGTGTCACTTGGGATGCTGGTTGGTTTAGGGGCAGTGGAAATGGTTCCCTGGTCATTTCTAAAATGAGCCTGACCTGTCATTTATTTTGACGGAAGAGATAGCTGCTTAATCTCTCACACAGTGTCTGCAGAGAGGCAGACTTTCTGGGCCCCTGGTCAACCAACCAGTCTTCATTCAGTCTCCATCATTGCCAGTCTAGGCTCGGAAGGACCACATACTCTGGCAGATAGCACTTCATTGTCCCTCACGTGCTTTCTAAAAGCCCACAGTTAGAACTGGGGCCCACGGGGTCCATGTCTGGTGACACAAAAAAGGGGAAAGTAATTCGCAAGTTCAGAAGGAAAAAAAAATCAATACGATCTTTTTCTGTTCCACACTTTGCCCCAAGAACTTTTCCAAAATGCAGAAGAAAGTGGACGAAACCGAGGCTCTGTTCTTTTCTGGTGCATAGGACCCAGGACATTCGTGGCGGTGGCGCCATTCTCGGTACAGCAGTCCGGGCAGGTAGAAAACGGAATGAGAGGAGGCAGCGGGTTCAGCAGGAGGAACGCAAGGGGGAGCCTCTCAAAACTGGTGGAGGTGCCGGGGATTGAACCCGGGACCTCGTACATGCTAAGCACGCGCTCTACCACTGAGCTACACCCCCAACTGTGAGCGTGGTACTTTGGATTCCTTTCGTGATTTATAATTATTTCTTCGCCTCTGAAAGATTTAGTAAATTGCAGAGAAAATGTGAATGCAGACTTCCTCATGCGCGAAGCAAGCTGCGCCGTGGCTTCCAAAGAAGCAAGACAAAAAAACCTCCGAAAAGCCGCAGTGAGATTTCGAAGGCAGGAGGCCGAAGAGACTGGGGTCTCGCGCTCCGCAGCCTCATTTCCTGCCTTCTGCGCGGAGAAGCGGCGGGAGGCCGCAGCAGGTGGCGGCGGCCGGGCGGAGCTGAGGGGGTCCGCGCCCCCCGCGCCCACCGGCACCCGGGACCCTCCCACCATCTCGGCTTCCCGGAGCCAGAAACGGCCCCTGAACGCTCGGTGCTGGTGGCTGGGAGCGTCCCCGCTGGCTCACGATGTCCTGCATTGGTCACAAGCACAAGCTGGGAACTCGAGCCTGGGGGACAGGTGTCGCCGTCCGCAAAGCCCTGGCAGCTCCCCAGGGGGATGCGTGGGAATGTTGCTGCGGTGTCAGGTGAGCGGGCCGGGCGGCCCTGGCTTCTGCTCCCCCCCGCCCCCCAGCCCGTGGGGACCCCGGAGCCAGGAAGAATCACTGGATTCCTTGGATGGTTTTGGGGGAAAGCTTCTATTTTAAAGAGTTGGCCGGGTCCAGCCCAAAGTCCCAGCCGTTGATTTCTCTGGAGCCTCCTGTGCAGTCTCTCTGCCTCTGAAACAATTTCAAACTTATTAGAAAGTTGAAAAAAGTAAAAACAGTGCAAAAATACCTGTCTGCCTTTTACCCAGATTGAGCTATTGGTAATATTTTACGCCATTTAACGTTTGCTTCCTCTTTCTCTCCTTTGAGATTAAGTTGCAGCCCACCCTGTTGCTCTCACACTTGGCTACAGAATGAGGGTCCTGTTAGGAACATCGGGGAATTTAACCCCAATGCCGTAGCCCTATTTGCACTACAGTGGGCATGCCACTTTGACCACCTGACGTGATTTCACCTCTGGTACAGCGTCTAGTCTGGGGTCAGGCATTGCATTTAGTTGGCCTGACTTTTTAGTTTTCTTTTATCTGGAACATTTACACAGGCTTTTTTTTTTTTTTTTTCCCCCTCAATAGAACGTTTTTCACTTTGGGTCTGCCTGTAGTTTTCTCATGATTAGTTTCAGGTCATGCCTTGCCCACTGAAATACTACATAGCTGGTGTTGTGTAATGATGGTATCTGGAGATGGCCTCCCATGGACGAGTGACAGCACCTTGCCCAATACTCTGGTGTGTAGCTGGAGAACGCGCTCGTTCATAGTCTTTAGAATGAAAAGAGCAGAGACGAGAAAAGAAGAGGGATAAGGACCAGATTTAAGGCTTAAAATTAGATGCCGTGCCTGCTTACAGAAAGCATCTTTGTAAAGTTTTCCCTGAAGATTTGCAGGAGAATTTCACTGGGAGATACACCCAGGGTCCAAAACACACATGGCAGTGGTAAACTCGATCACATGGCCCTGGAAGGCATTCAGGTCCCAGCTGGGACGGGTTGGTAGGAGAGAGTGTGGACATGATGGCGGGAGGGGCTCTGAGCTGGGAAGGTCATCCTGGGCTGTCTGGACGGGACTGAAGGTAATCACCCCTGTCCTTACATGAGGAGAAAGCAAAGGAGAAGTGAAACAGTGCAGCTCTGACAGCTGGAAAATGAAAGGAAACAGTCTCCCCTGCAGCCTCTGGAAGGAGCGGGGCCCCACAAACACCTCTCCCAGTGGAAGAGAATGAGTGTGTATTGCCGCCAGCCACCCAGAGTTTGGGGCTCTGAGTCTGGTACAGCAGACATGCGATACTTGATTGCACTACGTTGTGCAAGATGGTGTTGGAGGACAGCCGTGGTGATTTCTCTCCTGCCAGAGGCACACAGAAGGTTCCATTCCCCAGCATCTTTAACTACCCCTGCTGTTCACTGTCAGGATCCGCGCCATTCCTACATAGGCAGGATTCTGTGTTACTCTTCGTGATTTGCATTTCCCTGATTTCTAGTGAGGTTCAACATCTCTTAATATCGTAAGTCATTAAGGCATTACTTTTCTGAATTATTTCCTTTACCCACTTTTCTTTTATGTTGCCTCTTTTTCTGGTGGTATTTTATTTTTTTCATAAGATGTTTTTTTTTAAAGCAAGCTCTACAGCCAACATGGGGCTCAAACTTACAACCCTGAGATCAACAGTTGCGTGCTCTATCAACTGAGCGAGCCAAAGTGCCCCTCTGATGGTATTTTTAAATTTTTGTTTTTTAATTGCTCTTTTGCAAAGGGTCTCTTTATGTAGTATATATTAATTTCTCATCAGTCTTAGTTGTTGCAAAAATCTCCTTCCAGTCTAGTATATGTTCATGAATTTCATCTGTGGCATTCTTTATTGATTGAAAACCATCACTTTTTATGACAGGACTGTCCATTTTCAATGATTTGTGCCTTTCGGTTCTTGTTTTGTTTTTGCTTTTTAATCTTCACCAATTATGACTTACTAGAAGGTCCTACTTCCCCAACCATTAGTCCTTGAATATACACCCTTTGTGACATTTCCAGTCTCACGAAGAGTTGGAGAATTCTCTAGGGGGTCACTCAAAACCAGTAAATGTTATCTAGCTCTACAGTAATTCAGGGGCACCTGGAGCCCAGGTCAGGGCAATTAGTGACCCAAGCTTGAGATGTGGGAGCCCTGCCCAGAGTGCCTGGGAGTCAGAGCAGCTGGGAGCAAGCAGTACAGGAAACACACCTGGGTCAGTCCAGGACCAAGGGATCCTGAAGCCAGATGCCAACGCCGCTGTAGGGATGAGTGTTTTCATATCGTAAGAGTGGGGAGGTGAAAGAGCAGAGCCTGACACTTGTTATGGGCCAAAACCTGTAGTGGGACACAGGTGGCTCAGGGTCAGCTTTGTCCCCAGTTCTGGGAAGAAGTAGAAACATAGCCTCTTTGACAGAAAACTTCCCCGAGTTAGGCCTGCAAGACTCATTCATATTTGGACCACACAACCAGCCCAACAATAAGGATGACTACACACACAAGAAGATAAACCACTATGCCTGTGGTTCAGCAGATATAAAACATGACATTTATAGACCTAAGCAGCTGTGGATGTTGAAATTTTAAGATACAAGATAAAGAATAGCTACGTAGGATATGTATCAGTAAAAAAAGGATACAGAGTATGCAAGAAGAATGAATAGAATGATATAAAAGTTAGAATTCAAGAAATAAAGATAATAATTGAAATTAAAAATTTCTAATAGGTAAGACTGAAGAGCATATTAGCTACAGCCAAAGAAAGAATTACTACTTTGAGAGATAAAGCCAAAACGCTGCTCCAGAATATAGCAAATGTAGTTAAGAACACGGAACATTCGAAGCAAGCTGTGACAGATGAACCTGACCACAGGTCATTTGCACCTCCTCCCAGTAGGGAGTGGAGTCTAACTTATTCCTCTAAACCTTGAATCTGAGCTGCTTGGACCAGTGGAGTACAATTAGGTGATGTTGTGCCATTTCCAACCCTGGTATGGAGAAACCTTGTCATGCCAGCCCTCACTTTCCTGGAACACTACTATCATTGTGAAAGAAGGCTGGGCCATCCTGCTAGAAAGGTCACATTAAGGAAATGGTGATCAACTCCCAGAAACAGTCCCTGCCTACTGTTGGATGTGTTATTGAGGCTGAGAACAATCTCTGGCCGACCTGCCAGTTGGCCACAAAGAAATTAGTCCAGCTGACCCCATGAAGAGAAGGGACGATACAGCCCACTTGAGCTCTACCCATATTGCCACCCCATAGAACTGTGAGAAAATAAGTGGGTGTTGTTTTAAGCCCCTGAGTTTCGGGGTAGTTTATAACACAACCACGGAAGGTGGATAAAAACACAGTAGAGAAAAATGATTTTTCAAGCATTTCTTTTGCATTTTTATCTGTAAATATTCTACAAATGATAACTTTTCTTAATCTTTTGTTGGATAGCTTTACGAAGACAAGGTGAATGATAGGTTAATTATTAAAATTACTAAAATAACTTCTAAATGATGTTCCTGCAGATTTTTTGTTTTTTATTCTGTTTAAATTCAATTAATTAACATATAATGTATTATTAGTTTCAGAGATAGAGTTCAGTGATTCATCAGTTGTATATAAAGCCCAGTGCTCATTATCATTACATCGTGTGCCCTCCTCAATGCCCATCACCCAGTACCCCATCCCCCCACCCCCCTCCCCTCCAGCAACCTTCAGTTTGTTTCCTGTGATTAAGAGTCTCTTTTGGCTTGCCTCCCTCTGTTTTTATCTTATTTTATTTTTCCTTCCCTTCCCCTATGACCCTCATTTTGTTTCTTGAATTCCACATATGAGTGAGATCATATGATAATTGTCTTTCTCTGATTGACTTATTTCACTTAGCTTAATACCCTCCAGTTCTATCCACATCAATGTAATGATAAGTATTCATCTTTTCTGACGGCCGAGTAATATTCCATTGTATATACCATATCTTCTTTATCCATTCATCTTTTGAAGGGCATCTCGGCTCTTACCACGGTTTTGCTATTGTGGACATTGCTGCTATGAACATGGGGGTGCAGCTGCTCCTTTGGATCACTACATTTGTTATCTTTGGGGTAAGTAACTAGTAGTGCAATTCCTGGGTCATAGGGCGGCTCTATTTTAAGGTTCTTGAGGACCCTCCATACTGGTTTACAGAGTGACTGCATCAGTTTGCATTCCCACACACAGTGTAGGAGGGTTCCCCTTTCTCCACATCCTCGCTGACATCTGTCGTTTCCTGACTTGTTAATTTTAGCCATTCTGACCGGTGAGAGGTGGTATCTCACTGGTTTTGATTTGTATTTCCCTGATGACAAGTGATGTGGAGCATTTTCTCATGTGTCTGTTGGCCATTGTGTGTCTTCTTTGGAGAAATGTCTGTTCGTGTCTTTTGCCCATGTCTTGACTGGATTATTATTTTTTTGGGTGTTGAGTTTGATAAGTTCTTTATAGATCTTGGATACCAGCCCTTTATCTGTCATTTCTTGCAGATATTTTTGATGTCAGTGCCCATCATGGTTTTTCAAAAGTTATAAGAGGCTCAGGGTAATTTCCACTTTCTTTAGTCTTAAGAGCACATCAAGATAAATAAAAAATAAACACAAAATGAAGTCTCTAAAAATTGGGATATATTTGAAATAATTATAATGAAAGAGGAACTCTGTTAACACCAAATAAATATACAATAATTGTATGTATAATGTATTTGGAGGTATCAAGAAAAGTCTGAATTTGAGCCTTCAAATTGGAATTGAGGCTGAGGCTAAAGGGCCCTCACTGATATTATCTAAAATTCTTTATGGATCTACCTTCATAGGTATTTAAAACAGTAATAAGACTGTACATAGTACACTTGAACTTGCATCCCTTCCACCCCCACTTGATAGTTGGGTTTTAGGAAGGGAATAAGGATGTAAGTTTTTAAATTTTAATAGGACTTATAAAATTATCTTTTAATGTGTTTCTGCCAATTTACATTCCCACCGCAGTATTTCGAAACATGCTTTCCAACATCTGACCCAGGTTTGTTGTTATTAATTTTATAAATATCTGACAATCAGATGGAAGGGAGAATTTATTACTATTTTAATTAGCATATCTTTATTTTTATTTTATTTATTTATTTTTAGCATTGCTTTAAATATACATGAAGTGGAGCTTCTTTTAGGACATTCATTGTCTGATTTTTTTCCTACCTCTGTGGGTTGCCTGCACATATTACTAGTTCGGTTTTTTCCTCTGCTGGTTCTCTTTTAGAGATAATAATGATAATGCAAAGCTTTGTCAATCAGTGGCGATTCCAAGTGCCAGGCATTTTAAAGCACTTTGCATATTCATTCAATTCTCACAACAGCCCTCCAGTGTTACTCATGAGCCCAACAAACTGAAAGAATTGAAATAATTGAAAATAGTCTCTCTGTGTACCTTGCTTTCTGGAGTTTAGTAGTTCTTTTATTAAAATATAGATTTGTTTCATTCATTCACTCAAGAATAGCTGTTGTGCACCCACCGTGCTGGGTGTAATGTGATGAATAATGAAATATGATCCCTGCCCTCTGGGGAGCATTGGAGGGAAAACAGTCACAACAACTGTTGTTTATCTAACAGGGAAATTTCCGACTCAAAATTTGTATTGAGAAGTAGTTCTGAAGTCACCGGTATAAATTAGGTTTCCTTGGAACTGTGAAGAGGGACACACAAGAAGTGAACATTAGAGGTAGAGGTTTCATAGGAAGGAAAAAGCATCTGGGCAAGTAAGAATCTCTTGTGTTCCTATTTCTCTCCCAAATCCTGCGCTAAATATAGAAAAGCACAGAAGCCTGGTGGGTGAAAGGGGTTTCTTGATCCCGGGTGTACCGAAGTTAAGTTCGGCCTCCTCCTGGGAGGAAACGTCACGGAGGCGGGGAGAGGGCTGTAGATGGAACTGGCGAGGTGGCCGGCCCGAAGCCCCCGGCGAGAGGGATGGACCCCCGGATCCCGGATCCCGGGTCTCCCCGCCCCGCCGTCCGCGGCGTGGAGGCAGTCACTCCGGTGCCCACGCGGTCTCGTCCGGGCACTTGCGTTTAGCTTTGTTCCAGCCACGTCCTCCCGCTTCGCGGGAAGCGCCGGGCGGCAAAGAAGCGAACAGGAGGGACCGGCGAGCGCCGCCCAGCAGTGGACGCGTTTCAGGGGCCGATCCTAGCGGGTCCCTGGCTTCCCCCAGCGTGGCGGGCACATCGGGGGCCCGTGCGCTCCGGGCGCCTGCGGGGCGGCCAGCAGGTGCACGCGCAGGGTACCACCAGCCTGCCGGGTGTACTTGCCCATCTAGGATGCGATGTCCTGGAGGGACCTGAAAACCCCTGACCGGGGCACGGGCGTGAGCATGGAGGCAACAGGAGGTCAGAGGAAACACAGCTTCGTGGATCGCCACGCAGTGAAGAGCCTAATGGCGCACAGGCGGCACGCGACGAGGTGGCCGAGTGGTTAAGGCGATGGACTGCTAATCCATTGTGCTCTGCACGCGTGGGTTCGAATCCCACCCTCGTCGTGAGGTTTTCCTCGTTCTCCACGCTGGATGGCGTTCCTGGTTCCCCCCTCACCCGCTTAAGTTGTTGGCCGCAGCTCCTGCTGCTCATTTCCCCAGATAGCCCGGGGTCTCCGAGACCGATCTTCCTTCCCCAGCAGCACAAGTACCCGAGTTACCACCGTGGGTCACTCCAGTCTTTGTTTCATCATCCGAGATGAGAGCCTTTTTGAGGGCAGGAGACATATTTATACTCACCGGGGGAGTCTCCAGGTCTTTTGAAGAAGCAGTCCAATAGTTAATTGAGGGATGTAGAAAAACATTGCCTAACTTACATGATAAAGTCATCCACAGGGATAGGTAAATAAATTGTTTATATTGCAGTTTGCACGATGTTTTCAGCCGGATTTTAACTGTACTGCAATTTTCAACGTTTGCTAATTTAAAGTGTCCCCTTGCTCCCAACATGTAATTTTCAATGTGTTCATCTGTAAAATTGTAACATACATTTTTAGAAGTGAGTTTCATAGTGCCAAATTGCCCAGCAAAGGAATTTTATGAGTCCACACTCCCAACCAATAATCACTAAAGTCCTTGTCCCCTCATTCTCCCCAATATGGTATGTTGCCAACTTTCGGTTCTCCGTTCATTTAGTGGGTGAAAGTGCTATTACGGTACAATTCAACTTCCATTTCCCTTATTACAACAGAATACCTCTTACATTTATTTTAAAAAGAGAATTGTTTTTGTTTTAATTCATCTGAACTTTGTTGTTTTGTTTTGTTTTTTGAGCTGAGAGCAGTATTTGAACTATGATCTCTAGGCAGCTTCAAGTACTTCTTGTGAATGAAGAATTCTGGGCCTCACTCTTGATCTATTAAATTATGATCTCAGGAGTGTGCTTTTGAATCTGCGATTTAATAAAGCATTCAGATGTTTCTTCTGTTGACCTTAAAGCCTTGTATCTGGCTTAGGTATCTAAATGTTACATCTAACCAGCCAGAATTCTATTTCTGTAAATGTTCAGCCCAGGAAAGCTGCTCCTGTCTTCAATCTTCCCAGCCACATCTCTCCTATTTTGTACACATTTTCAAAGCTGTTTTCGTATCCTCAGATAATTGGCCACCGTTAATTCATTCACTCTACTCTGGACACACCTTCTCTACATAGCTGATTGCATCCTCAAATCCTGAGTTAGGTCTCTTTCTCTGGAAAACACATTTTCCCAGGATGTGTCTGTAAGTTCTTTGAGGGAACCATCAAAAAAAAATTGCAGCACATAGAGTTAAACAGGCTTAAGTTAAGACTATTGCAATAGAAGACAGAGATTGAACTCAACTTGGAATACAACTAGGGCAGCTAGGGACTTGACTACACCCAATGGGCAAGGAAAGAGTGTCACTGGATGGAAAATTGCTAAAAAAAAAACACACACACACACACACAAAAAAAAAAAAACCAAAAAAAACCCCACCAAAAACAAAAACACACAAAAACACTTGACTAAATATTTAATGGAGTAGAAGGAACTTGGTTTGATATCAAGGGTAGGCATTTCCCACCTAAACTGGCTTAGCAGGATTCTTGCCCAAACTGGACTCAATAGGATTCTTTATTAAACTGGGCTTGGGGCGCCTGGGTGGCTCAGTCGGTTAAGCCTCTCTTCGGCTCGGGTCATGATCTCAGGGTCCTGGGATTGAGCCCCGCATCGGGCTCTCTGCTCAGTGGAGCCTGCTTCCCCCTCTCTCTCTGTCTGCCTCTCTGCCTACTTGTGATCTCTCTCTGTCAAATAAATAAATAAAATCTTTAAAAATTAATAAATAAACTGAAACTGGGCTTGCCAGGCCAAGGATGGAGCCTCGTTCAGAAGAAGGCTCAGAAGAACCTCACTTGGTCAAGGAGGGAGTCCTTCTCAACACGCATAGAGATCACCTCAGCTTCCTGAGGGCACAGGAGAGCCACGGGACATGCAAGGTACCAGCAGAAGTATCCACGTGCCCTCCCAGCCTGTGTCGTGTGTCTGGTTGTTCTGCCTCCCTGTGGCACCTGCTCCGTGGCCTTCTCCCCAGGCCTGGGTCTCTCCACCCAGGCCTTTTCCATTACCTTAATTTAGAGGACTGGAATAAAGTCTGATTTCGTGGATTTGAGCTAAGACAAGTGGGTCCTTGATGCTGGATATGATCATAAGGATTACATCATTAGATTCTCTTTCAATATTTAAGAAGTATTTCTTCCTTCTGTTACTGTCACTTCACAAATTTCCAGGAGGGCGGCTGGAAGTCTGGGGTCTATTTGTGGTATTGAGTTGGTTTTGGTGAGGCTGTCGGTGCTGCGTGGCTGAGAGAAGCACAGGCCGGAGGTCGTGCTGGTTGGAAGAAGGACTGCAGGTACAGACTTCCCAGACGGGGAAGGCCATCAGGCCATTCAAAAGAGAGAAGACACTTTGGGGGAGGCCTCATCACACTAGCATCAGGGAGGTGGAAGGAAGGCAGGACCACACCTGCTGTGGCAATAGCCCGAGCAGAAGAGGTTATTTCCCTTTGTAATTAGCATTATCACAGACCATGTGAGTGGAGGTACCATCAAGCACCCCCAGTGGGAACCCAAAGAATCGTGTTTTCATAAACTTAGTAGCCTTAGTTTGTTACATAATTTCTGTGTAATCAATGGTAATTCATAATGGGAGCTAATAAATATTTGTCATCTAATGAATTACTGGAACTAGGGGGAGTGGGACTTCACTTTCTGTTATGAGAACATTAAAATGTTGAAGTAAAAGGAATCTGAAAATAGATGATTGGATTTAAAGCCTGCCTCTTATGACAGAAGAGATTCATCTGTACAAAATACAGATACCTGTCTTTTCCTTTTTTTTTTCTTTTTAATACTTATCTCTTCTTAATTTAGCTGCTCTCATGTTGGAAGAAAATCTTTCCTTCCTGTGGCCTGTTTCTCTGATCATTCGAAAGGTAAAATGAGTGTACAGACTTCCTAGGTTTGAGCTTTACGTCCAACTCTATCCTGTCTACACAGTGAGAATAATGTTCCTCAAGCACATTTTTGTCCCGGAGTCTCAGCTTGGGTGGTGCAGTTGCAACGTTTGTTGGTGTGAGGACACCCCACCCTGGGCTGCCTGTGTTGGACCTGGGCGCCTGGTCAGGGAGCATCCTGCCACCACCAGGCTGGCCTCCAGGAATCTGGGGCAGGTGGTGGGAATGAGAAGGAAGGAGAGAGAGCGGATGAGTGCTCCTCGTTGCGAGAGTGAGAAATGCCCTGGGCGCGGGGCACAGACTGCTGAGAGGTCCGGGGGACACCTCTGAACTTGGAGATGTTGAAGATGCTGGGTGCCCCAGGAAGGTGAACTTTTGAAAATGGAATTTAATTCCCGGGTTCTTCTGTTGATTCTCGTTGGGAAGTTGAATACTGCTGTGCGTTCAGATGCCGTCCCAAGAACTGTATAAGAGGTGCGTCCTGAGAGGTGGCATCAAGCGAGATGGAACCCAGCCTGAGGGTTCCAAGTCCGGAGTGCTAGCCACTACTCCATGGACCGACGGGAAGGATCAATGCACCCGTCCATAGTCGTGGTTAAATAGGTCCTCGGAATAAATGCAGGAGCTCCAACCCAGAGGTGAGTGAGGCTTCCGTGGGGCCAAGCTCATGATGAAATCTGACGCTATGTTGTCGCTGCAGAGGGGATGGGCAAAATAGAGCTCGAGGCAGCGGGGGCACTCTCCAGCCCGCTTCTGCTGCTATCCAGATTTTGTGAGGTCTGCAACTTAGAGGGTCCTGTTTAAGAAAAAGAATAGACATTATCAACACAGAATGAGATGCAGCCACTCTAAGGTGGATACCATGTATCTGGGGATAACCTGCAGTAGGAGGCAGCAGTCTTAACTAATTTCCATTATAATATACTTTGGCCCTTTTCCAGGGTCTTGGAAAGGGCGCGTGCAAGTGAGGGGTCATGATAAATACTTCTCTGAAGGGCTGTTTGGCAATATCTTTCAAAGTAATCTCCCTCAACAATTTTTCTTTAAGTACAAAAAAATTAAAAATAAAAATATTTAAGAATGTTCATTGTAGTATTTGGCAATATTGGAAATCTGAAAATGTGCCCATCCACTTAATGGAAATGCTAGCCGGCTACTACAAAGCCTGGGATAGAGGTGGTTACCCACATGTTGGCTTGGCAGTGTAGGGAGAGGATTTACTTTAAAACAAACAAAACCCAGCAATTTCTCAATCGTAATATATATAGCATGACATAATTTTTGTAAGTTAATTTGTGAGTTTATATATTCATTTTTAAATAGATTTGAGGAATATATACCAAACTCAGTATGAATTTTTCTGAGAAATGGAATTAGGGGATAAAGGAGCTTTTCATTTTTTGCCATGTTCACCTTTTCGATATAATTTTTTTTGTTATTGTTTACAGGTGTATATCACTTTAGATATTAAAAGTAACAATCTACCAAGAAATTAACACCCTTCC
>CM052886.1:128278186-128298244 GCA_028534135.1 Potos flavus | reverse complement strand
GAGGAGCTGCAGGCCTGGGTGCGGGAGCAGCAGCCGGAGAGCGGGGAGCAGGCGGTGGCCGCGCTGGAGGACCTGGAGAGGGAGCTGGATGAGCCTGGACAGCAGGTGAGAGATGGCGGGCGCCCGCTTCCCTGGAGAATCTGAGTGCGTCGGTCCAAGGGGGAGTAGGCACTGGTGGCTGCATGACCATTTGATCACTGGTGCAGAGGAATGCATTCACAGTGCTGATGTGATAACTGATCCAAATAAGTACATGACTTAACCAAATGGGAACCCTGATCTATTGCTCACCAGTAGAAAATATATTTTATTTAGTGACTGTGGGATTAAAGTAGCTGTCTCTTATGGTGCCCACCATGTTAACCGTATATGAAAACAAATCAGTGTAAGAATATAAGGAATACCTTGTAGGAGAGACAGAGAAGTAGCCAAATGTAATAGAAATGTCCGGAAATGGTGAATGATGAGATTTGAATTCCATAGTAGGCCCTGTCACTAACGAGCTGTGTGACCTTGGACATAGCGCCCCTTTTCTGGGCTTTAATGTGTTCATCTGTACAACAAAGAGATTCACTGCATCGTTTTCTAGATACTTTCCAGTACTTGGAGTAGTCGGTTTGGGAAGTGAATTGAGCCCGATATTTGGTCTTTCACCACCACACTCAAGATTATTTTTAAGAGAGTATCCTTGCCTTCTAGGACAGTAATTGTAGACCATGGTGGGTATTGCCAAACACTCTTACATTTCTATAATGATACTCTCTGTACATTTATCTGAACCCTTTGAATATGAGCATTTTATGTATACAGTCTGATCCGCTAGGACATGTTTCTCTGAAACGCAAATCTCTCCTACGAGACCGATACATGGGGATGTGAGTCCGTATGATGCTGGCGTTGTGCTGACTTCTACATGAATTTTACCCGCACGTAGATTTTTTGGGCCACCAGGTGAGAGCACCCGAATGCAGAGTATCCGACGAGAGTGGAATGCAGCCCATTGTGAAGACAGTCCTGCGCCAAGTGCCCACTCACCTCCGCACCCTTCCTCTGGGCCCTCTTGGCCACACTCTCTGTTTTGGAAATGCTTATTTGCATGGCTCCCTCCCATCTTTGTGCATTTTTTGTTAAACTTTTTTGTGTTCCAGAAAATGAGCAAGGCGGGGGTTTACAAGTGCCTCAGGAGCGTGCCGGTGGTAAAATTTCTGCTAGTGAGTGTAAAAGAAGAGCTTTAACAATCAAAGAAAAGCTCAAAATTATAAAACGCTTTGAAAAATAATGGAAGAACCTGTGACATTGTGCAAGTGGCATAAAGGAGTCAGAGGCAGTGCTGGGGAGATAAGGGACATGGCCTCGCTGGGACCGGGCCAGTGGTACAGTTTGTGAGAATGGGCGCGAGGAAACGGGAGACGCGCATCACCTGTCAAGTGTGTGGATTGAGGACCAGACACAGAAGCAGTCAGAGGCAGCCCGTCTCAGAACAAGGAGAAGGTCTCAGCAGTTTAGGAAGACCTTAAGAAAAGACCTTAAAAAAAGCTGGGACTCCTGCAGAAGTGCCTTCATCTAGTGGAAGTGCTGTGTGCTCGGTGACTTCGAGGACCGCAATGCCTCCCGCAAGGGCAGGCTCTCTGGGGAAGCTGTGAGTGCAGGAGGGAGACGTGTAGACAGTGCCCGCGGTGCGAAGAAGGTCGGCTATGAAGAAGGCTGTACCTGGGATCGGATTATTAATTTTGATGAAACTGGTCTCTATTGGAAGCAAATTCCCTCAAGAGCCTGTATCTCGAAGGAAAAAACACGCACTCGAGGGCTGAAGGCTACAAAGATCATCTGGCGTGATGTTGGATGCAAATGCCAGCGGGATGTAAAGCTAAAACCTGTTGTGAGTCATCACCCTGTCTACGCACAAGCTTTGAAAGGCGTTGCAAAGACCAGCCTACTATAGTTCTAGCAAGAGAGGCTGCTTAACAGCACAGATATTTATTGATCTTTTAGGTGATGTTTTTGTAGATGGTTTAAAAAAGTAACTGCAAGAGGAAAAAAAAATTGTTTCAAAATTCTTTAAATTCTAAGAATTATAAGCCATCCAAGCCATCCTCCAACAGTGCTGAGCTTTCTTCAAATATTAAAGTTCTCTTTTCCCTTCCTAATACAACTTCTGTACTCCAGCCCCTTGATCAGGCTGTGAGCTCAGCCTTTAAAGCTTATTACTTAAGGAGAATATTCAGGATGTTTCTTGCACCTACAGGGGGTGAAATGCACACACAGTTTTTGCATTCTGGAATCAACTCACTATTAAAAACTTGCCACTGAGCTTATTGTAGAGGTTTGGAATGATGTCACAAAAGCCTGCTTGCTTGGAGTGTAGCATAAAGTTCTCCCTGATTTAGTTCGTTATTCCAGAGGCCTTGAGCCTTCCCAAGAGCTCTCCCAAAGCAAAGCAAAGCAAAGCAAAGGTTTGTGCTCTGGCAGAGGTCGCTGAGTCTGAGAGGTTGGCGGTGAAGATACTGGGGATACTGGGGAGCTGCGGCTGTCCTGTGCAGAAGCCCTCTTCACATGGGAGCTGCGGCACTTAGTCGCTCAGGCACAGAAGGAAGGTGTGGAAGAAGTCGCTCACGTCTCCGTCACTTTCTGCTTCAGGTGCGATGGAGAAGGCGTGGCGATGAGCCAAGGATAATCACATCGCAGCGGCATCGCACTTCTGCACAAGCTCCAGTTTGGAGCCATAGAAGCTGCCGCTTTATGAACGAAGGAAAATGTTTAAGCAGCCCAAACTGGGTGTCTGCTTATAAGTCAATGCCAGAGACATAAAAACGAGGTGCTGAGCCGGGACGATTACTGTATTTCTTCTGAAACCACTGCATTTCTCGGCAAATGTGCAGATGCTTCCCCAGCTGGACTCCCGAAGGCAGTGTCTGTGCCCTTGCTCCAGCCTTTCCTCGTGCCTCTTTCTAACACAGTAGCTTCCGCTTTGTAAGGGAAGGTCCTACACGAACTGTAGTCATTCTCTACAATAGGTCTTTTCGACTATGTTTTTAGTGCTTTTACTGTTACTAGAATTGCTGTAGTTTTATTAGCGCTCTGATGACAAAGTTGTGTAGATGTTCACTGGTCTGGCCTGGAACTTTATTTTCTCCATAAACCTTGTTATTTTTTTGTGCAGCTTTGTAGAACGCATGTTTTCTCATGAGTTCACATATTCTAAGGTAGATGCCTGTCTAAGCATCTCTCACCTCTAGCCAGGACGTCTTCCCCCTTTGTTTTACAATATTGGTATTTCCCGTAAGATGTGCCTGTTACTTGAGAATTTTCCTTTTAGCTTTGTTGAGAAATGTAGCCGTGGTAGGACTTGGTTTTTGGTCATTTCTGGGTTATGTTCATATTTGGTAGTTTTTCATACGATTCAGGATTATAGGTATCTCCCTAGTCTTAGAGAGTATTATGTTTGCATACATGTTTCTCATTTTTCTTGTTTCTGTGTGATTTCTGGAAGGGGGAAATGCCATCATTGCAGACACGTTTAGCTGTCTCCTGGACACAGGTGTCCCTGCTTCCAAAAGCTTCTCTCTGCTCCACTTGACGCCACTTGCTTTTACAAAACCTGCATTAGGACAGGAATGGCTCCTGTTCATAAAAATGAAAATCCTCTTTGGATTTCTTCTGGTGAGCAAACACAGGAGCGAATGCAGTCCTTTCACAGGCGAAGGGGCCCCATGTGAACTGACCAAGGGGGGAGACTGTTGGCTGTATGCCATTTCGCTGATGGTGCTTTCCGGGGGAGCGGCCTGCTCTTGTCCAGTGGGGGGACCTGTGTCTGTCCTCCCCTCTGCCTCCTCAGGACAGGACGATTCTGCCCGTGTTGGCGGTGTACCTTCCTCAGTGCTTTTCCAGGTTTCCTGGTACTCGACTTGGCTGTGCTGTGTCGCTCCGGCCGGGGGGAAATAGGCATGTTTTCTGGGAGTTTCTGGGAAAGCTTTTACTTTCCTTATAAAATGGGGCAGATATGTTCAGTTCTGTATTTTCCCGCTTCCTGTTTTAAACATAAATGTGGTGTCTGGAGCCATTTCAGAAACTTCTTTTTTCAGTTGATAAATTTGGGGAGAGTTGGATGACAATACTAGACACAAAATTGTTTCTATTCATGGAGTTTGCTGATCAATATAAAATTATCTGTAGTCTGTACATTTTAAAGCATAACATTTCACTAACTGACATCTGTATGTTGGTATGGACTCTGTTTTTTCTTTCCTTTTTTATTTTTAAAAATCAGCAGCATTTAGCAGAGGAAATGAGATGCCACTATTACCTAGTAAAGTGAATATAATGTTATATAATGTTATATATTATATATAATATATTTATATATATATATGTATATATGCTTTACTAACCCAGCAAAAATTAGCCAAAAAAACCCCACTTAATTCTAAGTTTTATTGTCAATTATAGGATAACTCTTTTTTTTTTTTTTAAGATTTTATTTATTTATTTGACAGAGATGCAGCAAGGGAGGGAACACAAGCAGGGCGAGTGGGAGTGGGAGAAGCAGGCTTCCCTCCAAACAGGGAGCCCGATGCGGGGCTCAATCCCAGGACCCCAGGATCATGACCTGAGCCAAAGGCAGATGCTTAATGACTGAGCCACCCCAGCGCTCCTATAGGATAACTCTTGATTATTTAAGCTAGCATTTCTTTTCAGTGTATACATATGGGGAGTTAGCCAGTTAGCTACAATAAAGCAGGGCATGCAGATCAACAGTATTTTATGGTAATTTGGGTTGTGTCACAACTTCACTAGGATTTTATAATCTAGATTGATCAATGAATATTTCTAGGGCAGTATTAAGAACTTATATGTGCATTATAATGGACTTTTATGCTCATTTTATGCCACCTTCTATAGTAATATGGATAAAAAGCTTGTTTTTTAAAAATGGGCTTGGCTTGTTTAATTTGACATAATAATTGTTTTCCATTGCTTAGCTTATCACACCGGAGCATTGAAAATCTCGGCACAAGTTCAGACGTCAGTGAAAGCATCACTTGCCAACAATAAGATCTTCCAGACTTATGTTTTCCCTATGCCAGATCCAGACTACATACAGACATGTCTGCATGTATAATATACTACAGATCAATAAGCAAAAGGACATGTACCCTAATAAAAAAATCAACAAAAGACTTGAACACTCACTGTACAAAAAAAGGATAAGTAGCCAATAAAACTGTAAAACAATGTCTCAATCGTGCTAATCAGAAAAATGCAGATTAAAACAACACGTGGTACCACTGTATGCCAACCAGTGTGGATTAATAGTGCTGACATGACCAAATTATGGTAAGGACATTGAGCCACTAGAATGCTCATGTCCTGGTAGGATAAGTTGTTTTGACCACTTTGGAACTACTTACCATGTATAACCATATTCTGATCCAACAGACCTACTCCCAGGTATGTTTTCACAAGAGACACTTTCAAAGACATGTAAAATAATATCCGTAGCAGCATTACTATAATTGCCAGATACTCTGAACAACTGAAATGACTATTAAAAATGGGATAGGTGAACATAGTTATGGTGTATTTGTCCCATTGGACACTACATAACAATGAAAATAAATGAACAACTACATTCAACAGTGCGGGTGAATTTCACAAACATAATGTTGAGCAAAGAAGCCAAAGATAAATACATGTTGTATGATTTTGTTTTTATAAAGTGCAAAAAGCAAAATAACTCTGGTGATCTGTGTCAGATAGTACTTACTTTTGGGGAAGAGGGTAGGGCACAATAGCCTTCTGAGATTCTGATCATGTTCTGGGTGATGTACTTTGTGGTAAATCATTGAGCTCTAGGCTTTGGACCTGTGTGTTTTTTCCTAAGCATATAATACTCCAACTAAAAATTGTATTAATTATGAGGCGCCTGGGTGACTCAGTTGGTTGAGTAGCTGACTCTTGATCTCCGGGCGGGGAGATCGAGCCCCATGTGGGCTACACGCGGAGCGTGGAATCTGCTTGAGATTCTTTCTCTCCCTCTGCCCCTCTCCCCGATCACATGCTCTCTTTGTCTCTTTCTCTGAAATAAATTTTTAAAAATTATATTAAAATTTTTTTATCCCATTGTGATGTCTCCTGCATGATAGTCACGGTATTTGACTATATGCACATTTTTAAATTCATATGTCATGTGAATGAGGAATTCTTTTTGTAAAGGGAAGACGAGTGAGGGAAATTTTCAGAATTAACCAAGTTTGTAAAAGCCCACCAAAGGATAAACTAGATTTTTCTTGGATTTTTGCAAGTTAAATGTAGAGCATGGGTAATTGGTGCCCGGTGTACGGCAGAGCGTGGGTTGGTTAGGTTTCCACACCAGCTTCTATATTGATAGATCAGATTTTTTCTTTGTTTTGTCCTCAAGAATATTTGGCACGGCAGGCTGTTGAGATGCTTGGTATGATTGCAGTGTGGCTTCCACAAGGCCGTTGTGCAGGAAAGCAGCTTGGCAGCAATGCAAAGTGGCCAGGCCTCCTCCGCTATCAGGAGCCCGCTCCGAGGGGCGGGAGCAGGCGCCATAGAGCGTCCGGCCGGAGAGTCCGAGCCTATTGTTTGTGTTCTTGTCACTGTAAGGTGCATTAGAGAAATACAAATGAGAATTTCTGTTCTTAGGAAGATGACAACTTGCTTTTTTTTTTTTAAAGTAACTTTCGTTCTTGCTCTGTTTTATTTTTTTTTAAGATTTTTATTTGTGTGTGTGAGAGAGAGAATACACGCACAAGCAGGGGAAGCAGCAGGCAGAGGGAGAAGCAGGCTTCTGGCCAAGCAAGCAGCCTGATGTGGGACCCGATCCCAGGACTCCGGGATCATGACATGAGCCGGAGGCAGCTGGTTAACCGACTAAGCCACCCAAGCGCCCCCAAAAATGGCTTCTGATGGGAGTGGGGGTGGAGTAGAAAATGAGGAAGACTTCTCTGAATATATATTTTGATTTTTTTATATCACATAAATGGTTTAAATATTTAAAAACCAGTGTTAAATTCAAAATGATTAAACAAACACAGAAACAGATGAACTCAACTGTAAATCAAATTAATAACAATAACAGCAAAACAGTAACGCAGGGGACTAGAACGCGGTGTTGTGACTACATACTCTCAGCGCGGTACTGTGTGTGGGCGTAGAAAGCCACAAAGAGATGGTGATTTTATAGCCATGTTGTTGGGAGCGTTCTGCAACACAGAGCACTATAATTCTGACACTTCTGTGTTTATTGTAGGTTGGAGTAAATGAGTAACTGCAAACATTGGGTTGAGCTGGGTGTTGTTTGTTTCACTGTGGGAGAAGGATATGTTAAAATGGAACATGGAAAGCTGAGGTGTGGTGTTGAAATGGAATTGGATCCATGGTAACCTAGCAATGTACTTACCAGCTCTGTCCGCGGAAGGGCCTGGAGGGGACGGGGCACCAGAGCAGTGAGCCCTCCTACCACTCGGTCTGTTACCAGCACGGTTGCTTGGAAGCGAATCAAGCCTTCTTGGGGAAACAGTTGAAACGAGGTCCGGGACAGGGAAAATGCAGTGTGGTCCTTGTGTGTATTGTTCTGCAGAGCACGGATGTGCTGAAAACAGGAGTGGGGTCACGTGCCAACGACGCAGGACCCTGATGAACGGGACGTGGGGGGCTAACTGGGAGACAGTTTAAGGTCGAGGTAAGGATGGAGTGGATTACAAAATAAGTCTGTACTGATGTGCAGGGACACCTGGGAGGCTCCGTCGGTTAAGCGCCTGACTCGCGATTTTGGCTCAGGTCATGATCTTAGGGTCATGAGATGAAGCCACACCTCAGGCTCTGTGCTGAGCGTGGAATCTGCTGAAGATTCTCTCTGCCCCCCCTCCCCTGCCCCATGCAGTGCGCATGCCTGCCCTTTCTCTCTCCCTAAAAAAGAGAGAGAGAGAGAAGGCTCTTTATAGAAAATTGCTAGCAAGTAAACGTAGAAGGAATTATAAAAGCAGGCAGTCACCATTTTGCAACCCGCAGTATAAAAATTGACGCGACTCATGAGTGAATGCTAAAACGGAATAGGCTGTTGATGTAGTTCTCCACTCTTACCCCGTAGCTGACTTACTAACTACAGTGGGAAAAGTGAATGGATATCCAGGTTAGCATTATCAGTAACGAAGAACTTGCTAGCGCGTGCCCTGTGACACGCCACAGGGAGTGCACGGCCCTTACCCGGCCTTCTTCCAGAAACTACTCGCCACAGCCCCCGTGTGAGGGAAGAGTAAGACAAACCCCTAATGTAACACAGGTGGCTCTGACTTTTCAGAAACTGAATGTCATAAAAAGGGAATTATTGTAGATTAAAAGAATCAAAAGATATAATAACCAAAAACAATGTATAAATATAATTTCACAGAGTTAAAAAAAACATAAAATATATTTTGGGAACAGTTAGGGAAATTTGATTATAAACCATATATGAGATGATTAGTGTAAGGAGAAGATAATGTTTTCTTTTTCACCCAACCCAGTCACCCAAAATGATGGCCTCTCTCCCCATCCATGACACTGGGGTAGTGTTTTCCACATTTATTCTAAAACAACTGTCAGATTCCTTTCTGGGTTGAATAGCTCATTAGTAACTCTTAGATAATTTGCATAACCTCACCCCAAATATTTATTTTTAATTGCTCACATTGAAATCCATTTACAATTTTCTTTTAATTATCACAATTTAGGGAGGTTTCCTTTCATGTGTTTCTGTTGTTATTCCCCCCAACAGAAACCACAGGGATGAGTATCAGCTTCCGTCCAGTGCGGACAGTTTCTGTTGTGCGGCTCTGGCTTTATTAGTCCCAGCATTTTTCATCTCTTCTTATTCCCTCTTGGACTCCTATTAAGAATCAGTGAAGACTTTTTTCTTCTTACGTTCTGTTTCAGTAGAAGAATGTTCTGAGGTTTGTGCAGTGATCACGTATATTAATTTCCACATGTACCTGATTGTCCTCAGGTCCCACAGGGCACAGATGGGCCGGAAATTCCTATGGAGGAAATGACTCCTGTGGAGACCGCGAAGGAGTCCTTGGGGGCCCAGCTGCAGCCTGTGGAAGACGGAATGGAATGTGACTCTCCAGAGCCACACCAGCCACTGCAAGATAAGGGTGAGGATAGTGTAGTCTGGAAAGAGGATGATTAGGCTCCCTGCTCAGCGGGGTGTCTGCTTCTCTCTCTGCCCCTCCCCCGGCTCTCTCTCTCTCAAATAGATAAATAAATCTTTTAAAAAATCCATTACTGTATTGCTGAGGCTTTTCTAGCAAAAAAAAAAAAAAATTGTCTTTTATAGTTAATAAATAAATAACATCAATTTACTTCTTGTTTTACATAAAAGAGTGCTTTACTTTAAGGCTAATCCCAGATACTTCTCTGGAAAGTCACATCCTGGTTTTCTACTCTTTGCTCTGTCAGAACTTTTTGTTCCTGGCTGGGGTTCTTCATTTACCTTCTGTCCCTCCAAGGCCAGACTCCCTAACCAAAACTGTATTCCCCCAGCTTGTGTGCTCATAGCCTCTATTTCTACCCCAAACTCTAGTGGCTACTTGGGCAATATATGTATTTCAAATTATACTCCCAAATATTCTAATTGTTTTTTTCTTTATATTGTAGGGTCATTTTTCTGGCTTTCCATGATGTCTCAAAGCATGGGTGATGATAACCCCAGTAGTTTAGACACTAATGAACCAGAAATTGAACCAGAAAACATGAGAGAGAAGTTCTTCAGAAGCTTAGCAGTGTTACTGGAAAACAAAAGTAATAATACCAAGATATTTTCTAAAGCAAAATACTGTCAGTTAATAAGGGAAGTGAAAGAGGCAAAAGCAAAGGCAAGAAAGGAATCCGTTGACTATCGTCGCTTAGCTAGATTTGATGTGATCCTCGTACAAGGAAATGAGAAGCTGATTGAGGCTCTAAATGCGGAAACAGATAAAGTACGGTATTACTTACATAGCGAGGAGTTATTTGACATTCTGCATGATACCCATCTCAGCATTGGACATGGCGGGCGTACCCGCATGGAAAAAGAGTTACAAGCAAAATACAAGAACATCACAAAGGAAGTTATAATGCTATACTTGACACTCTGCAGAGCATGCCAACAGAAAAATTCAAAACTCAAGAAAGTTCTAACTTCAAAGCCAATGAAGGAAGTGAATTCAAGATGCCAAGTGGATCTTATAGACATGCAATTGAATCCCGATGGGGAGTATAAATTTATCATGCATTATCAAGACCTTCGTACAAAGTTGAGTTTCTTGCGGTCACTAAAATCTAAAAAGCCTAAGGAAGTTGCACATGCTCTTTTAGATATTTTTACAATTATCGGAGTACCCAGTGTCCTACAGTCTGGCAATGGGAGGGAGTTTTCAAGCCAGGTTGTCTGTGAACTCAGTAATATTTGGCCAGAATTGAAAATTGTCCATGGGAAGCCTCTACCCTGTCAAAGCCAAAGTTCTGTGAATCAAACTAGTGAGGATATCCAAAATAGGGTCATCTCCTGGATGCAGACTAACCATTCATCACACTGGGCCGAGTTTCTGTGGTCCGTTCAGATGGCCCAGAATCAGCCCCATCACCGAGGCGTGCAGCACCCTCCACATGAAGGCACGTTTAGCTCTGAAGCTAAGCTAGGCCTGTGTCATTCCCAGTTACCCGAAGAACTTCCTGCTGGCCTGAATCCAGAAGATGAGTCAGCACGCAGTACGGCAGGAGCCCAGTACGAAGAGAACATTGAGACTGGCACGGATAGCAGTGATTTTGAGGAGCACCTTTCTGCCTCTCCTGCTGGGGCCCTGAAGAAGCCTCCTGAAAACAGGCTGAGATTTGTATCCTGCGTGGTTTGTGAGAAAGAATGCTCAGGTGCTCGTGGTTGTGTGTCGTGTGACGGACGTGCCCGCGTGATCTGTGGAGTGTCCCCTCAGCGGGACACCGAGGGCTGTCACCATAGAGTACCATGCAGTCTCTGCCACGAGACCATGGCAATGAAACGGAAGCATGACGAGATCCAGAGGAGTTTGACTGGTCAGCCTTCCAAAATGCTGAAGCCGTCACACACAGCCTTTTCCTCAGACAAAGTAGGCGATTGGGTGAGAGTCCGAGCACCTGCGACAGGGCAGGGCGGGGAGGGGCTTCATTACGCGTGCCTGTGCTCGCCGGGCTCCCCCTGCGATGCTCCGGTGTGCTGGAGATACTAAGGCCCCATTTGGCCAACTTGGATTTTTTTTCTGCAGAGAGAAAAAGCCCATTACTGTTAATGCCCCCCCCTGCCTTTTTCAGATTGAAGTTATAACCTTGGATGCTGCTTTTTGTTGTCTGGGGTTATGACAGGATCTCTTTTCCTCCTTCCTGGTGTCAGGCACTTCCTGGGGGAGCGGGAAAGCTAACATGGTGTGTGCAAGGGTGTGTTTCTCCAGGAGGATGAATGTGGGAAAAGCCGAAGTTAACGTTACTTTGTTTTAATTGTAGGTGAGTTTGGGTGGGGAGGTAAGCTAAGAAAGGGCATCTCAGGGCAAGTGAAGAAGTATTTAGGAAACGGAATGGATGATCAGTTTGATTGTGAGATATGGGTTTGTGTTGAGAAAAAGCTCAGTTTTCAGATTTAAATGGAGGGCATGAGATAAGGCCAAAGAAATGTGTTTTAAATCAGTAGGTTTTATAAAGTAGAGTTACCGTGTGTTGAGTTTAGAGTTTCAAAAAACGGAGGTTACTCATGATTTGGGCAGTGGTACCCGGAGTGTGATCTTCAGACCAGCGCTGGTCTGCAGACGGTTTGTACTTTCTACGAGTTCACAGAGCGGTAAGTACACTAAGGAGGAGTTAGAACAACTTGACATTGCTGTAGCACCCAGGCACGTGACTCATGACCTCGTGATTCTGAATAGAACACGGGCGGGTTTGGGGGTCACGGACCTCTCGGGCCAGTCCTCGTGCTGGGAGATGCACACCAGTCAGCGCACAGCAGTGACCGCGTGTGATGTCTGATGGCTAGTCTGTCTGCTGTAACTCGGAAAACGTAAACCTTTATTTACCTTTGTAACGTAATTTTAAAACCCTTTATAAGTTTTTAATCAAGCCTAGTTTTTAATTTGTAGTTTGTTATCAAAAAAAGGAGGAAAGTAAAATTTGTATTATTTATTTTTAATCCTAATTTGCAGATGGCGAAACAAGCCTCGCTAGACTTTTTTGTCAAGAAAAAACATGCCTTTTCCGAATATAGCAGCAGTAGTAAGAGAAATGGTAACGGTGGAAGTCGCCCAGAGCAGGGGAAAACCAGGAGAGTTCACACAAGTTTTACTCGGAAGTATGATCCCTCGTATATCGAGTTTGGGTTTGTAGCCGTAATCGACGGTGACGTGCTGAAGCCACAGTGTATTATTTGTGGGGATATACTGGCCAACGAAGCTATGAAACCATCCAAACTGAAGCGGCATTTATATTCAAAACATAAAGAAGTAAGTTCACAGCCAAAAGAATTCTTTGAGAGAAAGAGTAGTGAATTAAAAAGCCAGCCAAAGCCGGCGTTCAGCGTTTCCCACATAAACATCAGTGCTCTGCGGGCGTCTTACAAAGTGGCGCTCCCGGTCGCCAAGTCCAAGACGCCGTACACGATCGCGGAGACGCTGGTGAGAGACTGCATCCGAGAAGTCTGCCTGGAGATGCTGGGCGAGTCCGCGGCCAGGAAGGTGGCCCAGGTGCCGCTTTCCAACGACACCATAGCCCGGCGTGTCCAGGAGCTGGCGAGCGACATGGAGGACCAGCTTGTGGAGCAAATAAAAGAAGCAAAGTACTTTTCGTTGCAGCTTGATGAGTGCAGAGACGTCGCTAACATGATCGTCCTTCTGGTGTATGTGCGGTTCCAATGCGAGGATGACATAAAGGAAGAGTTCTTCTTTTCCGCCTCTTTACCGACAGACTCGACTGGCGCGGAACTGTATGAAGCTGTGAAGAGTTACGTTGTCAACAAGTGTGGTCTGGAGTTCAGGTTTTGTGTGGGCGTGTGTTCCGATGCCGCGGCCTCCATGACAGGATCGCGGTCCGAAGTGATGACCCGCATTAAGGCGCTGGCGCCAGAATGCACAGTGACACACTGCTTCATTCATCGAGAAAGCCTGGCCACGAGCAAGGTGTCAGCCGAGCTAAACACTGTGCTTACCGACGCGGTAAAGATCGTGAATTTCATCAAGTCTAACGCGTTAAATTCAAGACTGTTCTCTTTGTTGTGTGACAATATGGAGGCTGACCACAAGCAGCTCTTGCTGCACGCAGAGACGCGGTGGTTATCTCGGGGGAAAGTTCTGTCCAGAGTGTTTGACATTCGGAATGAACTCTTCGTATTTCTGCAAAGCAAGAAACCAGTTTGGTCCCAGCTTTTCAGAGATGTGAATTGGACAGCCAGACTTGCTTATTTATCGGATATCTTCAGTATTTTTAATGATCTTAACGTTTCCATGCAAGGAAAGAACGCAACCTGCTTTTCAATGGCTGATAAGATCGAAGGACAAAAACAGAAGTTAGAGACTTGGAAAAACAGAGTGTCTACAGATTGTTATGACATGTTCCATAATTTAACAACAGTTATCCAGGAAGTAGGTAATGACCTTGATGTTGTCCATTTGCGAAAAGTTATCAGTGAACATCTCACAAATCTGTTGGATTGTTTTGAATTGTATTTTCCATCAAAAGAAGATCCGCGCATAGGAAACTCATGGATCCAAAATCCATTTCTTTCACCAAAAGATAATTTAAGTTTAACTGTAACCCTACAGGATAACTTGTTCAAGCTGGCTACTGATGAAGGATTGAAAACGAATTTTGAAAATACAGCATCACTTGCTTCATTTTGGATAAAAGTTAAAAATGAGTATCCTGAACTTGCTGAGGTTGCTTTAAAATCCCTCCTTCTGTTCCCCTCAACATCCCTCTGCGAGACTGGGTTCTCTACTCTCAGTGTTATTAAAACAAAACACAGAAACAGTTTAAATATCCATTATCCCCTGAGAGTAGCATTGTCATCAATCCAGCCGAGGTTAGACAAATTAACAAGCAAGAAGCAAGCTCACTTATCTCATTAAGAACTTGAAGGTGTCCAGTCAAAGTATGCATTTACACATCATGGAATAGGAAAAGCTATGATTAAAATAGCACTTCTCTATATAAATTGTCTATATGTACACTTCCAGTTAAATGTACAGTTTTTATAATTCTTTTACTTTTTCTTATATTTATTAAAATATAACTTTAAATCTCTTCTAATATTAAAAAATTTGGTCTTATCTTTTGTACGTCTTTGTTATTGTTGTACTTCCTGAGGATGTTTGGATTGTAGGGCGACTTCAGGATGGCAGTGATTTCTTTGAAGTGGCGTCTTAGCCCACTGACGGGAAGGGAACAGGGGCTGGAATCAGGCTCGGAGCGCCAGGGTCAGGAGGGGGCCGGGCTTGTGCAGCTGGGCCTGGGGGAAGCCGATGGGGTTTCCTCCGTAGGTGTGCGTTTAGACACAGTGTATGTGGCCGAGGTGCGGAAGCACTTACCTTGTCACCGTGTCAGGGCTTTGGATTGACGTTGGTAAGTTCCGATTTCGTCACGGTGGGGGACCGGGCCACAGTGAGGAGTAGGTCAGGTACAGATCTCCAGACTTTGCTTGAGCCGATTGCTGTTAAGGTTTCGTGGGACAAAGCCGCGTACTTTAGCACTTCAGGTCGAGGTAGTAACCTCTACTGCGTGGAGACGGTTCAGGAAAATGCCACCACCTGCACTCGCCCAGAATTCTGCACACAGACTGTTAGCATAGGGCAGGTTCTTTAGGGTAAAACATGCCAAGGTCCTTGGGGAAAGTGAGTCTTTTCCTGGGCGAAGCAACATAACTAAGTGTTCTCTTCAAAGAAAGGTAACATTGAAGGTTGAAGAAAGGAAGGATATTTAAAGTAATGCAGAATGTCACTACTACTTTAGTGAGTACGAGGTTTCATTGAATGGATCCCAAACATCTTAGAAAATGGAAGAAATGTTTTCCACATTCGGTTCTGAAACTTCAGTAGGGTCGTTTTATTGTGTGTTAATAAGATCTTACAGCTTTTCAAAAATAAGGTGATGGTGGTGGACAGATGTGCACGACAGTGGTTTAATTGTGCCCACCTACATGTTCTGTGTCCTCTCTCCTACCTGACTGTATTTTGGAACTAAGGGACTTAGATTTTTCACATTTTACCATTTATTGATTGAATAAAATATTGTGCTTCCAATTTTCAATTTTAAAAGCAACGTATGTGTGGTGATTTTATATTTATTTCTATAAATGCCAAAAGTGTGTGGGAGAAAATAAACTGAGGGACTTAAAGAGTACATTTTAAGAGAGAACTAAACTCCCTTATTTTCTCTCTAAGAAATACAAAGTATTAGATATCTGAGAACAATTAGAATCATCTGGACACAATTTTTGGTGTGAGTTTTGGCCTTCTCAGGTATTTGGATTACATGTCTGCCTGTTTTTCCTGCAAATGACTCAGTACCAGGAGGGGGAATTGCTTCCTCTCTACCTTTTTTTTTTTTTTCTGGAATATTTATCTTTCCTCCGTTTCTTCCTCCGCGTGTTTTATTGTCTTACTTTATATTTTTTCTTCATCTTCGTTGAGCTCTAGTTTACATGAAAACATGAATTTGATGACCAGTGATTCTGTAAATCAGATGATCTTTTTCTTCCTATTTTCTGCTAGTTTGGCAGTAAGTTCACGTGTCTGTAGACACGTGTATGCACACACCACAGGTAACTGTATATTCTCTTGTGTGCACATGTGGCTTTTGTGTTTGTTCCCATTTATCAGTTACGGATGTGTTGTTTTAAAGTTGTATTTATAGTTATTTATGTATAGCAGGATGTTGTGTTGGACTTTTACTCAAAGGATGGCAATTACAGAGGGCCAAAGATGGGTCAAGGAGATACTGAGTACCCCCTATTCCAAAGAACGGTTGGCATGCCGAGACCCCGAAGCCCCCTGCCCTTCAGGCAAGCACAGCACACAGACACGCCTTCCAGTGTAAGAAGCCACTTGTATGTGACGCCTTCGGGAAGAGGAGACTTGCATGTCACTTCCAGACTGGGTGTTAGTCTAGGCAGAGGATGTGCTCACCGGCTCTATGACCACTGAGCAGGAAAAAGAATTTGGAGAGAGGTGTCTAGACTTGCAGTAGATCGGCCCACGCTCCCACAGTTTGGGACAAAGCTATGCAAGTTCCCTGTGGGTCAGCTGACACCAAGGAATGTCAGTCTGAGTCCTCAGCTAGCGTCCCAAGTGGGAAAATGGTTGTCCATCCAGGAGAGGTGAACTTTATAGCTGCTGGGAGGTGAAGGAGGTGAAGCTGAGGTAAATTATCCTTCTATACACACATTTGTGAGCAAAGCCCCCACAGAGGTCCTGAGAAAACCTCACATGTTCCCCATAAGAAAGCTAGAATTCCAGGGTTTAGCAGTATGTTAGAAATTTACACTTTGTGTGTGTGCGTTTGTGTTTACACTGACATCTTCAGACGAACCCCGGCCTCTGCACAAGCTTTGATGTCACAAATAGAGCTGCGTTTGGGGAAAGCAGGTTAGAAGAGGGACATGCTGTTGACAGCTTGACTTTATGCCCGCAGGGCTCTCCTGAACAATAACTTGCAGGATGTCTTTTCTGGTGTTTACCAAGAGAGAGTATTGTGAAAGTTCCAAAAACTATAGGATTAGATAATACATATTTTTAATTATAGACACCATCATACATAACACTTGTTTTTTGCTTATTTACTTGAGAGCGAGCGAGCAGCAGGGAGGCACAGGGGGGAGGGAGAGAGTCTTAAGCAGAGTCCGAGCTGAGCGCGGAGCCTGACGCAGGGCTCGATCTCACGACCCTGAGATCATGACCTGACCCAAAACCAAGAGTCAGACACTCAACCGACTGAGCCACCCAGATGCCCCTAAGTTAGAAATTATTATGACGAGGAAATAAAAACATACTTATTGGTTCAAAGAACATACTATGTGCTTTGTATTCTGATATACTTACGTTGAGTTGAATTTATAATCAATTTATATTATTGTTGGTTTTTATTGATTGATACAATTATGGTTTTAATTAATTAAGCCTTGGGTTCATTAAAAAATATAAAAAGGGAAAGCGTCTGAGGTCACTATGATTATGAGGTGCTTTATCTTAGTAAACACTAATTTCTGACTGAAATCTCTTTTGCATCTTTAGGAGGGCAAATTTTCCAAATTGCCATTTTCCAATCAGAAAAATCTTCTCTCGTAGTTAACGTAAGGAACCAAAAGTGATCTCAGAGTGACCGGAGTACGAAGGAACGACTGTAGGTGGGAAACGTGGCCGGAGATGGTTCACGAGGACAGACAGGTAAGGAGTGTAGCCTTCATCCTGAGGACATGGGGAAGCCCTAAACAGATGATAAATAAATGGTGACTTGAACTACATTTTGGCAAGACTTCTCTGCCCGCAGCGGGGCCGGTAACCTGGAACGCTAGGGGCAAGAAAGCCGCGTCCTGTCATGGGCTAGATTGGTGGTCGTGGTGTGGCTAGGGGCGCGGCCGTTGGGATGAAAGAAAAGGGCCATGTTTGACAGGCTCAGTATTGTAAGGGTGCCAGTTTCCCATCCTACTGAACTTACTGATAGAGGTTTCATGCCTAAGAACAACTATCTAAAAAATGTATATATATGAGCAGAGGGTCAGACTTGCAAAGAACATTAAAAAAAAAAAGTGAGAAAACTTGCTTATTCTCACCTCAGACATTGAAACTTACCATGAAGCCGTAGTGTGTAGGCCAGGGCGGTATGAGAACGGAGGTAGACAAACCATTGGGGTAAAAACAAAAACAAAAACAAACAAAAAACCACAAACCATTGGGGTAGAAGGATCCCAGAAGCTATCCCACTGATCTATGGAAACTTGATACGACAAGGCTATTCCTGCTCGGCAGAGAAAAGAAAAAATTGATTATCCATTTGGGAGAAAATGACATCGGATCCCTACATTCTAAATATATTAAAGATGTAAATGTGAAATGCAAAGCTGTAGAACTTTTTGATAAGTTATGACCCGGTGAAGTTGAAGACGGGCCTGCCCCGCGGTCTCTCGGGGTCACTGCTGCCTGTGTGTCTGGCGGCTGGGGGAGCTGGACCTCCTAACGCTGATGACAGCAGTGCTTACAAGAGCCCAGATGTCCGTCCACAGAGTAAGATGTACTGATTCAACAACGAGATAGAGTGGCAACGTTGAGTCACCACTGAGAATTAGGGGGGTTGATGAAATATATATGTATTTGTCAAAGCTTGTCAAGTTATGTGATTAGATGGGTGTGTGTAGTTGTATGTGCGCTATACCTCAATAAAGTTGACTTTAAAAACGAGCTGTAGTTACGTCAACATGGGCTTAATTCGAGGGTGCGGTATCGAAGGAGAAAGCAAAGCTGCTCAGCGATACTGAAGTCTCACTCAATCTGTATCAGAAGAAGCTGCATGAAAAGCTTTGAAAGTCTGAAAACCTAAACAGCACAAGTGAGAGATACGACGTGGTACAAATGTGAAGAAGGAGAACACAGAACGTGAAAACAGAACTCCGGATAGAGGTCCCCTGCATCGGGTGAGGGAAGGACGGAGGGTGGGACTTTGGGAGGGCCACTCTGGTCCTAGTCCGTTCTTAGCACGCGTGGTGAGGACGCTAGTGTTCAACTTACGGGGCGGATTTTGTTTTAATGCCTTGTACACATGTTATAAATATTCTTTGATATCTTTTCAAAGGTTAAGGTGCAAAATAATTAGTTAATAGAATATAAATCTGACAAAAGTGATGCTGAAGACAGGATGAAAAAATCTTAAAAATGAAAAATTATGAAAACTGACGTGAAGGAAAGACCGGGAAGTTTCAACGTCTATTTATGAGAAGAGAGTAGAGAGTGGGCAGGCTTTGAAGAGTTGGAAGCATAAGACTATTCTAGAATTGAGAAAGGCCCGAGCCCCCAAAATCAAGCTACCAAATGAGCCCAAAGCAAGATAAATAAAACTAAATTATACACAGACCCATCATAGTGGGAAAAATAGATTTTAAAAGAGATTTAAAAATAACAAATAGAATTGACTTGTGGTAGGTTTTTCAACAGCCATAACAAAAACCAGAAAAAGTTGAAAAAATTTTCAAAGAGCTGAGAAAAAATAATTATCAACCTAATGTAGATGAAACCCACTGCTCACTGCGGTGTTCAACAATGACAGAGGAATAAAAATACTTTCACAAATCTTACAAGAGACATGATACCAACAAACTTTCACTAAAACAAACTATTAAGGACATAATTAAGAAAGAATAGAATTAAACTATGAAGGAAAAACTAAGCTCAACAGGAATGATAAGCAAAGAAAATAATAAACACGTGGGAAATCTAGATAAACATCTACGGTAAAATAATGTTGGTAATATTGTGTAATTACTGGGGTTAAAACAGGAGGGAACTTAAAACACTAAACAACAAGTAAGTTGGGCAGAGCAGGGTGATAAGAACTTTTTTAAAAGATAATTTATAAGGAACAAACCCAATTTTCTTTAACTTATATTCAACAAGTGCGTTTTCCTAGTGACAAGATATTTCATTGAAAGTCCTAATGGCAATTACTATGAATGTCTTTGAATTGGATAGGAGAGCTTCTTGCTCATCTGAGCAAAGAAACTAGCCAACTAGCCAGAAATTCAAATTCATGATGACAAGCTGTGGAGTACGCATATATCTAACCTAATCTGACTTTAACCCATCTGGTAAGTGCTTTTTTTTTTTTTTTTTTAAAGATTTTATTTATTTATTTGACAGAGAGAGAGATCACAAGCAGGCAGAGAGGCAGGCAGAGAGAGAGGGGAAGCAGGCTCCCCGCTGAGCAGAGAGCCCGATGCGGGGCTCGATCCCAGGACCCTGAGATCATGACCTGAGCCGAAGGCAGAGGCTTTAACCCACTGAGCCACCCAGGCGCCCC
>CM052886.1:128255281-128277686 GCA_028534135.1 Potos flavus | reverse complement strand
TTTTTTTTTTTTTAAAGATTTTATTTATTTATTTGACAGAGAGAGAGATCACAAGCAGGCAGAGAGGCAGGCAGAGAGAGAGGGGAAGCAGGCTCCCCGCTGAGCAGAGAGCCCGATGCGGGGCTCGATCCCAGGACCCTGAGATCATGACCTGAGCCGAAGGCAGAGGCTTTAACCCACTGAGCCACCCAGGCGCCCCTGGTAAGTGCTTTTTGTACTTATGTAGTAATTGGCTTGTCAATATAGCCCAATCTTTCTTCACAACAAAGAATAGTGACTTTTATTATCAAAAGCACTGAGTCAACCCTCATCTCTTCTTCGTTTTAAACATTTTTCTTTAAATTCAATTAGTTAACATATAAAGTACTATTGGTTTCAGGGGTACAGGTCTGTGATTCATCAGTCTTATACAATACCCAGTGCTCGTTACAACACACGTCCTCCCCGTGTCATCACCCAGTGACCCCATCCCTCTCCCCTCCAGCAACCCTCAGTTTGTTTCCTATGATTAAGAGTCTCTTACGGTTTATCTCCGTCTCTGGTTTTGTCTTGTTTTATTTTTTCCTCCCTTTCCCTATGCTCCTCTATTTTATTTCTTAAATTCCACATATGAGTGAGGTCACGTGATAATTGTCTTTCTCTGATTGACTTATTTCGCTTAGCATAATATCCTCTAGTTCCATCCACATCATTGCATTTTTTGATGGATGAGTAGTATTCCATAGCATGTATATACCACATCTGCCTTATCCATTCATCTGTTGATGGACATCTGGGTTCTTTCCATGGTTTGACTATTGTGGACATTGCTGCTATAAACATTCGGGTGCACGTGCCCCTTCGGATCGCTACATTTGTATTTTTGGGGTAAATACTCAGTAGTGCAATTGCTGGGTCATAGGGTAGCTCTATTTTTAATGTCTTGAGGAACCTTTGTACTGTTTTCCAGAGTGGCTGCACCAGCTTGCATTCCCACCAACAGTGTAGGAGGGTTCCCCTTTCTCCGCGTCCTCGCCAACACCTGTCGTTTCCTCACTGGTTAATTTTAGCCATTCTGACTGGTGTGAGGTGGTATCTCACTGTGGTTTTGATTTGTATTTCCCTGATGCCAAGTGATGTTGAGCATGTTTTCATGTGTCTGTTGGCCATTTGGATGTCTTCTTCGCAGAAATGTCTGTTCATGTCTTCTGCCCATTTCTTGATTGGATTCTTTGTTCTTTGGGTGTTGACTTTGAGAAGTTCTTTACATTTTGGGTACTAGCCCTTTATCTGATATGTCATTTACAAAAATCTTCTCCCATTCTGTTGGTTGTCTTTTGGTATTGTCGACTGCTCCTTCACTGTGCAAAAGCTTCTTACCTTGATGAAGTTCCAGTAGTTCATTTTTGCCTTTGTTTCCTTTGCCTTTGAAGACATGTCTAGCAAGAAGTTGCTGTGGCTGAGGTCACAGAGATTGCTGCCTGTGTTCTTCTCTAGGATTTTGATGGATTCCTGTCTCACGTTGAGGTCTTTCATCTATTTTGAATCTATTTTTGTGTCTGGTGTAAGGAAATGGTCCAGTTTCATTCTTGGGCATGTGGCTGTCCAATTTTCCCAGCACCATTTGTTGAAGAGACTGTCTTTTTTCCATTGGACATTCTTTCCTGTTTTGTCGAAGATGAGTTGACCATAGAGTTGAGGGTCCATTTCTGATTCTCTATTCTGTCCCATTGATCTATATGTCTGTTTTGTGCCAGTACCACACTGTCTTGATGATTATAGCTTTGTAATAGAGCTTGAAGTCCAGAATTGTGATGCTACCAGTTTTGGTTTTCTTTTTCCACATTCCTTTGGCTATTCAGACAAAACCATAAGATACCTAGGAATAAATCTAACCAAAGAGGCAAAGGATCTGTACTCAGAAAACTATAGAACACTTATGAAAGAAATTGAGGAAGGCACAAAGAAATGGAAAAACATTCCATATTCATGGATTGGAAGAACAAATATTATTAAAATGTGTATGCTGCCCAGAGCAATCTACACTTTCAGTGCAATCCCTATCAAAATACCATTGACATTTTTCACCGAGCTGGAACAAATAATCCTAAAATTTGTATGGTACTGGAAAAAACTCCAAATACCCCTCATCTTTTCTTTCTAAGATTTCTGTGTCACTATAAAGACTCCTACCTATCTCCTTGACTTTGCACTTGCTCCCCTTCAGTCTATTCTCAACAGCCAGAAAGGTACTCTTAAAATGTAGATTAAATTATGTCACTGCTCAAAACCCTCCAGCGGCTTCCCATCTCTTTCCAAGTAAACTTCAAACCTTAGAGTAGCTTGGAATGCCTTATACTATCCATCCCTCTCTGCCCTGGTTTCTTGTTCTTCTTCCCTACTTTATTTTTCCCCATCAATCTACCTTATAAATTTTTGTTTTCCCACTAGAGTATGGTATCCGTGAGAGGATGGGTTTTTAATCTATTTCATTTATTATTACTTTATCCCCATAACCTTTTATAAAAACACCTAGCATATGGTAATGCTCGATATGTATTTGGTGAATAAATGGACAAACAGATGTCATTTTGGGGACTCAGGATTGTGTTAATATTTTCCACTGTAACAAATGGTAACATTAATTCCACTTGTGATAATTTGTTTTATATTTTTTCATGCATAAATTGCCTTCATAAGTCAAGGGAAGATTGGATCATAAAAATGATATTTCAAAAGAGGGAGTAAAAATTTCCTCTGGGACAGGAAGCTAACTCTTTGGAATAAATTAAAGTCTTTATTTCACTACTTTCACCAAAATAAATCCTGGATATATTATTGTTTAAATGTATGTTTTAACTGTTAGGATAAATTTAGATGATAATTATATAAATAGTGGGAGGGAAAGTCATCAAAGAATGACTCCAAGGAAAGCCACCAAGAAGCAAGTATTGGATTTAAGCCTATTGAAAACTTACAATTCTATATTGAAACAAGCTATTAATATATATAAAAATAAAATTAGTAACTAGGGAAACGTTTACAATACATCTAGATAAATACACTTGGTCTGTTATATTTATATGTTTGATGCTGATCTTTCCAATAAATTAGAAAAGTGTTGAACAGTGTAAAAGAAAAGAAGTGGGTCAAGGATTCCAGGGGCTTCAAGTGACAAACATTTACTTCTTACAGGTCTCTTTTTTAGCGAGGTTCTGCTGGGCTCAGCGGGGATTGGCCGGGCTTTTGTTGCGTTATCTATGTATCTTCATCTGTCTTCTCATTCCAGGCCAGCAGCCGCCCGGTATGCTCCTCTCGTGGCCCCGTGCAGGTGGGCGGGTGGCCCCGTGCAGGTGGGCCGGTGGCCTCGTCCAGGTGGGCAGGTGGCCCCGTGCAGGTGGGCAGGTGGCCCCGTGCAGGTGGGCAGGTGGCCCCGTGCGGGTGGGCCGGTGGCCTCGTCCGGGTGGGCAGGTGGCCCCGTGCGGGTGGGCAGGTGGCCCCGTGCGGGTGGGCCGGTGGCCCCGTCCGGGTGGGCAGGTGGCCCCGTGCGGGTGGGCAGGTGGCCCCGTGCGGGTGGGCCGGTGGCCCCGTGCGGGTGGGCCGGTGGCCCCGTGCGGGTGGGCAGGTGGCCTCGTGCAGGTGGGTAGGAGAACTTCGCCTCAGTTCACAGCCACACGCTCGCCTCCCACCCACATTCTGCTGGCCAAATCAAGCCCTGTTGCTAAACCTAGTGTCAGTGGGTTGGGAAAGTATATCTCATCTTTGGGGAAGACATAGCAAGGGCAAAAAACCCCCGAATATTCAACTAAAAGTCTTTTAAATCATAAACACATTTTTTTTTACACTGCAAGATAAAGTGGTCTCAAGATTATTTCAGTAGCCCAGATGGGTGCCTGAGTGGCAGTCAGTTACGCAACCAACTCTTGGTTTCAGCTCAGGTCATGATCTCGGGGTCATGATCTCAGGGTCATAGGATCAAGCCCCGCATCAGGCTCTGTGATCCTCCGGGAGTCTGCTTGAGATTCTCTCTCTGCCCCTCCCCTGCCATTGTCTTTCTCTCTCTAAAATAAATAAATCTTTTTCTAAAAAGTAGCCCAGAAATGTTGTCGGGGACCCGGGTTTTTCGTGTTCTTACCCTTACTCTGTCTGTTGCTCTTTGTTCTGAGGTGTGTCATCAGAGGTCATAGCTGGCTTTTCCAGTGTCATTCACAGAACAGCAGCTAAGTAGGAAAGAACCTTTTCTGAAAACTTTCTTTCATCAGGGGGTGCCTGGGTGGCTCAGTGGGTTAAAGCCTCTGCCTTCGGCTCAGGTCATGATCTCAGGGTCCTGGGATCGAGCCCCGCATCGGGCTCTCTGCTCAGCAGGGAGCCGGCTTTCCCCTCCCTCTCTGCCTGCCTCTCTGCCTACTTGTGATCTCTCTCTCTGTCAAATAAATAAATAAAATCTTAAAAAAAAAAACAAAAAAAACCCTCTCTTTCGTCAGTAAGGAAAAGTCTTTCCCAAAGCCTCCAGTGATCTCCCCTTCAACTAAACAACCACAACTGGGTCACATAGTCACCCTCCACAAATCTTCACCGAGGGGAATAGGACACGTACTGTTGGTTTAAGCTCCCCCGCCAAAAAACCTTCAGAGCTTCTCTTTTATGTAAAGGTAACTATTGTCCAGGAAAAGAGAATAAAGCTTAAAAGCCTCAAAACAGAACATTTTCAACACAGGGAGGAGATGAGCAAATGAAGAAAATTTTTAAAAGAAAGAAAACCCCCGGGTTTTACAAATGAGAGACAGCACTGGATGGTGGTTGTGATAGATGATGATTATTCACAAGTATTTGCTGCCTCTTCCCGGGGTCATATTATTACTCTCCCTGTTCCCCAGACCTCAGATTCGCCTCACTCACTTCACCCTGGATAATGAAATGTGAGCGGAACTGACATGTTCCAGGCCTTGATTTGCTCTCTTTGTCTCCTCTGTCAAGGACCGTCCGTGTTCCAGGCAGAGAGGGCCCCGCTGCCCTGGCCCGGGTCAGGACGGACAAATAGCTCAAGCGAGAAATGTGTCTTTGCTTTTGCAAGTCACTGTGATTCCTGGGGCGGTTAGTTCTCATAGCACTTTGAAAACGCTTTGTGAAGAACAAGTGATTTGCATATAGACAAGAACACATCAGGAAAAAAATGTGAAAAAGTGCTCTTTTTTAAATTAAGACTTTTTTGTAGGGGGAACAGTTTTAGGTTCACAGGAAAATTGAGGGCAAGATACAGAGATTTCCCATCAGGTTCCTGCCCTTAGCCATGCATAGGCTCCCCAGTGGTCTACACTCGGCACCTGAGTGAAACGTTTGTTTGAATTAATGAACCTACATCCACACGTTATTACCCCAAGTTCATAGTTTACACTGCGGTTCACTCTGTACGTTCTAGGGGTTTGGACAAATGTAACATGTACCCATGATTGTGGTATCATGTGGAGTACTCTCGCTGCCCTAAAAATTCCTGGTGCTTTGTGGGAGAACAGGACCTCAGCGGGTACGAACAGGAAGCCGCATGAAGCTGGTTACCCGCCCCCCCCCCCCCCACCATTGCGTGCTGAAGACAGCGGTGATGGTGGGCGAGAGAGCGAGGCCTGCTGAGGTCAGCCCTCCCATCCCCTGCAGCCCTAGGATCTGTGCTCACAGCCACACAGCTCCCGGCTGCCCCTCACGCGTCGGCTTTCTTGAGTTCTTTGTCCCTCCTCGCTTCCGCATACTTTACATTCCACGAGAACAAAACCGAGAGTCCACCCAGACTGGGGGCTCTCGCTGGGCACCTGCACTTCTTGCTGGTCCTGGCGGTGCAGCCCTTCCAGCCTCTCTTTGCTCCAAGTTATTGGGCTCTGTGTAATCATTTCGTCTCCGGACAAGTACGCTCTGGGGCACTGAGTCACCTGTTCATCCCGCCACCCTGCCGAGAAAGCCTAGCAACCAATGAACTCTTTACTGTCCCCATGGTTTTGCCTTTTCCAGATTGTCATAGAGTTGAAATTGTAGAGTGTGCAGACTTTAAGACAGGCTTCTGTCACTTCCTAATATGCATTTAAGGTTCCTCAATATCTTTGCATGGCTTGATAGCTCATTTCTTTTTATCTCCGAATGATATTCCGTTGTCTGGATGTAGCACACATTTCTTACCCAGTCACCTACTGAAGGACATCTTGATTGCTTCCAAGTTTAGGAAAGTATGAGTAAAGCTGCCGTCAACACCCATGTGTAGCTTTTGGAGTGGACATAAGTTTTCAACTCCTTTGGGTAAATAACAATGAGTGTGATTGCTAGATCATATGGTAAGGGTGTGTTTAGTTTTATCTTCTAAAGTGGCTGCACCATTTTGCATTCCCACCAAGAATGAAGGAGAGTTTCTGTTGCTCCGCACCCTTGCCAGCATTTGATGTTGTCAGTGTTCTGGATTCGGCCACACTAACTGGTATGCGGTAGTATCTCATTGTTGCTTTAATTGGCATTGACCCAATGACATGATGTGGAGCATCTTTTCATATACTGTTTCCCATCTGTATATCTCTTTAGTGAGATGTCTTTTAAGGTCTCTTTTTTTTTTTTTTTCTTTTAAGGTCTTCGATGTATTTTTAAATCAAGTTATTCTTTTGTTTTTGAATTTTAAGAGTTCTTCGTATATTTTGGATATTGGTTCTTTATCGGTTACATATTTTGAGGGGCACCTGCATGGCTCAGTGGGTTGGAGCCTCTGCCTTCGGCTCAGGTCATGATCTCAGGGTACTGGGATCAAGCCCCGCATCGGGCTCTCTGCTCAGCGGGGAGCCTGCTTCCCCCTCTCTCTCTGTCTGCCTCTCTGTCTACTTGTGATCTCTCTCTCTGTGTCAAATAAATTAAAAAAAAAAAAAAAAAAAAAGAATGCCGTATCACCAAGCCAATTACTTCAAATTGAATTCCCTTCTGTCTTTTCGAAAGACCAATTTTTATCTGAGAAAGTAATTGCTTTAATTACGCAAAATGCCCAAGAATATTGGCAGCAGTAGGGTGGAAACTGATGTCCTTAAAGAGACTGGAGTGTAATTCAGAGACGTGGGTCTTTTGGCGTTCTACCATGTTGGAGAAATGTACGCAAGTAGTTTTACCTTTTAAAAGATGCAAGAATGTATTTTGTATGAATGAATTGACAGCCCATACGTTTTTGTTTTGTTTTGTTTTGTTTTTACCCTTCTCTAAGATAGACACTGGCCAGAGGCTTCAGTTCTTTTAAACTGGGACAATTAAGTGGAATATGCATTTGGACTGTCCACACAATTCCTACCTATGAAAGATCACATTTCCATCCTTCCAAATCAGCCACCACATAAGGAGATTTCTCAACTGATTATGGGCCAGGCTTCTGCTTCAGATTGTTGCTGTGAGCTTTGTTACCTGTGTTGCCTGTGCTAAGACACCACAGTGGAAATGACTGGACTTACAGAGGAACAATCATCCTATTGTAAGAAAATTAGTCCTTGAGCAAGTGAGTAGAAAATCCACTGGCCTCCGTGGCACTAGCGTTGAAATAAGGTCTTGTGTTTAACAGCTGAGTTTGTTGGGAAGTTGTTTATCATCTACCTTTTTATCTAGTTTGTCGTATTTAATTCTTTGCTGTTTTCAGCTTGTCCATTTCTCTTCTTTGTAATTACAGATGTATGGAAATCACATATGCTGCTCGCAACAGTATTTGTAGGAGACTTAAACATTCTTGCCATGACTCAGCACTCCAGTCCTAAGTACACATCGGTCCTGTAATCATTCAGCTGAAGGTAAGCGCCCTACCACATTTGGTTTAAATCACAGGACTGATAATGCTACATGTGCACCAGGAGGATATGAACAATTTATTATATAATGAGGCTTTCTGGGGAGAGCAGACGAGGCTCCCAAACAGGTCCAAAACGGTTTGAGAGAGCAAGGATGGGTGAGTAGCTTTGGCTGTCATTGTGGTTGGAGGTGGGGCTGGGGTGAAGGTTCCTGAGTGGGAACCAGGATTGTGTAGTTGGACCTTCCCACTGGTGCCAAGAGAGGGAGCTTGTGCTCTTTCTCTTGAGCTGGTTTAGATGTGCTCAAAGAGTGATGAGTCTTGAAAACTATCAGCAAACATCAATAATAGTTGACCTCTTAATTACCATACCCAAAAAAATTTGTCCTCAAGTCCACACACACACAAAAACTTTGCAAGAGTGGTGGGTTTTGGTTTTGTTTGTTTGTTTAGAGGAGAGAGAGAGAGAAGGGGAGAGGCAGAAGGAGAGGGAGAGAGAGAATTTTTTTTTTTTTTTAAAGATTTTATGACAGAGCACAAGCAGGCAGAGTGGCAGGCAGAGGCAGAAGGAGAAGCAGGCTCCCTGCTCAGCAAGGAGCCTGATGTGGGACTCGATCCCAGGACCCTGGGATCATGACCTGAGCCGAAGGCAGCTGTTTAACCAACTGAGCCACCCAGGCATCCCGGAGAGAGAGAATCTTAAGCAGGTGACACAAGGTTTGATCTCACAACCCTGAATCATAACCTGAGCCAAAATCAAGACTCAGGTGCTTAACTGACCTAGCTACCCAGACACCCTACAAGGGTGTTCTTAATAGCCGAATTCATGATATCCCCAAACCGGAAACAACCCAAATGTCCATCATGAGCAGAATGGATAAATAAATCGAGACCTATTCGTACAATTCAACAAGAACATTGTTGAATGCAACATGGATGAATCCCGCCTGTTGCTACACAAGAGAAGCCAGGCATGAAAGTACAATTTGTGTAATTCTATTTATATAAGTTACTAAAATGTGCAAAATTAATAAATGATGTCAGAAATCAAGAGAGTGGTTACCCTTATGAAGAAAGTGATTACAAGGTGCATGAGGAGGGGGGGCTTCTGCTGTGCCGGTGATGCTCTATTTCCTGACACAGCCCAAGTGACAACCTCAGTTCTGGGTCTCATTTGATGGAAACAGTGGCAATAAAGTGGCACAGAAGATCTGGGTGAAAGTTCACAGATATGTTCTCTTTCTAAATAGTCAGTCATCTGTATATATGTATGTTTCAACACTTTCCTGCACATTTGTAACACTTCAGTTAAAGAAAGAAAAAGTCACTAATTAGGAAAGAGAACATTGCCATGTTACATCTCTCTCTCACTCTGAGATAACTAGTATAGCAATACTTGTGATAATCATTCTCTTTCTTCTAAGTATTACTGTGTATCCCTAAAAATAGATTTAGTATGCTTCGTTTGGAGTTTCTATAAATGAAACCATGCTATCTTTGTTTTGATATATTTTCTTGTTATTGAAATATTATCATGTTACTATCTCATTTTGTGTGGTTTCTAGATTTTTCTTTATTGCATGTAATTGCTCTTGTAAATTGTTACAGCTGTCAGGAAAATGTATTAAATGTCTTTTATTGTAATAGTTTATTTTTGTTTATTAAGCATACAGTCTGTTTTTGTTTTTTTAAAGACAGCTCTGTTTCTTCCTTTCTAGTCATTACACCTTTTTTTTTTCTTTTTTTTTTCCATTTTCCTTTTGTCTGGTGGGGAATAGAAATGGCAATTCCCGGTCTACTCCAGGTGTCCCCAGTCTCGAACAGAATGTTTTGAATTTTTTACCTTTAATCGTTGTTTTCTGCATACTGTCTTTGTATTTTAAAAATCAGGTTAAAGAAATTTCCTTGTCTGTGATTTTCCTTTCTGACACTGTCTTCGTCTGGCTTTGACATTAGGACGAGGTCAGGCTTATAAAATGAGATGGAAAGGCTTCCCTCTGTCACTATATTTGGAGGTGTTTGTGTCCAGTTGAAATTATTCTCCTTGGAATATTTTGTGGATCTTCCAGATGACAAGATCTGGGTCTGGTGTTTTCTCTGTGGGAAAAAATTGACTATTTATTCAATTTATTGAATGATTTGGGGCTATTCATATGTGTGGCTGCCCAAGAGGACAGCCGTTTCTCGGTTGTGCACGGAGTGTCTGCGACCTTTGAGGCTTCTTACAAAGGTTCCTGGAAGGCACTGGCTCCATTCTGCGTGGTTTCCATGAGGGCCAAGGCCTCCGAGGTGCCTTGATCCCGTCCTACCTGATGCTGTCCCAGCAGTGTTGGGCCAAGCTTAACTGTACCCCTCCTGGTGATTTTCCTTTACTCCCAGGGGTCTCTGTTCTGACTTTGTCCTCTTTCTAAAGGTGACCTGGGAGTCTGACCCTGATCATGGGGCAGGGGGGTGGGGTGGGGGTGGGGGGGGTGGGGGGACTGGGACAGGACGGTCAGTCCTTTCCTCCTGTCTTTGCAGCTGAATGCAGCCGGTGGAGCTGGGGTACCGCCCAAGTAGGCACTTTGGTTCACAAAGGAGACATGGAGGAGTCAGGTTAGAGGCAGGATATGGAGGAAATCACAATTCCTCCTTCCTTGGCCTGTTACCGTGTGAAATGATGTGGCTTTCGCGAGTGGCAGCCACACGCTCTGAAACGGGACCAACAGGGAGGGTACCGTGACTTTGACGGGCTGCAAAGGGTAATAGGCAGATAATCCAGGGAGCCCGGATTCTCAACACTTGTCATATTTTTCGCAACAGTAAAACCGTTGGACCACGTGGCCTAATGGATAAGGCGTCTGACTTCGGATCAGAAGATTGAGGGTTCGAATCCCTTCGTGGTTGTAGCTCCCTTTTTCACATTGAAATGTGACTGTGCGTCCCGGCAGGTGGGACCCGTGCAGGGGGCAGCGGCGCAGGTGCACAGGTGTGCGGGGCTGCCCAGCGGGGAGCGCGGGTCCTTCTCGGTCCCTTCGGCCAGCGATGGCCCTCCTCCTCCCCCACTCCCGGAGCCTCGTGGCCGCGCTCGGGGACTTCACAGCAGACACACAGAAAACCTGCTGTATTTTGAGCGACTTGTGTCTCTGAAGTCCGTTTAAAGGAGACAGCTCCTGCCCGCGGGGAACCAGCGCAGAGGTGGTGACTCCGGCTGACCCCCCCCCCCCAGGCCGCGGGACCACCTGCGGCCCCGCGCACCTCGGCTCAGCCGGCGCCCCCTGCCCGCGGGCCTGAGACCTCAAGCCCCCAGGGGAGGCAAGCCCGGCGAGCGAGAGAACAGAATCCGGCCAAATACAGCTGCTGAATATGAAGATGAGATGGACAAAATGTTAGAACAATATGACATTGCAAGTAAGATTCAAGAAGGAGCATCCATTATGAATAGTCTTACACTACGAAATATTTTGAAATAGCTCTCAGAATTCTTCCTACTGAGAACATCCCGTGTCCCGTCGTTTACCGGAGACTTCTTTAAAACATCGAAAGAAACCGATCGGACGTAACTCTTCTGAGACCGAGCAGGTACTGGAGTTGGGTCCCCTCCCCGCCTCCCCCCCCCCCGACCTCGGGGTCCCCCGCGCGGTAGCTGCGTCTCCACGGGAACAAAACTAACCTCTGCGCCTCTGCAGCCCCCGGTCCCGCAGGGATGCGGCGGGAGGGCGCGGAGCCCAGAGTCCGGCGGGCGCCGGACCAAACCGGTCTGCCCCGGGATGGAGCCCGGCGCTGAACTCGCACGGACTGTCCCCTCCCGGGAACCTTGAAAGTCCCCCCGGGGTGGGGACGTGACGTGTTAGTGCACAGGCCCCCGGGAAGGCGCACGATCTTTCCGTGCGCAGGTGCAAGTGCCGCCCCGCCGCACCTGCTCGCGCTCAACCCTCCGCCCCCCCCGAGGTTCTGCACAAAACCCTCCCGAGCTCTCCGGGGGAGCCCACCCGAGAGCTCTCTCCCGTGGGCGCCGCTGTCGTGCGGGAGCAGAAGCCCCAATAAGGCCTCTTCTGAAGCTCCCCGCGGGCCTCTCGCCCGTGTCCAGGGCCTGGCCGGCCCGGGGTCGGGTGGCCAACATGTCCACAGCGTAGGAAAATAAGAGGGAGAAAGAAAAGACACACAGTTAGGTTTGCAGAATGCCATCATGAGATTTTTTCCCCCCGGTTAATGTACCTTTTAAATGGATTTATTGAGGCACAGTTTTCTTAGAATAAATTACATATATTTAAACATATGTATGAGTTTGACACAGGTATAAACTCATGAAGCCATCACTACAATAAAAATAATGAACACAGACATCATCCTGCTCCCACAACCACTGCCTCCTGTCATTATGTCTGTAGTTTTTTTTTTTTTAAGATTTTATTTATTCAACAGAGAGAAACACAGCAATAGAGGGAACACAAGCAGAGGGAATGGAGGGGGAGAACCATGCTTCCCCCTGAGCAGGGAGCCCGATGCAGGGGTCAATCCCAGGGGCGGAAGGCAGACAATGACTGAGCCACCCAGGCGCCCCTATGTTTGTAGTTTTATGAAACGTTTTATGTTTGTAGTTATTAGAATTTTATGTAAATGAAATAATACAGTATGGGCTCTCTTTATTCTTTCACCCACAATATTATTTTGAGATTCACCCATGATGATCGTATCAGTCATTCACTTCTTTTTACTGCTAGAGAGTATTCTGTTGTATGGATATATTTATATTATCTCTAGTTATAAATAGAGCTGCCATGAACATTTGTGTATAATCCTTTGTGTGGATATATTCTTTCATTTATCTTGGGTAAATACCTACCAGTGGAATGGCTAGGCCATATGGTGGGTCTATATTTAATTTTTTAAAAAGAAACTGCCAAACCGAGGCTGGTAACACCTTCATACCTAACCTGATAGGGACATCGTGAGAAAGGACGATCACAGGTCAATCTCACTCTTGAACACGGACGCGAATTATCTTGAAAGTTAAGGAACTGAACGTAGTCCATTTAAAATTAGTTGTAAGTCATCTGGGTCTTGAGTTTTTACCAGGATTGCAAAGCTGGTTTACCATTAGAAAATAAATAATTCCAATTTGTACATTAAGAAGGAAATAAACCACGTGATCACCTCGATAGAGACAGGAAAAGGTTATTTGCTAAAACTCAGCATTCAGTCACGAACAAAATTCCAAGCAACCTAACAATAGAAGGTAATTTCTTTAACCTGGCATCTTTGAAAAATTGTCGTCAACATCAGTCTTAAATGTGAAATATTGAATGTATGCAGGATAATGAAAACATTCTGTTTGAGATTGGTAACAAATCAGGGACACTAACTCTTATCACTTCTATTCAAGATTATGGATTTCTGTGTGCCTCATTCCTTGCCTTTTTCGGTTGTGAGCAAAAAAGGGAACACAAGGTCACATGACTAGAAAGGGAGAAAGAAGACTGTCCTTACTCTCAGATGATATGATTACATACAAAGGTAAGTTATTAGATTATATAGATGTATTACAACACAATAGCTTGTAAGATATGATAGATGGTAATATATTGTAACGGCCTGTATAAATGAAAAGATGAACTGTGAAGGATATGTTACATGTGGTGAAAAAATGAGAGGACTGGAGAATACACCCCTGCTACACATCCATCCAAGGAGCCCTTTGCTTTTTTATTCCACAGAAGCCCGAGAATCTGATAGACGGACTTTATTTATTACACAGTTTTCATTTTCTATTTTAATCGGTCGTCGACGGTCTTCACTGAGGAGCCCTGAGAGCATACAGTCCACACCCACAGTGGCTCTACTTGGCTGAAGTTCTCCTGCTCTGCCTGCCTGTCTGACCCCGTCCCCTCTATCCCCCTGCCTCCTCCGGATCCTGTCGGGAACCGAACTCCAGGTAGAGTTGGTTTGGGCCTGAGCCAGGACTGGTGGATTATGAGACTTTGAAAGCTTTTTTTGAAGATAGAAACCACTTCTTTCTCTAGACTTCTAAGCTCTTCTCGGGGCTTCTAAACTGAGAATAATAGCACGAGGACACTGAATTGTGCCTCAAAACCCCAAAGCCCTTTAGGGCAGTCATGCAAAAGTCTTCTTCTGCCGTCACCATAGACATTACAGCATTCAGTCCCACACTACTGGATACCCGCCTCATGAGATTAAACATTAACATGTTGTTCTGGAATACACCCTCGGTTTGTTTTAATCGGATATGGTAAAGCCCACAGGATTTGGCTGTCATGAGAGAAGTTTTTGTACTCACAGATCCCCAGAAACAAAAGCCGTGGCATTTGAGGAAGTACCAGGGTCAGGCAGGAGCAGAGGGAGGGAGGGGGGAACTGGGCAGGAGTCTTCGTTGTGGTTTTTGTGGGAGGAATGAGTGAGGCAGGGTAAACAGGCTCAGGACTGGGAAGTCTGAGGGGTTCAGGGCTGTCCACAGTGATCTGGGACCTGGCCCTGGGATGACTAGGGCAGCAGAATTGTGGCCTAGATCACAAGAGCTTGATAAGGAAACAGTCTGAAGCATGAACTCTGGACCGCTTGGTTTGTATGGGAAAGGCGCAGTCACAGGGGGTTGTTTCCTACCTCTGGGGACGTATTAGCCCTCGGGGACAGGGACACTCTTTCTCTAGGGTTGGCAAGGCCCCAAGATGTCAAAGCATCAGGAAATACAGAAAATAAAAAAATATGATTAATACATATCCAAAAGCACTGAGCATGAGGCATGATATTTGACCTGCGCACAGTAAATTATATTTATCATTTACATTATGTATTTATAGCTCGGGGAGGGAAGAAGTGATATACCATATCATGTGGTTAATAGAGATGGAAGGAATCCAATTTCGATATTCCTACCTATTTAGGGCTCTATCTATGATATCATCCCACCCCTCACATGTTGTTACTAATTCCTAACCATCTATGACTATTAACCTTTGCTCACCTTGTAGTAATGGGCTCTAGGGTGGTAAGGAAACTCTTTCTTTATGGGCCCCATCTCACGGATCAGATCTAAGTAGCCTTAGACTAAGACTCTGCTTTCCCAGATCTCTGAGTTTCAGAGTTCTGATAAACTTTTGAGTAGCTTTGGAGCATGCCTCCAGCATGAGAAGAGCAAACAATCTAGATTAAAAAAAAAACACGGTGGGCTTATTTCAGAACTCCCACCTTAAAGCCTGACACATCCATACTGCAGCCAGGGTAAGAGTAAAAACTAGAGGCTAGAAGAGCTTTGCCTACTCACGGGGTCCTTACCCTCCCTGGGCCAGAAGGCTACCACTGAAAGACATCGAGGCTGATAGTGACATGTGAGACCCTACAGTTCTCAGCCTCTCAGGGCTGAGGCATCCATTCTGGCTCACATCCTGGTCAAGACAGAGCCCATGGGGAAGGAAGGTGTTGTGGGAGTCTAGGGCTGGAAGAGAAGAAGTGGAGAAGGCAGAGGAGCAGGGGAATAAGGAGAGGAAAAGGAAGGTGGGGAATGGGAAGAAGGTAAGAAAGAAGCATGCAGGAAGAGAAGAAAAGAACACTGACATTCACAAGCCGCCTACCACGTGACAGCCATCTTCCAACACCCCACATTTCGACCTCGCTGACGAGCAGTGATTGTTAGTGGGCCCATTATGTCAGTAAGGAAGTCAGCACAAAGAGAAAATAAATCATATGCCTGTTTTCCTAATAATCCCAAGTGTTCCAAAACCCAATTCATTTTCACTATTCAGTAATAAAGACTTACGGAGGACATGAAGAGAGTAATGGATGAGGGCCGAACATAGAGGTGAAGTTCAGGAGAAAGGGTGGGAAGAAAGGAAATGCAGGGAATTCAGGAGCAGAATCCCAGGGAGTAATGAGGTGCTCAGAGCCCATCATAATATGAGTTTATTTTTTATTTTATTTTTTTTTTTAGATTTTTATTTGTTTATTTGACAGAGAGGGATCACAAGTAGGCAGAGAAGCAGGCAGAGAGAGAGAGGGACGCAGACTCCCTGCCGAGCAGAGCCCGATGCGGGGCTCGATCCCAGGACCCCGAGATCATGACCTGAGCCGGAGGCAGAGGCTTTAATCCACTGAGCCACCCAGGCGCCCCATAATAAGAGTTTATGAGAGAAAGGGCTGCCGAGTGAGCGCTGACCTCGGGTAGACCTCAGCCTCTTCTAGGAAGAAATCACTTCTTAATTAAACAAATATGGATATATTTTAAATTCCATATACGCTGCTTGTTACTTGGGATAAAAATGAGCAATGTCAGTAGTCTCTGCCTTGAGAAGCTTAATTTCAATCATGTCAATAAACAGAACTCCTGTCTTTGCAGCTATGATTTTCCTGACTGTCCCACACACTAACTATGGTGTTTGGTGTGCAGATGCTTTTTTCTTTTAAGATTTTATTTATCTATTTGAGAGTGAGAGAGCACGAGTATGGGGAGGGAGGGAAAAGCAGACTCCCCACCAAACAGGGAGGCTGACATGGGGCCTAATCCCAGGACGCTGAGATCACAACCGGAGCCAAAAGCAGCCACTTAACTGACTGAGCCCCCCGGGTGCCCCACATGCTTTTAAAAAGCTTATAGCAGAAAGGAACAAGGAAGAGATGAAGCCACCATAGCAGGAAAATGGTGCAGTATTACCTTTGACAGAAGAAAGCAATGCCTGTTAACGCCCATATGCTTCTGTCTTTTCCAACAAGTAAAAATAATACTTATTCTTTAAAAATATTAACTCATTTTATCATCACACAATTTTTTTAATTTTTAAAATAATCTTTATGCCCAATACAGGGCTCAAACTCACAACCCCAAGGTCAAGAGTCATATGCTCTACCAACTGAGATACCTGGGCACCTCTGAAAAATAGTATTTAAAGTGGAAAGAGGGGTGCCTGGGTGGCTCAGCCATTAAGCATCTGACTCTTGATTTTGGCTCAGGTCATGATCTCAGGGCTGAGGGATCAAGCAAGCCCTGCCTTGGGCTCTGAGCTAAGCATGGAGTCTGCTTAAGATTCTCTCTCTCCCTGTCTCCCGGCCCCTCACCCCACGCTCACTCGTGCGCTTACTCTCTCTCTTAAACAGGTCGTTAAAAAAAGACTCAAAGTCTCAAGAGTAATTGAAAGAAGCGTGGCATTGTCCAGGATAGGTAAATAGAGAAATCAAACATAACAGAGAGCTTATGCTCGTGTGCACACCTGAAGGAGAACAGAGGATACACTACAAATGGGGGGGTGGGAGAGTGAATTTTTAGGTAAATAGTTCTAGAAAAAATGGACATAAATGTATTGACCTGTACTTCATCATATAGGAAAAAATCTGAGTTAAAGACTTACATGTAAAAGACAACTATCCAAATTTTAGAAAATTATAAAAAAAGAATATATTGGTAAGCTTGGGATAAAGAAGAATTTCATAAATATGAACAACATGACAGCGATAAGGAAAAAGATTGACCAATTTGACAGCATTAAAATTTTTTAAGTTAGCTCATCCACAGATACCATAATGAAAGAAGAATGGCACTTACAGTATTGGCTGTGGGTTATTTTCACAGATGTCCTTTGTCAGGCCGAGGAGATGTCTTCCTAGTCTTGGTTTGTTGAGACTTTTCATCGGGGAAGGGTGTTGGACTTTGTCAAGGGTTTTTCTTCATCTATTGAGATGATCACGTGGTTTTTGTTTTTTATTCTGTTGATGTGGTATATCACAATAATTGATTTTTGCATGTTGAACTCACTTTGCTTTCCTGGGGTAAATCCCACTTGGTCATGGTATATAATTCCTTTTATGTGTTGCTGGATTTTGTTAGTATTTTGTTGAGGCTTTGTGTCCATGTTCATAAGAGACATTGGTCTGTAGTTCTCTTGTGATGTTTTGGCTGGTTTTGGCATCAGGGTAGTAATGGCCTCATAAAATCAGTTAGGAAGTCTTTCCTTCTGTTTTTAAAAAGAATTTGTAGGAGTGCCTGGGTGGCTCAGTCAGTTAAGCATCTGCCTTTGGCTCAGGTCATGATCCCAGAGTCCTGGGATTGAGCCCCATGTTGGGCTTTCTCTGCCTGCTGCTCCCCCTCCTTATGCTCTCTCTCTAGCAAATAAATAAATAAAAGCTTTTTAAAAATAAATAAAATCTTTAAAAAAAATAAAAGAGTTTGTAAAGAATTGATATTGACTCTTCTTTGAACGTTTGGTAGAATTCAGCAGTCAAGATGCCTGGGAATGGTCTTTTCTCTGTGGGTAGTCTTTGGTTACTAATTCAATCTGTTTGTGTATTATAGATCTATTTATATTGTCTAATCTTGAATTAGTTTCATTAGTTTGTGTCTTTCCAAAACGGTGTCTACTTCATCTAAGTAATCTAATGTGTTGGTGTACTATTATTCACAGTATCCCTTGATAACCCTTTTTATTATTTTAATTATTTTTATTATTTATTTATTTATTTATTTATTTATTATTTAAGGTCTATAGTAATGTCCCTTCTTTCACTTCTAATTCTAGAAGTTTCAGTTCACCGTCTTTTTTCCTTAGTCAATCAGCTGAAGGTTTGTCAATCTTGTTGATCTTTTCAAAAAGCCAGCTTTTGGTTTCATTGATTTTCTCTATTGTTTTTCTGTTCTCTATTTCATTAATTTCCACTCTAATATTTATTTCCTTACTTCTCCTTGCTTAGATTTAGTTTGCTCTTTTTTTCTAGTGCCTTAAGGTGGAAGGTTTCATTATTAATTGGAGATTGGTTTTCTTTTTTAACATAAGAATTTATAGTTATACATGTTCTTCTAAGCCCTGTGTTAGCCGCATCACATAAGATTTGGTATGCTAAGCTTTCGTTTTCATGTACCTTAAAGTATTTTCTATTCTCTTTTGGTCTTTTTCATTAACCCATTTGTTATTTAAGAGTGTATTGCTTAGGGACGCCTGGGTGGCTTAGTTGGTTAAGCAGCTGCCTTCGGCTCAGGTCATGATCCCAGGGTCCTGGGATCGAGTCCCACATCGGGCTCCTTGCTCGGCAGGGAGCCTGCTTCTGCCTGCTTGTGCTCTCTCTCTCTCTGATAAATAAATAAATAAAATCTTAAAAAAAAAAAAAGTGTATTGCTTAATTTTCACATAATTGTAAGTTCTATCAAGTTCTTTCTGTTATTAATTTCTAATTTCATATATTTGATTGGTGAATATATTTTGTATTATTTTGATCCTTTTAGATTTATCAAGGTTTGTTTTATGGCTGAGTATATGGTTTATCCTTGAGAATGTACCATGTGCACTCGAGATGAATGTATATTTGTTGTTAGTGGAGTGTTCTGTGGAAGTCTGTTAGGTCTGGTTTATAACAGGGTTCAAATCTTTTATTTTTTTGTTGATCTTTTGTCTATTTCCATCTATTATTGAAAGTAAGATTCTGAAATCTCCAACCATTATTGTTGGAATAATCTTTATTTCTTTAAGTTTTTGCCTCATGTATTTTGGTGCTCTTTCATTGGTTGCATATATATTTATAATTGTTATATATTTCTGATGGATTGATCCCTTCATCATTATGAAATGTTGCTCTTTATCTCTAGAACCTTTTTTGTTTGTCTGTTTTAGTCTATTTTGTGTAATGTTGGACATAGACACTTCGGCGTTCTTGTGGTTGCTGTATGCATGCTATATCTTTTTATCATTCTTTTATTTTCACCCTGCGGTATCTTCGAATCTAAAGTATATCTCCTGTAGACCACATACAGTTGTATCTTTTTGTTTAAATCTAGTATGACAATCTCTGCCATTTGATTGATTGTTTGATTCATTCACAACTTATTTTTGGTGTAGTGGTATTTATATCTGCTGTTTTACTTTTTGTTTTCTCTGTGTTGTTATTGGCAAATATATTACATTTCTCTGTTATAGGTCCACCAATACATTATGCATATATTCTTTTATATAATTGCTTTTTTGTATAAACAAAAAAATGTGGCCTACATGTAGTATCTTGGTGGGTAACCCAGTGGGAAGGTCCTGGAGACCTATCTGAAAAAAGAACTGTACACGTAACTTCCAGCCACCATGACAACAAGTATGAATTTCCGTTATAGGCTTTCCTTGAAAAAATATCAGGCAACAAGCTACCAGATGTGAGTGCTTGGTATCTCTAAATTACTTCAATATGCAAATGTTTCTCAATGTGGATTCAGCCCTTGTCTCCTTGTCATGGGTGACAAGGCAAATCAGGATATTTAAAAAAGGACAACCAGCCCTGGGAAGATGCAGCTAGAGGGGAATATGGATCCAGAATATGGTCTGTTTGCAAAAGCAGGCAAGGAATGTGGACACTGCCTACTCATTCATACCTCTCCTCACTCTAGAGATTTGGAAATTCTGGGCCTTTCAACTCTGGGCTTGGTGCAAGGACCCAAAGAGACAGCTTACTCCTGGAATAAATTTAAATAGCCCAAGGTCCCCTTGATTTGGAGACTCTATTCTGCGGCAAGAACAGAGAGGACCCAATGCTTAGGACAAAGAGAAGATCCCCCAAGGTAATAATCTGCTAATTTGCCTTAGGCTCTTATTCTGTGCTAAATGCTTTAGCAGTCATCTGTATCTTTGTAACAAACCTCACCCAAATTGAGTGGCTCAAAACAGTAACTGTTTCTTTTGTTTACAATTCTGCAGGTTAACAATTTGGGCTTCACTTAGCTGGGCAATTCTTTTGCTGGTTTTGCCTGTGGTCATTCATGTGATTGCAGTCATCTGGCAGTCTGACCAGGAACTGGATGGTCCAAAATGTTCCCACCCACATGTCTGAGTGTCAGCTGGCAAGGTTGGGATGGCCAGGATGGCAGCGTCTCTCTCTCTCTCACTCTGCTCCTCTATCCTCTAGGAGGTTAGACGGGATTTCCTCATATGGTGGGACTCGGTGTCCCAAGAGAGCAAGAGGGGCAGTTGTAAGGCCTCTGGAGGCCTCATCTTGGAACTCCTGCAACTTGCCTCCACAGCATTGCATTTTGTCAACCACGAGATCAGGTCACATCCAAGAGGGGGAGAAGTAGACCCCAGCTCTTGATGGAAGATACTGCAAAATCACATTGCAAGGGGACATGCAGAGATGGGAGGAATTTGTGGCCATTAATCAATTGATCATATATTATCTCCTTTGTAAGTGAAAACAACTCTGTGAATAACGTCTATTCATAGGTCCGTTGTACATCGCGGTGAATAAATTGTTCATTATCAGTTCTTTACCAAGCGTTCCCCTAAGTTGGTCCATGACCCTTGTTTTTAACCTGCAGATCCCGGTGGGCCGCTCAGGGCAGGGACCGGCATCTGGAAAAGTCCTGCGGTGCCGGGCACCTGCCGGCGGGCCAGCTCCCAGCTCCGGGGCAGCCTCAGGGCCCTGTCTCTGTCTCCAGCCGGCCTCCCGTAACACCGGCCATGTAGACGCGAGTTTCCCACTGCAGGCGAAGGTGGTGACGGGTCAGTGCGTTTTCCGAGTCTGACCACCGGTGTCTGGGTCGAAACCGCAGGCCTCGCGGACCCGAGCGATGAGGATCCCGACGCAGCCCAGAGCCGTGCAGAAACGGAGCTCGGGAAGGCAGGTTAGGGACGGGAGAGCTCCCACGGAAGGACTTACTAAAAACCGAGATTGTCCACATTTCATGGAGTTAACAAATTCAGGCATAGGAGTGTTTTTCAGTCATTTGTGTACACCCCTGAGCTCGGGGCCCGGGTCTCTGTCTGAGGCGAGGGGCGGTAAGAGCTGTGAGTAAGCGCACCGACGAGACCCCGCGGGACTCGAACGGAGGGACAAAGCCGCCCCGGGCGGGCGGGCCTGCGAGCAGCGACCCCCCCCGCGTCCCGGGCCCCGCGGCCTCTCCACCTTCAGGCTGGAATGCGCAGGCCTTCGGAGGAACAGCCGGGCCTGCGTGCGCCCTCGCGGGAAGGTCCCGCCGGGTCAGCGCGCTTCCAGCCGGGGTCCCCGCGGGCCTTCCTCCCGCCCCCCGCCGCTGGCTTCTACCCTGAGAAGGGTGAAACACGGTACTACCCTGAAGCCCTCGGAGGGCGGGTATTTCCTTCGGAAATGGCACTGTTGGCAAATATATAGCGGCAACACCGGCCAAGGAAATGCAGGAAACAACGTATAACTACTTGAACATTTTCTAAGGTCTCATGCTCAAAGCCTGTTTTCTTGTGTTGCAGCTCACTTCAGACTTTGGTCTATGAAGGTTTTCATTGGCGTATTTTCGGAGTGGGCATGTCTGTAAGTACACACTCACACACACATACTATATAATATATATGCATTTATGTGCGATTTTTTTAATTAGAAAAAATTTTAATTTCTGCTCCTTCAGTATGTCTTATTGCGCAGGAAACAGTCTTGCATACATGTCTGAAATACTGTGTGGTCACACACCGCGTGTAAAGGCAGACCACCACAGGTGCCGCCGACCATCTGTCCTGAGTTCTCAGCCGAGGGATCTCGCTTCCTGACTTCTACATTAGTATCTGAAAGTCAGAAATGTCATGTCCAAGAATTGTAAACGGGGCTGTAGAAAATGATGACTTCATTCAATACTATGGTTGTAGAAATGGAGTATATATTTTTTAAGGTTTTAATTTTTCATTGGTGTGCCCCAAACTTTCTTCACGTCTTCCCTTAAAA